>CM038797.1:61099790-61699790 GCA_021764765.1 Vicia sativa | reverse complement strand
AGATGATTAGGATGTTTTTGTCCACTCATCCGAGTAATTGGGGCGTTAGCCGTTGAAAGCTTATGGTCCAATACTCGTCTCCCACATAAAAATAAAACAACTCACTCAAACTCTTTTATCGCTCATATGCGACCATTAAAACTCTTTTCTTACAAAGAGTACGCAATAGCCATTTCAAATGCGAACGAGGACTTAAGCTTTTCAAACAAACTAAACAAGTCCAAGTTCAAGCATTTGAAATGTCTAATGCACGGATTTTCTTATAAAATCAAAATACAACAAACTTAAAACCTTTTTGAGAGGAACTACGGAGTTTTGACTTTCCCATTGCACAAGGGAATACGTAGGCACACGGTTTCGAAACCGTGTCAAACTCAAAATAATAATAAACAAATTCCGTTTCTTTTATCTTGCGATTATAACTTAGAAATTAGCGAACATACACACACACTTAGAACTAAACGGGTCCCATCGAGTACGATGGATGTAAGAGGTGCTAATACCTTCCTCTTACATAACCGACTCCCGATTCCATGTTTTTTTGGTCGTAGACCGCCTTATCCATATCTGTGGGGTTTTATCTATATTTTCTTGTTCCTTTCGGAACAAATAAAATTAGGTGGCGATTTCACTTATTTTTGAAAATTAAATGATTTTTGAAAAACGAGTTGCTTCACCTACCAAGGTTCAAAATTTACTTGCTTCTACATTCTCTCCCCCATCAAATTTCGAAATCTTTTATCCTGGTTCCATCGGTGTCGAAATTGGATTGCAGCTATCCATTTTGAATCTTTTCAGGATGTCTTTTGCATATTTTTCTTGTGAGATGAAGATTCCTATTTCTTCTTGTCGAACTTCTATGCCAAGATATTATCTTATTAGGCCTAAGTCTGTTATTTCGAACTCATGTGTTATTGTGCTTTTGAATTCTTTGATCAACTGATCATTATTACCCATGAAGATCAGGTCATCAACATAAAGAGCACCCAGCAATATATCTTCTTTATTCTTATTCACGTATAGAGCATGTTTGTAGGGACATTGCTGAAAACCTTTATCCTTGAAGTATGTGTCAATGCGTGTATTCCATGCACGTGGTGCCTGCTTCAACGTATAAAGTGCCTTCTTCAGCCTCAACATTTTTCCTTTGTTTTTGACTTTCATGTATCCTGGTGGTACTTCGACGTAGACTTCTTCTTCGAGCACACCATTCAGAAAAGCTGATTTGACATCCATCTGAAATATTTTCAATTTAAATTAATCAGCTTGAGAGATGAGTAATCGAATTATTTCCATTCTTGCAACAGGTGAAAATACTTCATCATAGTCAATTACTTCTTTCTGTTTGTAGCCTTTAGCCACAAGTCACGCGTTATACCTTTCGATTTCTCCTTGAGCATTCATCTTCTTCTTGAATACCCACTTCACACCAATTGTTTGACATCCTTTTGGAAACTCTGCAAGTTCCCAAGTGTTGTTATGTTCAATGGCCTTGAATTCTTCGTTCATGGAATTTTTCCATTTTTCATCTCTCCAAGCTTCTTCAAAACTAATGTTTTCCGAATCTGCCAATAAACATACAAGATGTACTTCTTCTGTGTTATCATACATATCTTGTAGACTTCGCATTCTTGGCTGTGAAGGCTCATTTTCACTATCAGAATCTTCATGATTTGTCGAAGTGTTTGTCGATACAACAATAGATGATTCTCCAGCTTCAACCACTACTTTTGTCGAACTATACCAGTCTCATTTGTTTTCTTCGTTCACACGAACATCTCTACTTACAATTTCCTTTCTATTTACAGGGTCGAACAACCTGTATCCCTCTGTCTTCTCATCATACCCAATGAGTATGTACTTTTGACTCTTGTCTTTAAGCTTCGTTCTTCGTTGATCTGGTACATGTGCATAAGCAACACTACCAAAAACTTTGAAATGAGACATAGTTGGCTTCTGTCCACTCCAAGCTTCTTGTGGTGTTTGATCTCCTAGCTTCGAATATGGACATATATTTTGCACATAAATTGCACATTGAACAACTTCTGCCCAAAATTCCTTCGACGTGTTCTTGCTCTTAAGCATCGATTGAACCATGTCAAGGATCATTTGATTCTTCCTTTCAGCTACCCCATTCTGTTGAGGTGAGTATGTCGCAGTTAGAAATCTTCTTATCCCCTGCTCTTCACAATACTTCATGAATATTGTTGAAGTATACTCTCCACCTCTGTCTGATCGAAGGGACATGATGTATCTGTCAATTGCCTTTTCGACCATTACTTTAAACCTTTTGAAAACTTCGAATGCTTCAGATTTTTCTTTCAAGAAATAGACCCAAGTCTTTCTTGAAAAATCATCAATGAACGAAATGAAATATTTCTTACCACTGAAGGATTCTGGAGTAATTGGCCCACATATGTCACTGTGAATCAATTCGAGAATGTGTTTAGCCTGATAATCTGCCTTCTTTTGAAACGAAGATCTTGTTTGTTTACTAGGAACACAATCTTCATAGAATTTTCCTTTATACTCCATGTCTGGAAGTCCATGCACCGTGTTCTTCTTTGCTAACCTCATTAGCCCAGCATGATGTAAGTGACCAAAGCGTAGATGCCATAGAGACGCTTTGTCTTCGATGTTAACCTGCAAAAAATTTTCTCGAACTTTCTTCAAATTCAACCTGTACATTTGATTCTTCCCCATTTCGACTTCAGCGACCAGATGTCCAGAATTATCTTTGAGATGCAACGTTCGATCTTTCATGAGAATCGAATATCCCTTCTCAGTCAACTGTCCCAAACTCAATATGTTAGTCTTGATGTCTGGTACATAATACACATCTTGGATTGACCCAATCAAATCATCCTTCTGCATATAACAGATTGTCCCCTTTCCTTCGACCTTTATTTTTTATGCATCTCCAAAAGATACATGCCCATCTTCAATCTTTGCAATCTCTCTAAATAGGTGTTTATGACCACACATATGATTACTTGCTCCAGAGTCAAGATACCACATAATGTTATTTTCTCCGTCTACTTCTTTCTGAGTCATCAGTAGAAAGCCTTCATTCGAACCTGCATCTAGGGAAAAGTCTGTTGCCTCTTCCATATTTCTTCTAAGACGACAATCTTTTGCACGATGTACCACTTTATAGCAACTGTAGGAATTACAGTCATTCGCATAGTGCCCATGTTTATTGCATTTGTAACATTCAATGTTTGTTTAGTTTGTTCGACCACCTCTTTGATTGGCTTGATTGTCCTCTTTCAAAGTTGTTGTTTTGATAACTTCGACCACCATCGTGTCTTCCACAACCACGTCCTCTCCCACAAAAGTTTTGAGAGAAGAGTTCCTTTTTGTCTATGCTAGATTCCTTGGTTTGTTCTGCATCATCAGATGCTTCCTCCATCATATTCATCTTGGGTTGTCCGTGTTCTTCGAGAGAACTTACAAGTTCTTCGACAATGATTCTAGAAAGATTCTTCGATTCTTCTATTGCACATACTATATTTTCGAACTTGTGTGTCAAAGATCTCAAAACCTTTTCGACAACATGAGCATCAGTCAATGCTTATCCATTTCAACTTAGTTTGGTTTCCACCGTTTGCATACGTGTTATGTAGTCCGACACGGACTCCGTCTCCTTTATCTTCATTCTTTCTAATTCACCTCGAAGAGTTTGCAAACGAACTTGCTTAACTCTATCTACTCCTTTGAACACTCTTTCAAGGGTGTCCCACGCTTCTTTCGACGTAGTCGAACCAGCAATATTCTCAAAGGTTGATTCATCGACAGCCCAAAACAACACATACAATGTTGTCTTGTCTTTCGGTCGCGTCTCTTTCAACGCCTTGTTATGGGCTGGTGTGTACCCAATTGTATTAGCTGGCTCTGCAAACCCATCTCTCATTACTTCCCATGCATCTAGAGATCCAAGAAGCGCCTTCATCTAGATACTCCAATTTTCATAATTCGATTTTGATAGTTGTGGCAGTGGCATCTGATTCATCATGTTCGCCATTGGCTCTGATGCTAATTTGAAGACAGGAACAAGACAATAACAAAGATAAACTTTCTAGAGGTGGTGTTTAGACGAATGCAACTTCTCTTGTATATTGAATTGCTTAAAGGCCTTAGAAAATATGATACAAATGAGTTATATATATAGAGACTCAAAATACGAAGATATAAATGCTACATAGGAAATGCTATATAATAAATGCTAGATATTTCCAAGGAGGTGTAGATCCAAGGAATGGACTTTTCTAATCCCAAGAGAATATAACTTTCAAACTCTCTTTGATTGCATTTAAATTTATTCCAAAAGTTAGTACACTCACTTCATGTAATCACCAGGTTATTTTGAGTTGCTTACTTTTCTCATATACTTCCTCTTCAAATGCGTAATGCCACTCCCATTAATTTAATGGATAATGTCTCATCTTTCTCAATCGTACGTGACAAACTATCACTTCATACCATTAAAGGTTGCATAACGTGAGTCAATTAACTTATGAGCCAAAGTAGATGAAGATCTTGTAATGACAATATCATCATCGCATATCAATACATAAGATTCAACATACCATTAAGTAGCTCTCCACACGTGGTCTTTTCCTCACTCAGACAAAGTATATTAGTGATCTCCTTTCTTAAGACAAAATGTATAATTTCAATGGTGTCACCACTTCTATGCTAAGTAATTGTAAACTCAACAAAGATGGTACATATACTCTATTAGATTCTCATCCATATCACTTCATAGTTATATCTCTTTAGTGTGTGTCTCTCACAGATATACATATTGTCTTTAGAGTAAACAAGACATGTCAATTCATAGCCACTCCGTTAGAGTTCCACTAGGCAGCAATCAAGAGGATCTTGTGATTTCTTTGTGGCACCATCACATGTAGTCTCTTGCTCTCTTCATCTCCATTGTCAAAAAAAGTTCTGCTTACGTACGTATATATAGTGATTCTGATTGGGTCAGCGATCTAGATGATCTTCGCTCTACCTCTAGATCCTACATTTTCTTTGGCCCTAATCATATACCCTAGAGCTCCAAAAAAATAACCTCCCATGGCTAGATCAAGCACTAAAGCTGAATACCTTGCTCTAGCCCATATTACTTATGAATTCCTCTAGTTAAAATCACTTTTCAGTGAACTTACAATATTATTTCTACCCCCCACTCTTTTATGAGATAATTTTGATGCAGTCCTATTATCTCACAATCCAATACTTGATGCTCGCAAAAAAACATATTGAATTTGATATACATTTCGTTCGTGAGCGTGTTATCTCTTAGAAAATGAAGATTCAACATGTTCCAAATTCATTGCAACTTCCGGACACTATCACAAAGCCTCTTAGACTATTTTTCAAAAACTTCACACCAAGCTTAAAGTCATGACTTTTGTACCTTCTTGAGATTTTAGGGGAGTATTAGAAGTAGTAGCTTGTAGACTAAGACATCTAGCATTACATTATGTATGATGTATGAAGATGGTGATATACTTAGCATGATGTATGAAGATGGTGATATACTTAGCAATGCATGAGAACATAAGTGACAAGCATGGTAGCACAAGCTTGGCATGCATAAGTTGATATAAATACTAGGACATTGTGTTTGTAAGAACTATATCTCATTAGTGTATAGTACAATATGGAGTTCAAAGATAAAATTTTATCATATGGTGTTGGCTCCCACTCCAAAATGTTTGAAAAAAATATTTTTAACGTACATTTCTGTGGATCTTGGTCATTACCCCGTAATTATTGGGTCTAAATTCAAACATTTCAACACATGTATCTTGAGATCTTGGCATGCCTTCCTCATTTTCTTTTATATTTTCCACTCATCCTGGAATCTTGTAGGACATTGCCAAGGCCTAGTTTTCTTTGTAGAGTTTCTTTCTTGTATGTTAGTTCTTCAAAGTTCTTTTTCTGTCTAAGATATGATTCTCAGAAATATAAATTATTCTATTAAAATCTTGCCCAGTGTTGTAAGTAATAAACTAAGAGAATTAAAAAATATAATTTCCTTATTTTGACCGTTGTTTAAACTTAACGTTAGAATAATACTGTTGTGGTCCATGTACTCTTAATTCCATGACCTTATACTAATATCATTTTATCTTATTGCTACACAATTTATTTAGTTGAGACACAGTTGATGCTATTTTCAACTGCAAAGTGGCAAATTCAAGTTGAGGTGGTTCAACACATTAAATGCTAATAATAAGTTATAAAATAAAGAAAGAGGAAAAGAAAAAAAGTCTTAAACATTGTCCTGATTTTACGGACCAATCTCTTCATTTCAATTCCAACAAGAGTCACTAAACATCTAACACTAATTAAAAAGAAGATGCTTAATTCTTCTTTTACCGTTAAAAAACTATTGTTATGATAGGATAAGCGCATGAGACAAGAAACACAAGAGTGCAAGAAAAAGAGTCAAAGTAAAGGAATGGGTCAACATCATCGTACTGTGGGACATGTCATCAGTATACTCTTGTTCTCCAGAATATGATATACTATAATCACCACCACCGTTTGGTGCTCTTGTCCACATTCCTAGATTGTTGTCCCTGTTCATTAACCACATAAATTATTTGTAGTATTTTATATTAGAAAAAGCAAGCAAGTCTTCATGGAGAAAAGAGTACTTTACTTTTTATCCAACCCATACATTTATATGCGACAAAAGTAAAAAAAGTTAAAAGTATCCAAGGAACGTACCTAGCAACACCAAGAACACCAGCAGACATAGTAAGAACAGAAATCCTATCAACGGTTTTAGGATCAACACTATAAGCCTTCTGAAAATTTCCTTCACTCTCACTACCTGAATCAACAAAAAATGCACCATTCACCATAAAATCACCTTCCGATTTCCAATTCCACGTCGTCCATTCCCCTTCTCCCGAATCCAACCTCTTCGTCACTTGTTTCGCATCAACATCCTCAGGAGCCGTATACCGATTACCTAGTATCACCAAAAATAAAGTTGGTTAAGAGTTAGTTACTTCATACCGAAGACAGAGATAATTAATGTATCTGATCTATTATATAAATTTATTACAATGATGATTGAATGAATCTAAAAAGTAAATATTTTCTTATAAATAGTATCGGAGAATCAATTAGTTACTTAGTTAGTTACCTTGACTATAAATAGTGGGTCCTCCGCTTCCACCAATAGCATACATTTCCCATCGCGTAAAATCGTTGTTCACGACATGGATGTATCCGAGTCTGCAACGTGGCATTCGTTGAACTAACTGTTGTCCGAAATGGTTGAAAGCTATAGTCACTTGCATTGCTGAGTCTGGTTTGTAATGGTCACTATGACCTAGTAACATAACCTCATTGTGGTGTGAGAAATGGTTGTTAGAGATAGTTATTGCGGTTGAACCCATAACGGCGTCGATTAAACCGTCTTTGCAACGTGAGAGTGTGCAGTGGTCTATCCATATGTTGCTTGACCCGAATATTGAGATTCCGTCTCCGTCTGATATTGTTCTGTATCCGTAGTGTTCTGGACTTGAACGTACGTTAGTGTTACCTTCAAGAAGAATTACAACTTATGTAAGTAAAAGTTTTAGAGTTTAAATTTTACCATTGAATTGAGATCTTTTGAACAAGCTACACAGATTTTGACATAAAACAACAAGCTACACAGATTTTGACACTAGACAAAATCGCCATTTAAAATATTTTTTCAACTTATTTTTCATAAGTTATTTTAATTTAAAATACAAAATATAATATTATAATATAAATTTATTAATATTAATTTAAATAGTCTCATAAACTCAAAATATTTTCTCTGTGATGTGACCCAGCATTTTAAATAAATAAACTTTAAAAAAACTATAGTATGCATTTATTATTTTAAAAAACACTTTGCATGAACTTCTTTAGGCTAGGGTGTATGAGTAGGCCTATTTGGTTGGTCAAACTTATTTTCACTCTAGTCAATGTAATTTTGCCAAATCCACCCCCTCATTTAAACATACACTTAGATTTAGCTTTTGAATTAATATTAATTAATCTAGTTTTAAAGGCATAGGATTAGAAATGCTTTCTAAAAAATGTAACTCTCAATTAGTTAACTTTTTTAAAGTGCCCCCACAAGACAATGACAATAGAGAAAAAAAGCATGCAATATAATCACAATACACATCAAAAGGAGTGTATCCAAAAAGAGAAAAAGAAAATCCATGTTCTCACTTAACCATAGTAGAGTATTAGATTATAGGCATAATAAAAACTAAAAAATAAATAAATAAAACTCAAGTGAATAATTTTCTTACCTGAGGGATGACAATGATGAACATGAATGTTATGTATAATAACATTACTAATATACTGAAGAGTAATGCACCCACCACCCACAATATGAACATCAGCACCACGTCCATCAATAGTCTTAAAGCTATTAAAAATAAGCTCTTGACACAACTCAATCATCATGTTACTTGGAAAAACAATCCACAGTGGTTCATTTTGTATAACAGCATATCTTAGTGTACCAGGTTTTGGGTTCACAGGATCTTTGTCGGATGAGTCAGTTACAATGTAGAATTTACCACCTTTTCCTCCTTTGGCATTTTGGCCAAACCCAATTGCACAATCTGCTAACCTTTGACGATTGTTGGACCAATCTGCGTCGCATTTCCAACAATCGTCAATAGGGTTTCCTGTTTGGCAGGATGATGAAAAGTCTTTGCTTGATAGTGATAGCATTTCTCTTCTTCCGATTGATTCATTCACTTTCCTAAAAATATTAATACCCATTGAAGAAATTTTGAGCTACTTTTACTAATAATAGCCATAATGTTAACAAAATATGACCCATAAAAGAAAAAATATTAATATCCAACAAAATGAAATTTTTGTATGAGCCAGATCTACCATTTTTTTCAGTACCTGTGAACTTCTATGGCGACAGATTCAGGGTCTGGATGTTGAGCTGGGAGAGTGAGGTTGAGCATTGAAGTTCCATGTGTGAAAAAGGAAGCAAGAAGTGAGATTAGGAAAATGCAGGTTGTTTGGGTCATTGTTGAAGGAGGGAAAGTTTTGAGTTTTTCAGACTGGTGAGTGGTGGTGAGTGGTGGTGAGAAATGGGTGAGTGGTAGTATCTACTGCTACTACTAGTAGTACTGTCACTCACTAACTCAGTCACTCTTCATTAGTTGATATGAATGGGTAAGTAGAAGTAGTACTACTATGGTTATTGTTATTGGTCCTTTTTGTTTAGGATGGTTAATTATTTTAATATACAATGAAAGTCCGTAATTAAAGGAGTTAGTAATTGAAGGGGTGTAGTGTGGAACGGAAGCATGGGATAATCACTTTTTTAATTAAGCTCTTTACACTATCTTTATCTTATTTTTTCCAAGAGAAAAAAGAAATAAGTATGAATAGTCAAAATAAATTGCACTAGTTGTTGAATTCTCATTATTAATGCATGACATATTTTTTATGAGGAAAGTAATAGAAATTATTGTTAATGCATGAGATATTTTTAATGAGCAAAAACACAAAAAATAATTTTAAAAAAATTATATTATTAAATTTTATACAAATTATGACTATTTATATACAGATTTAATTGAGTCTACATAAATTAATTATATTTAAATATTAAATTTAATTAAATTTAATCTAATATTTCAATAAATTTAATTTAATATTGAACCATTAGTTTACCAAAATTAGCATATACTCATCTCAATCTCCCCTCCATTGAAAGAAGTAGTTATCATTATGGATTGATGTTAGAACTGCTGGTAACAAAAGAAAAATTGAAATTTTAATTACAAACAACAAATACTATATTTTATGTGATTCTGTAAAGTTTTTCTATGTTTGTAATCTGATTAAAGTCACTCTATGTTTGTAATCATATAACTAATAACAGATCCGTGCTTTAATTGTTAAGTTGTTGAACGAGTGATAATGAATTAAAAGCAATAAAAAATTGGATGAATACTTGATTGTAGAGTAAATAGATAGATTTGTTTTGATATTTATAATAATAAATGATAAATATAATTATATAAAAAATTAATGATATTCATTATATAAAAAATTAATGATACTCATGAATTTGTATAAATTAAAATAAATTTGTATAGTAAATTTTTATTCAAATGCATATTGAAAGTAACATTTATCAAAAATAATTTTGCGTGAATTTAACTGATCGTGTCCCGTTATAAATTTATTTAATACGATATAGATTTTATCTAAATAAACATGTATATTTGAAATGAATTATTTAATTATAAAATAAATAATAATTTAAATATAATTTAAATATTTGAAAAAAAAGTATACAAAATTATTTTATTGACAGTGTCCCGTGAGAAAAATAAAAAAGTTTGAATTTTGTGTCTCAAATAAGTATAATATTAACTAAATAAAATAAATATTTTTTTCATAGTGATCCGTGAGAAAAGTAAAAATTTTAACATGTGCAAATATTTTTTTAATAATTATGAATAATTCAATTTATTAAAATTGTGAGTTCTAAAGAGGAGTCAGAAGTTGCAACTGAGAGTCAGTTGTTGAGACTTGAAGGTAGTCAGTTGCGACTTGAGAGTCGAAGTTGCAACTGAATAGTCGGTTGCAACTTGAAGAGAGTCAAAACTGCGACTTGAAGTAGTCAAAGTTGCAACCGAGAGGTCGGACTTTGCAACAAGAGTCGAGTTGAGACTTCGAAGAGTCGGGTTGCGACAAGAGGAGTCGGTTGAGACTTAAGAGTAGTCGGTTGCAACCGAAGAGGTCAGTTGAGACTTGAGCGGTCGGTTGCGACGAAGAGTAGTCGAGTTGCAACGAAGAGTCAAGTTGCAACTGAAGAGTCAGTCGCAACCGAGAGGGTCGAAGTTGCAACCTGAAAGTCAAGTTCCTAGATCTTGATTTGAAGTCGAAGTTACTCTCTTAACTTGAATAATATCTGTAACAATGATTTCTATAAATTCTAAATGTTGTAGTTACAAAATTGATAATTTACAAATGTTATGATTTCTTTAATTTGTAATTTTTGTAACACTTGTTGTTACAAAACCGATGTAACAGTAAGAAAACCTTCAAAACTGATGTACTTTATCTATTATTTCTATACATCTTAGGCATCTAAATCATTATGCTTGACAAAAAGGATTAGCTGCTCTTGTATGCCTATGCCACCAGTCATGCTCCATGTTACTCCTTCCTCATGTGCTTCACTTTTTTTGAAGAATTCCTGGGTGTTAGAAACTTCGTGGGAGATGTCTCATCAAATCCAATTGCATCAGCATCCCTCTTTGATGGCGTATTCGTCGAGCTTGTTTCATACATGCTTAACTCAATTGGTATAATCTGCACACGTATTATGCAGAGGCACTGTTTAGATGGTGTTGTGAGCAACCTACCAAAATACATGTGTGCAGTTGTGTAAATAGAGAATTACCAGATTATGGATGACTAGAATGCCTTCAATCATGGTTTCAGTTTGCAAGTCAGCAGCAACTGGAGAGTCGACAACAATTGGAAAGTCTGCAGCAGGAACCATTGTGGGTTGTGGCGCCGCCACGTTTGACGTGTGCTACAAAGAAGATGAGGTTTTTATGAAGTGTATGCATCGAAATCAATAGAAGTTACAAGTAATAAGACAGGAAATCATATGAACATGAAAAACGATTTCCACAACGAAACTAAACCAACAATTGAAACGACTTACCCCAAACAAAGTCAAAGCAGGACCCTAAACAATACTCATTCATGCACAAGACATACTATTTAAACAAATCATGAATAACCTTGAGCTAGTAGTTCTCTATTCAGCAATGAAAGAACAAAGCTAAAAGCATGAAACATCAAAGTGAAACATAAACACAATAAGATTGCTTTTGACAAAAGAGAAAGAAAAATATCCTTTTTAAAGGAGACACATAGTAGATCTAAAATCACATTAACATTACCAAGTGAGTTCAAATCAGACGGTCTAGCTAAATCTGAAGAAAAACAACACCATAATATATTAAATCCACTTTGAAATAGAGTGGAAAAGAAAATAGATGTAAAAACTATTTAACCTTATTTGTTAGTTCAAATGAATAGATCTCACCAAATTTGAAAAGCATGGGACTCAATGTTAGCCAATCCATCCCAGCCCGTCGGGTTGCTTCTCATGTCGTTTATCACCTACAAGCAAAAATAGATATTGTGCAAAAATAAATATTGAGTAGTAAACATGAAAAACAATGTGGTAAATCAACGGAAAGTATCAGAGCAACAAAAAGTGGTAAATAAATCATATTACCTTTGAATGTTCTCTCATATTTGAATGTCCACCATCTCTGCCATATCATTCATCTAGCAATAGTCAGATCTACATATAAAATAGATAATAAATGAATAAATCAAAGTACACAACAACAAACCTGTTTTCTATCAAATCTAAACTTTCATTCAAAGAACAAAGTAGAGATTAGATAAGAAAATAATGAAGATTCACTACAGAAGAGAAAGAAAAAGGTTTCCTTTTTCCATTTCAAATTGTGATGGTGGGAGAAATAGAAGCAGTGGACTAAGGCATCGAAAAGAAAACCTAACCGGTTCATTAGAAAGGCCATGTGATGAGGAGTACAAATATAGTTTTGGTTTTTTCATTAGAGATAGCGGTGACTGTAACACCCCAATTCTACCCAACATTTTATAAATCAGAGTATCAAAATTTCGACTTAAAGTTTGAGGCATTACACTTTTTACAACTTGGAATCAACGTTAAAACAACTTAATTCATAGCAGATACATAACACATGGTAATTAAGAAATATTTGAAACATATTTAGTCTTCCACAATTCAACTTTAATAAAACAAACCGCAGCGGATTCTCAACAGGAATAATTGCAAAATAAGCATAGCATCTTTGAACAACGGAAAACCACTAATATTTCTCAAAACCACAACTTTAATTCAACGGAAGAAATAAAGTAAACATAAAAGAAAACAAGCGTTCATTTCTCCGAGTGCTACGTATCAGAGCGACGACGCCATAAGCTACTAAACCTTCTACTCCTTGTTACCTGCACGTTACCAATATAAAGGTAACGGCCAACAAAATAGAAAGGGTGAGATATCGAAAAATATAAGCAAAAGTATGATAATTCATATGCTAGGTAAAGAATCATACAATAATTACTACTTCAATCAACAAAATACGATATCCCACAGAACAACATAAAAATCAACAACAACTTAAAAATGCAACTCGGATGCGACTCGACTAATGCAAATGCATGTGGATCCATTTGGAGTAAACTCCCAACTTAAAATCATGCCAGGTTATCGAGGCATTCAACAAGGCATAAGCCTTTAACTTTCAACGTGGTGCCAATCCAGGCCAACTTAATAATGCACATGCTATGTATGATACAACGACCACAACATCAACGACAACTTACAACAACAGCAATTCAATCATGCATTAACCGCGTCAACTTAATCAATCAACTTCGACTTCAACAACAATTAACAACATCAACAACAATGCAACATATAATTAATACAATCAACTTCAACTTTCTACTTTGGCCGTTTAAGCCTACAACTCAAAATTGTCCAATTCGGGGACAAAACAACTTGCTCCGACAATACCTGCAATTTACAGCAACCTACGCGAAAATCAGCAAACGACTTAACTTTATTTAACTACGCGTATACGGGAACTGCTCTGCAAAATTTCGTCCAATTCCGAGTAATTAATTTTACCGCTTAATTTGACTAACAGTCTAATTTCTGCACTGTTTTTGGCTTCCTGCAATACTGCTACTTAATTCTGCCACTATAAAGTATTTTCCTGCATTAATGGATTATTTTACTATGCTAATTCACACTACCTGTTACCAATTCTACTTCTGCTAAAATGGCCTTCTGTTATTATTTTTACTATTAAGCTAGTGTGTTATTTCTTATACTCTGCTATCTGTTTGAGGTTTGGGATATATATACTGCTAGATACTTAATATATTACTCAAACTATTGTATTTTGTCCTAAACTAGTTATTCACTCCTTTGGTCCACTGCAAGTATATTTCCATTATTGCTAATCAGACTCAAACAAAACCAAGCCACACATGCCTCCATCATCACATGTATAAGAGGAAGAGAGAGGGAAGTGTGTGAGGCGCCCGCCTCCCATGGCTAGTGGGGCCCACACACAATTCTCCTCCAATTCCCTTTTCCTGCTGGGGCGTCCGTCTCCATCTTCTTCCACTCACCCATGGAGATCGTCTCCACTCCCTTTGAATTAAAGGGGCGGTTGCCTCTTTTGTGCTTCCTCACCAGAGTGTTATTTTTCCTTCCAGACAGAATAACGGTTCATCGCAACCAATTTACATAGGAACAACAATATAGTGCCACAGGAACAACATCATAACAAAGAAATCAATATTATGCAGATCACATCATTACAATTTCATCGCAAAATACAACTTGACAGTAATTTTATGCAACCCTAAACCCCACACAAAACTATCATACAATTGATTATAGTAATCGAACCCCACCCCTTACCTTTGGATCGAAGAGAGTTCGAAAATTTAACCGAAAAAACGCCAATCACGGACGACCAAGGAACACTGCTATGAACCTTATTCCTCTTTTCCTCCTTTTTCCCTCTCTGCTACGTGACTTGTTCTTTTCTTCTCTTACTGCTACTTTTTTTCCTTTAATTTTTTTTCTTTTTATAATAGTTACTAAGTAACAATATTAGTAAGGCCGCTCCTTTAAATTGGGTTTATTAATTAATACCCTTAAAATACTAATTCCTCTTCTAAATAATTAATCTACTACATTTAATTCAATAATTCTAAATAATAATTAAATTCTAATAATATTTTCCTTCCGACTAATTTTACCCGAATATTCAACTCTAGCGATTCACCCGCAAATTTGACTTAATTACGAATTAATCGAAAATACTCAAAAATATTGAATTAAATTATTTTAATTAATTATGGTTGTTACAACTCTCCCCCACTTAGAACATTTTCGTCCTCGAAAATTTACCTGGTTCAAATAATTCGGGATAAGAGTCTCGCATCTTGCTCTCCAACTCCCATGTCATGTTTTCTCCAACAGCTCCTAACCAGACAACCTTCACTAATGCAATCTCCTTTCCACGCAAAATCTTTGTCTCGCGATCCGTAATCCATATGGGCGTTGTGTCTACGACAAATTATCCTGCACTTGCACATCATCCATATGAATCTCGTGAGACGAGTCAGGAATATACTTCCGAAGTTGCGACACATGGAATACATCATGCAAATTCGAAAGATTCGGTGGCAACGCCACCCTATAAGCAAACTTTCCAACTCTGTCTGATATCTAATATGGACCAATAAAGCGAGGAGTAAGTTTCTTCAATTTTAACGCTCGTCCAACAGCGGTTACTGGTGTAACTCTCAAGAATACATGTTCACCTTCCTAAAATTCTAAACTTTTCCTCTGCTTGTCGTGATAACTCTTCTGTCTACTTTGGGAAGCCTTCATCTTTTCACGGATAAGCTTCACCTTCTCGGTGGTTTCTCGAACTAATTCAGGTACAAGTACTACACCCTCTCCCGTCTCATGCCAACACAATGGAGTCCTACACCTCCACCCATACAACGCTTCAAAATGTGTCATTCCGATGCTTGAATGGTAACTATTATTATATGTGAATTCTATCAATGGAAGGCAAGTGTCCCACAAACCTCTATCTTCAAGAACACATGCTCGCAGTAAATCTTCTAATGACTGATTCGTCCTTTCTGTTTGACCATCAGTTTAAGGATGATACGCTGAACTCAACCTTAACTTAGAGCCTAACGCATTTTGTAGACTCTGCCAAAAATCAGATGTGAACCTCGGATCTCTATCCGACACAATACTCAACGGAACACCGTGTAGCTTAACAATCACCCTGATATAAATTTCCGCCAGCTTCTGTACAGGAAAACTGATGTCAATAGGTATAAAATGAGCCGACTTGGTAAGACTATCAACAATCACCCAAATGGAATTATGCCCTCGCACAGTATTAGGTAATCCAGTTATGAAATCCATTGAAATACTATCCCACTTCCACTCTGGAATTTCCAATGGTTGCATCAACCCTGCAGACTTCTGATGCTCAATCTTCGACTTCTGACAAGTTAAACATGCATACATAAACTGCGCAATATCACACTTCATTCTAGGCCACCAAAATACTTTCTTCAAATCTTGATACATTTTAGTAGCTCCCAGATGAATGCTCAACTTACTTCTATGCCCTTCTTCCAGAATTAATCTTTTCTGCTCTGCATCATCAGGAATACAAATCCGATCGCGGAATCTCAACACACCTTGCACATCTACATTAAAATCATTGGTTTCAGACTGATCAATTCCAACCATCGAATCTACTAATCTCACATCCAACTTCTGTGCTTCTTTGATCTTATACAAGAAATCATTATTAGTGTTCAACATTCCTAGCTTAACACTCTGCGGTGTCGTCTTACAAACAAGACTCATATCTCTAAACTGCTCAATTAATTCCAACTCTTTAACCATCATTGCTGACATGTGTAAAGTCTTTCGACTCAACGCATCAGCCACCACATTAGCTTTACCTGGATGATAATTCAAACCAAAATCATAGTCTTTCAATAACTCCAACCATCTTCGCTGTCTCATATTCAATTCTTTCTGGTCAAACAAATACTTCAAACTTTTGTGGTCGCTAAACACTTCAAATCTAGAGCCATACAAATAATGTCTCCAAATTTTCAATACAAATACAATTGCAGCAAGTTCTAAATCATGTGTCAGATAATTCTTCTCATGAATTCTCAACTGTCTTGATGCATAAGCAACAACCTTTCCATCTTGCATCAACACTCTACCTAATCCCATTTTAGAAGCATCACAATACACTACAAAAGGTTCTTCAGGTTTCGGTAACGTCAAAATTGGAGGCGACGTTAATCTCTTCTTCAACTCGGTAAAACTCTCTTCACATTGTACATCCCACACAAAAGCTTTACCTTTACAAGTTAACTTTGTTAATGAAAGTGCCAACTTGGAAAATCCTTCGATAAACCTTTTGTAATAACCAGCCAAACCCAAAAAGCTTCTAATTTCAGTTGCTGACTTCGAAGTTTCCCATTGCAACACATCATCTACTTTAGACGGGTCCACATCAATGCCACTACTTGAAATGACATGGTCGAGAAAACTAACCTCTTTCAACCAGAATTCACATTTGGACAGTTTAACATACAACTTTCTTTCTTTCAAAACCCGCAACACTGTCTTCAAATGCTCTGCATGCTCTTCATCTGACTTAGAGTAAATCAAAATATCGTTAATAAACACTACTATAAACCGATCCAAATAATTATGGAAATGCAGTCATATACTCCATAAATACTCCCGACGCATTGGTAACACCGAAAGGCATCACAGAATATTCGTAGTGTCCATAACGCATCCTGAAAGCCATCTTCTGAATGTCTTCATCTTTCACTTTAATCTGGTGATAACCTGATCGTAAATCAATCGTGCTAAACACACTAGCACCCACCAATTTACCATCAAGTCATCAATTCTTGGAAGTGGATACTTGTTCCTGATCGTCACTTTATTTAGTTGCATGTACTCAACACAAAGCCTCATGCTTCCATCCTTCTTCTTTACTAACAACACTGGAGCTCCCCACGGTGATACACTTGGTCTGACAAACTTTTTCTTAAGTAGTACTTCCAACTGCTTCTTCAATTCTGCCAACTCAGATGCGGACATCCTGTACGGTGCCATAGAAACAGGTCTGGTACTAGGTACACGATTAATACCAAATTCAACTTCCCGTTCCGGTGGTACATTTGGAGTTTCATCAGGAAAAACTTTAGGAAACTCACGCACCACCTGTAACTTATCAATTATAGCTTGATTCTCCATTGACAATGTTGCCATCAAAGAAAACATCTCAGCTTCTTCCTTCAACAACTGTCGCAATTGCTTAGGCGACACCAAAACAACTTCTTCTTCTTCAGCAGTTGAAAACCTCACAAACTTATTATAACAGTTAATATGAACATAATTATGGTCTAACCAGTTCATACCCAAAATTACATCCAACCCACTTAACGGCAAACAAATTAAATCAAGAGTAAAGCCCCTATCGAAGATTGACAAAGGACACTTCAAGCATACAAGAGAAGTAGTCACTGATCCCTTGGCTAGGAGCTCAACTACCATTGTACCATTCATAGAAGACAACACAAGACCCAATCTTTTAACATAATCAGCAGAAATAAAACAATGAGTAGCACTAGTATCAATAATAGTAATTAAAGGAGTACTATTTATGAAACATGTACCTCTGATAAGTTTGTCCTCATTTCCCGATGAATCACCAGCGAAAGCAAATATTTTCCCACTAGATTGTGCCTTCTTTGGTTTCTGACACTGACTCCCAATGTGTCCTTCTTCACCATAATTAAAACATATCATCTCTTTGTGCTTGCAATCAGATATTGCATGCCCAGTCTTGCCTCAACGGAAACACCTCTTCACCTCAGTAGTACAGGCATTGCTCTTGTGACCAACTTGCCCACACTTGTAACAAACAATACTAGCAGGAGCACTGTTGTAGGATTTGTCCGTAAACAAGTATTTTTAATTATCGTATCCACAGGGATTGGTGTTGTATCGTAGTCTTTCAATAGTAAAGCGTATTTTAAGATTAAGTAACACAAGGGTTTGTTTCCTAAACTACTAGTATCATGAGTTTCAAGTAAACAACTTTAAAATCCTTTTCAAAGAGAATGATGTTTGGATTCAAGAGAGTTTGGGTTTGTTTTCAAATGATGGAAGCATGTCAATATTAGTTTCATTAACCTAATTTCATATATATTCTATTAACCAAGTGATGAACTAGTTGATGATTGCTATAAATACGTATCCTCTCAATCTTGTTGATTTCTCACCAAGATTGTGAGTTTTATCATGTAAATATTTGAATGATTTCTCACCACAACTATTGACATAATAAATATGAAGTTCAATACTTGTAAACACTAACTCACAAATCTATTCATAGCATTTGTTCATTAGTGGATGAATATCCTAGGTCAACTTTGAAGCATCCTTTTTCAATCATGATTCAAAGTATAAAGAGATAGAAGAACAAAGATATTCAACATATATAAATCATCAACCATGTTCATACACAAAGAGATTAAAAGAAATACATACTAGTTAGATCAACTACCTCTAATCTTGACACAAAAAGAGCTTAGCTACTCATTTTCATGGTTGCTTTGCTTACAAGATTGTTGGAGATGATGAACATAGAAGAAGAATCAACAAGAACAATGTTTTTATTTTATATTTTCTATGCCCTAAAATTACAACAATGATAAATGATGATGAAGAAGTGATGTCCCCTTTCTAGCACAGCCAAAGCCAGCTGGAAAAGCAGAGAGTTGGTGAACTAAAAAGGTGAAAGCATGGGTCTGTCCTTTTTCTGATTTTCGCAGACCGCGCTAAGCCCGGTTACCCGCGCTAAGCGCACTCATGCTGCAACCGCGCTGAGCGCGACCTGAAGCATGCTTCTTCTTCCAAAAGAATCATCCCAAGAGCTCTTCAAGTTTCCTTGAATCCAAGCTTGAGGGAATCAGTATTAAAAAACCTACAATTCAAATGTAAACTAAGTTAAATAATATATTATAAACAAAAACTAAATAGAAACATAATTAAACCAAAATACTATACTAAATACTACTAATTAATTAAAAGGCATTGTGAAGGACCACAAAATCATCTACAAAATATCCACAATTTGGTCCTTAACAACTCTCTCCAACTTACTTCTTTGTTTGTCCTCAAACAAAAGTCAAAAACTCACAAAGCAAGAAGAATCAAAATGTAAGCATGTAACTCAACACAAGAAGGATGGTTCAAACTCAATATACCCGGCATAGATACACATTAATTGCTTCTTCGAAACACAACATGGATATGAATTAAGTTCTAAACACAATATATCGATACATGTAGACAAAACAAAAGACATGTTCACACTTGAATCACCTAAAGATTTCTTCAATATACCTTGAAGAACAAAATGCAATGTTTACAAAGGACTAAACACTCTCACTAATAGTCATGCACATCCAGAATAATTCATGCATTCATCAAAACAAGTTAAATGAACAAAATGGAAACAAAGATCACTAAGGACTTTAAAGGATTGTAACTTGGCTTGGGTTAAAAACAAGGGATATTTAAGTACAAAGCCATTGAAACAAATTTGGGCAAAGATGATGAAGGGCATTTCACAAAATCATTCCCCATTTCCTCTTATTATTCACAACCACTTTTCTATTTCTCACACAATGATCCTTCTTTTTCTTTTCTTTTTCATATACATATTTTTTTTTCTTTTGTATTTTTCTTTTCTCTATATTTTTTTCTTTTGGATCATTGTGTCATCAATTCAAGGTTCATTTTGATCAACCTCCCCGACTTGAATTTATCAAACCTTTTTATTTAAGAACATGCTCTTCAAAGGGCTAATCAACAATAGGGTTGGTAATCACAAACAAAAAAAAATTATAGAATGAATCATCCTTGAATTTTCATAGATTATCAACAACTATTAAGTGGCCTACTTAACAATTAGTTGATTTGATAGATTCATTCCATAAATACAATTTTTAAGCTCAAAAGGGTTCACAAAGATTCACTCACTCACGGTTAGTTGAAGCCCTTTTGGAATTGATGGTTTTTCTCGTAATGCACAAAAAATTGCCTTGATCCTCTCTAAGTTTCCACAATGTCATAAACAAATTAAGATTAAACATGAATCACACGAGTTAACATAACTATTAGACACTCAATATTTGGTATAAGGTGGAAAGCTTCTCACCTTTGTGGTTTAACTCCTAATGATTCGAATGTGAACACAAATTTTTTTATGTACATGCCAAGATATTTTGCATAAAGCACAAATTTCATAGACATGTTAATATTCTATAAAATGATTAAAAATGTACCTTAATTTTGGATCGAGTTGAGAATTATATCATCACCATCACTTTTGGTGAAACACACTTACTTGCTTTTGAGTACCGTTGAAAAATCGGGACAAACCAAAAGAAGTACAATTTAAATTAAATAACATATAATCTTAAAATAAAATAAAGCAAAATAAAATAAAATAAAGACACCCCAAAATGGTGTTTCAAATTAAAAATAGTACTTAGGCACTTTGCCTACAAAATGGAAATTTGAAATTACAAGCACATCCTAAAAAGGATGGCAACCAACAAAATTCACTAAGTCTAAAAGAAACAAAAACAAAAGCAAAAACTAAAAACTATAAAGTACTAAAATAAAAACAAAAGAAATAAAAGAAAATCAATCTGAAGCCTCCAGGATGGAATCTCCTGGAGTATCAGAACCAGAATCAGAGTCACCATCATCATCCTCTTCTTCCTCATCACCATCAGCATCTGCTACCTCCTCCTCTGCATTTGGCCCGACCCCGGGCCAACTGGCATAAGCACTCAACTGCTGGCTCGTACGAGTGAAATGATCCACTCCCGACTCTCTAATCTGCAACACCAGTTGCTCCATACTCTCATGCATGAACATAAATGTTCACTGATGAGCAAAATGCATCTGCCGGTTCCATTCTTCACCTGGACCGGCTTGAGGAAGGGCAGCAGCAACAGGAACAGCCTGGGCTGCAGGGTTATCATCAGAGGCCCTTCAATAGAGGTCACAATAACCATCATCAATGACCCCATCTATCGTTAGGTGCCCAACAACAGGAAAAATAACCCTGGCCCTCTTCAGAAGTCCCATGATCAAACTAGGATAAGTAAGGGCACATTTTATACGCTCCCCCTGGAGGTATAGCTTAATACAACCCTTTTCAGCTCATTAGCAATTAACCGGCCGAAGTCAATCTATGCTTGATCAAGCATGTAAGCAATGAGGCCGGCAGTTTCCATGGGGATTGAGGAGGTGTGGCTTCGCGGTCTCAGGTTGTACAAGGCCACACACATTAGAACACGTGCTTGAGTTTTGAGGCTAGACCAATTAAATTTCAGAGGTTGGCTAGCTCGGTTAAGTTCATAAGAGTGCCCGGTTAAACAGATTTTTCTCCTCAACATTTCAAAATCCCAATTACCACGAGCCATGTGCTTATGGTAAATATCCAAATCATCTTCTAGGGCTGTCCAATTGATGCCCAGGTAACTGTTAATTGCGGAGCGAGAGAATGATACCACCTTTCCCCTAACCAAAGAGGTAAACTGAAATTCACGCCCCTCTATGGGAATGGCATTAGCATAGAACTCCCGTACCAACTCAACGTTAACCTTGGATTGGGGCTCACATAGAACACCCAACCCGTAGTTATCCAGTATGGCATCTAGGCCAGAGTAGTGCCCATGCTCACTTAGGCGGATGATTCTCTCGGACCAAATGTTCTATTCCTCGATTTCCTTGTACCGTGCCTCTTGAGCAGGCCCCAAAAATATTGTGCCATCAAAAGAACTAGGTCTTGAGGACCCAGCTCCGGTGGACGAAACTCTTTGACGCTTAGGAGCCATCTGAAAACAACACAAAAATCAACAAAATGTGACACCGAGATGCCCGGTAGAACTAAATCATGCAAACAGAAGTGGAAATCAACCAACCAAAACATCAAGATTAAATAGGAAATGCAAAACACAGCAGGAAAAAGTTTTCAGGATGTTGCAGACCGCGCTAAGCGCGCTCTGCGATTTCCAGAAAATTTTTTCTGCAAAAACAGAATTTTGCCCAAGAAACTATGCCTATCAAGGGAGAAATTCCTAACCTAAACATCATGTACAATCACAACAACCTAATTCTAAAAGAAAAACCCTAAATTTCAAAACCTAAATCCTAAATCCTAACATGCAAAGGGTAAAACTATGAAATTAAAGAGGGAAAACAAGAAAATAACAAACCTTGATGCTTGGGTTAGTGAATTGACACAAGAAATTGCAAGAAATTGTTGATTTTGGTTGGAGGGATTTGGGATTTTCTTGAGAGGAAAGAAGAACTTGATAATGGTGAAAAAAAAAGAAAGAAAACCCTAACCTAAGTAAAAACGAACCAGGCCAACAAGTTGGGCCTGGGTGAACCGGTTTTAAGAAATTTTTTTTTTACACAGACCGCGCTAAGCGCGAAATGTTTTGTTTGATGGGCCAAATTGCGCGCTAAGCGCGCTCTGACCGCGCTTAGCCCGGTCTGCAGAATTTTGAAAAATAGAATTTTAACTTAAAAGACATAGCAAAATTAGTGCAACATAAATACTTACAATGTTGGGGTACCTCCCAACAAGCGCTTTGTTTAACGTCGGTAGAGCTCGACGGTTCATGATGATAAAGGATCATCAAAGTAAGATTCGGCAATGTTGCGGCTCACCTCTCCGCCAACATACCTCTTCAACCGTTGTCCATTCACCGTCCATTCATTCTTACCCTCGGGATCTTGCAAAACAACTGCTCCATAGTCTTTCACATCTTTTACTACAAAAGGACCGGACCACTTCGTCTTGAGTTTTCCCAAAAAAAGTCTCATCCGAGAATTGAACAAGAGGACGCTTTGGCCCAATTGAAATTATTTATGCTTGATCTTCCTATCATGAAACACTTTCACCTTTGCCTTGTAGTTTCTGTTTGAATGGTATGCTCCGTCTCTCGATTCATCCAACTCCACGAGTTGTTCTTTCCTTTTGTCACCCGCCATAGAAGAATCAAAATTCAAGAATCTGAGAGCCCATAGAGCTTTGTGTTCCATTTCAACTGGAAGGTGACAAGTCTTTCCATATACAACCTGAAAGGGGGTTAGTCCAATAGGAGCTTTATAGGCGGTTCTATACGCCCATAAAGCTTCATCAAGTTTTTGTGACCAATCCTTCCTTGAACTAGAGACAGTTTTTTCAAGAATTTTTTTAATTTCTCTATTCGATACCTCGGCGACATTTGCTTGTGGATGGGGTTGTCACCTTATGCCTTACCCATATTGTTTCAAAATTTTCTCTAATAGGGTATTGCAAAGTGAGAACCTCCATCACTTATCAACACCGAGGCACACCAAACCGTGAAAATATGTTTTCTTCAAAAATTATACTTGATTTTAGCATCGGCCTTGGTGAAGCAATGGCCTCCACCCACTTAGACACATAATCAAGCGCCACAAGAATGTATTCGTTAGAAAGCGATGGCGAAATGGACCAACAAAATCAATACCCCAACAATCAAACACTTCAACTTCCAACATATTATTCAAAGGCATCTCATCCCTCTTTCCTATTCCGCCACTTCTTTGGCATTTATCACAACTCTTAGCATGTGCATAAGCATATTTAAATAACGAAGGCCAATAAAATCCCGATTGAAGGACTTTAGTGGCCGTTCGCAATCCACTGTAATGTCCCCCCACAAGGGGAATTGTGACAATGCCAAAGAATGTCTTTCGCTTCCTCACTAGACACACATCTCCTTAACAAACCGTCACTACTCAACCTAAAGAGATAAGGTTCATCCCAAACATAGTACTTGGCATCGGCCAAGAATTTTCTCCTTTCATTCCACGTTAGATCTTCCGGCATTAATCCCGCGGCTTTGTAATTGGCCATATCGGCAAACCACGACCGCTCTTGGATTGCATACAACTTTTCATCCGGGAACTCCTCCCTAACCTCCTTCTCTTTGTCAATAATTTCCACGTTGACCAAGCGGGATAAATGATCTGCCACCAAATTTTCCGAACCTTTTTTATCTCGGACCTCCAAATCAAATTCTTGTAACAAAAGAATCCATCGGATCAATCGTTGTTTGAAGTCCGATTTGGTGAGCAAATATTTAATCGCGGAATGGTCCGTGAAAATCAACACTTTTGAACCAATAAGATAAGGACGAAAATTTTCCAATGCATATACTATTGCAAGCAATTCTTTTTCGGTTGTTGCGTAGTTAATTTGAGCATCGTTCAAAACTTTGCTTGCATAATGAATAGCATGGAAAATTTTGTTCTTTCTCTGGCCAAGCATGACTCCCACCGCATAATCACTCGCATCACACATCAATTCAAAATCAAGTTTCCAATTTGGTGCGGTGATTATGGGTGCATTGATCAAATTTTCTTTTAATTTTTCAAAAGCCACTAAACAATCTCTATCAAATATGAAAGACTTATCTTTGTTGAGCAAGTTGCTCAAGGGCTTAGCTATCTTTGAGAAGTCTTTGATGAATCTCCGGTAGAAACCCGCATGTCCTAGAAAGCTCCGAATGCCTTTAACATTGGCTGGTGGGGGAAGCGTCTCGATCACATCGATCTTTGCTTTATCGACCTCGATCCCTCTTGAAGATATTTTGTGCCCAAGAACAATGCCCTCGGTCACCATGAAATTGCATTTCTCCCAATTCAAAACCAAGTTCGTATCCACACACGTCTTCAAGACGGTGTTCAAATTTTCTAAGCCCGAATCAAATGATGCTCCGAAAACGGAGAAATCATCCATGAAAACTTCAACCGTCTTCTCAATCAAATCGGAAAAAATGGCTTGCATGCATCTTTGGAAGGTGTTCGCGTTAAAGGTGGCGCCTGATCTCGACGTGAGTTCGGATCTTACGTGCGTAACGATTTAAATCTTCGATTTGTTTATAAAGATGCCATGAGCATCAAGCTTTATTATTTTCAACACAAGAAAGATGATTTAATGATTATGAAAAGGGAAAGTGAAATACCCTCAATTGATATTGGTATGCGTAACGACTAAGCGCAAACTAGACATAACGCATTGGGGAGATTCGAGTAAGGGGATTGTTATATAAAGGGAATAGATGGAGCACCCTAAATATATGTAGTTATCTACAGCTTTATATATGAATACGTTTGATATGTTTGTGTGTTTTAATTGCTATTTCTATGATTGGGAAAGTTTCTCCTTTGGATTTTTAGAAACAAATTGTGTGGGATTCTAGGTTTTGTTATTATTGTGCTCGCAAAGATCATGGATCTTACGCATACATATCCTTAGTGGGAATCAGAGCATTTGTAGCTCGGATCTACAAGTTTCTATGGTTTGTTTGGTCTGAGGGAGATAGAAATTTGCTCGGCAAGGATGAGACCTTGTGCCTACGTATTCTCAAAAAGATGTTGAGAAAGTCAGAGCAATCGTAGTTCCCACTTATGCTAGTGGAAAGCAACGGGATGTTAGTAAGAGACAGACAAATTTCATCTTAATGAAAAATGTATCCAATCTATTTCATCACATACATTTTGAAAGGATTGATTGATTAAAATCTTTCATCGTAAGTATTAGGTGTTTTGCTTGAGTGTACAAGTGTTACCACTTACATGTTTAAGAAAGATGTTTGGAAAAAAAGATGATTTAATCTTTTAACTGTAAGTATTAGGTGTTTTGCTTGAGTATACAAGCGTTACCACTTACTGTTAAGAGATGTTTTTGTTTGAAAAGAATTTGAAAAGATTTTGACTGTATGTGATGTGATAGAAGAGATACTTCTTCCATAGAGATGATAGATGTCTAAATCTCAAGGAGAAATTGATTGGATTAAAGGGATGCTTTTAAGAAGCCCGTGGGTCCTTGTATTGTTAGCCCAAGAGGAGGCATTCCGAGGGTCATCGAGGTCATCGAGGGTCCTTGTATGAAGCTCAAGAGGAAGCTATAGGGTATGGTGGCTTTGGCTTGAAAGGGATTTCAGAAATCATCCTTTTCGAATAAGAGCAATTTCAGGGAAATTTTACTCTGAAATTTGAAAGTGATTTCACCGAAACCATCCTTTCGGGTTCTATCTTAGCGGTGATTCTTTGTATTGGAAGCCCAATAGGAGGCTGTTAAGAGATTTCTGTCTCTTTCATTGTATGATGCCCAGAGAGGCTAAACTCAATGAGGAGTTCTTTTGAGCGAAGCCCAAGAGAAGGTGACTCAGCAGTGTTGTCTTATCTGAAGCCTAAGCGGAGGCTAACTCTATGGGGAGAGTTTCTTTGTACAAAGCCCAAGAGAAGGCTAAACTCTGTTGGAGATAAAAATATCTTGTATGAAGCCCAGCGGAGGCTAGACTCAACGGGGGATGAGTTATCTTGTATGAAGCCAAGCGGAGGCTATCTTGGGAACCTATTGATTAGTCTAATTGTTATGTTATAACTAGACATTTGTATAAACAGGTGTGTGTGTGTGTGTGTGTGATAGGTATTCACAGGAGTTTATGAAGGAAATATAAACAATGCATGATGTTTATTTACAGGGGTTTATGAAATATAAACAAGTGTACGTGAAGCGAGCGTTAAAGCAGCGCAACTTGATTATTCACAAGTTTGTCTGTGTACAAGGAAATGAATATGTACACGGACGAGTTTTATGTACAAAGAAAGATGGATGTACATAGGAGGTTGGGACTTACACCATAAGGGAGGCCCGTTGATTTGAAAGTAGTTTCACAAGGAATAATGCTCCTTTCAATACCAATGGTATTCGATGTAAAATGTCAGATGAAGCGGAAATGATTGATTGAAGTTTTATACGTAAAAATATCTATTATGTACAGATAAAAGTTTGATATGTACAAGGAAAAGATTGTGTATGTACATAAAGAATGTTTGGTTTGTGTATACACAAGTGAGGTGAAAACAAGCGATCGAAGTTTATGCATACTTGAGTATAAAAAGAAATATCGTATGTATACGGATGAAACTTTGTATGTGTTTGAAAAAGTTTGATATGTACAAAGAAATATTATGTACATAAAAGAATGTTATGGGACTTACACCGTGATGGAGGCCCATTGGTCAAAAAGAAATTTCACTCAGAGGAATTCTTTCTTTAGAACCAATGGATTTGGCGTATAGACAAACGAATGAAAACAAACGAAAGAAATTTGTTTACGTTTGAATATTAACAATGATAATTTGAGTATGTACAAGTAAAACTAAATATGTACATAAAGGATTGGGACTTACACCATAAGGGTGGCCTATGATCGATCGAGAAATTCGAGAGAAGACGAAATCAGTTTTATCGTTTTAAATCGGATTGATCATGGTAAAAGATGCAAGTTTGATGAAATGTTTTGAAAAATGATTTGAAAATGTTTTGAAAATGTTTTGAAAATGTGAGGTTCATTTATGAAAAGTTTTGCAAAAAATCGGAAGTCGAAAACTGGAAAAATTCACCTTTTAAGGAGGTTTGAAAAGTGTTCAGAACGTCATTTTCGGCTCGATTAAAATTTAATCAGATGAAAGTTTTTTCTGAAAATTTTGCACTATCATAAAATAGATGTATTTATTGACAAGTGTCCAAAAAATCATCTCAAAATGAGAAGTTTTGATTGGTCAAAAAAATGTTGAAAGTTTGATAAAAAAACATGAAAAAATGGAAAGTTTGTAAAAAGAATGGTCTTGTGAGGGATTGAACCCATGACCATGAGGTGGGGCACGTGGCAAGAAGAACTTAAAGGCAAGCATACTACTTTGGGCCAAGCTTTGTTTAGTGGACTAACACAGCGTTGAAAAAGGATTGGATCATTTGAAAATTTAAATTTGAAGAACACCAAGAACACGCGCGCAGTCCTGGGTTTATGTTTTGATTTTCAGTTTCATGAATTCAACCTAAAATCTTTGTTTCTTAATGAAATCCAATGATGTAAACATCAAAGTTGCTCAGTTTTGCACCACGAATATGAATATGTATGTTAATTTCATTTATATTAAGCCCAAAACATTTTGGTTTCGAAGAACACTCATGAACCCTAATCTGAAAAACTCAAATTAAATGATGAAGGTTGGATGATTGTTTGATTTTATTGAGGGTTATCAATCGTTATGAGTGCAGAAAACAATTGGCCAAGAGTTTTTGTCAAAAGAATCAAGGAATCATGATAACCAAGTTCGTGTTCATACACGGAAAATGAGAATCGACGGGCAAGCGTGTTTCCAGTTGTTGTTTCTTGATTGGGTGAGCTCAACGGCATGTAAGGAAGCTATGTGAGTGGTGCGCATCATGGATTCATCGGATCATCCCTCAAGTCGACTGCAGTTCAAAAATGGCAAGGATTTCGAAGTAAATCGTGTTACAGATGATTGTTCTTGTTTTGGCTCACTCATATGATGTTCATGGAAGGTGTTTGGCTGCTCAGAACTCAAAGGAATTAAGCCAAGCTTCAGTTTCGATTGTTATGGAAGTTTTGGAAGCTTATGTGCATAAGATGCAATTTCTGATTTCCAGCCTTGTTCAAGTTAATTTTAAGTTTGGAACAAGTTTAATAATGATTATGCAACATGTATGACACCAAATTTCATCATGGTTTTAGCTCAAATTCAAAATGCTATGTTTTCTCAATTTGCACTATATTACTTGATTTTCAAGAAAGTGAAAGAAAGCATGAATTTGTATTGTTTTTGGTGTTGATTTAGCCTTGAAATGTGATCCTTTTATAGGCAAGAGATTCTGAAAATGTTAGGCAAGAAGGACAAGCCATTTGGTGATTCATGGATTGCTTAAGGGGCAAGAATGGTATTTCAAAAGCAAAAGGAACCTTCCTTTTTTACCATGTGCTATATTTTTACATTTTGATCCAATCCTTTCAATTATCACTTCTCACTGATGTTTATCAGTTTGATGACTCAATTTGGCAAGGTGGCAAGGTTGAATTACTTCTTGGTGAAGAAAACTCAAAAAATCACCTATAATTGATGTTTTGATCTTTGAAAATCAAGTTTCATGGAGCCTTATGTTTCAATTTCAAAAGTATATCTAGACTCCATGGATTTGAGAGTTCTTGGACATTTTGGAAAGATCTTTCCACAAGCTACAACTTTTATGTTTTGAGTTTTTTCAAATTCAAATTGGAACTTGGTGAAAAAATGGCTTGAAGTTTGGAAAAAGTAAGAAATTTCAACACTTAGAAAAATTTCTAAGTATGAAAACTTTTGACTTTTTGTTGACTTTTCCAAATTCTTTGATTTTTTTATGATCATGATGGATCATTTGAAGTATTTTTATGTTGGAAAAAGTTTTGTTTTGAAAAATTTGACCAAAAGTCAAAGTTTGACTTTTCTGTGCAGATGAAATTTCATCAGATGTTTCTGAAAAACGACTGATGAATTCTGTGAATCTCTGTGATGTTTTGAATCCAGAAATTAGGTCAAGATGTTGTATCTAAGATATAATGACCAATCTCTATCCAAAAAAGTTATTTCTTGTTCAAAAAGTCAGAGAATTCTCATGCCCGACCAAAACCCTAATTGGTCGATCCTCGATTGATCTGTGAGAAAATTTGATATCTGAGGATTGAAGGTTGATGATTTGATCAAGATAGATCAAATAAGATGAGAAAATCTCAAACCCTAATTGGTTAGCTCTTGAATCAGATGAAAATCTTATGAAACCCTAATTTTGACCTGTGAATGTTATGCCCGATTAATTGTACGAGCGTAGTTATGCAATGATGCAAATGTAAGGTGGTATATTAGGTCAAAATTTGGGGTATAACAGATGCCCTATTTAAGTTTCTTTAACCTGAAAGTTGAAGATGAATATCTTCGTTTTGATAGGTGTAAAGAGACTTAAATATTAGAATACGCACTCGTAAAATTTGGACCTAAGATACCAAAAGATGCGGATGATGCAAAATGATTAAAAAAGTTTTACCCAAAGGATATCAAAGAAATGACATGATGGGGAAAAACTTATGAGGATGACTCGATCTGTTTGAGAAAAGAGAATCCTATCTGTTGGGAAACAAGCAATATGTTTCGCTGGGGAAAGAATGATTCACAGAAAATGTGAACATCTGTTTCGTTTTGGGAAACAAAAAGATTACCTTCTGTCAGCTTTGTGACAATGTTTAAGGTAAGTGAAAAAGATATTACCAATTATCAGCCTTGTGATATAGTATGGTAATGGGTTTTGAAGATATTACCAATTATTAGCGAAGTGATAACTATAACAAGGTAAATCTTGAGGAATGAGTTGTTGCGTATTCAGCTTTGTGAATAACAGACAGTGTTCTAACCAGGAATGAACTGGAAAGAAAGAAGTTAATCAAGACATTGTTCCAGACGAGGGATAATCTCAGCTGGCGAATGTGATAGAGAGAAGAAAATGTATTTCTCTGCTTGGGGACTTTCGGAAAAGGAAGACATATCCTTGTTTAGGAATACTCGGTTGGGAAAAAGAAAAAAGTATCTTTTACGTTTGGAGATATTCTACTGGGAACAGACTCGTACTCGTATGAGTAAGTATGATTTATACCAGTGATTTGGAAGCAAACATTTTGAGAGATGCAAAAATGAAATGAATGATGCTATTATGTATGAATGTCATGAATGTTATATGCGCTAACAATACTTGACAAAGACACTAAAGAGATATTTGGGAAAAGGACCGCGTCACAGTTCGAACAAATACTTGGTGAAAATTGCGAATGGTGCGGATATTCATCGATGAAGAATTTGAGTTGCATGTTTTAAACTTTCCGAGAAAGGTATTTCATTGGCAACTTGGTGGGATTCTTTTGGATAAGAATACCGTCCTTTGATGATTTCTCGAGGAAAGGCTGCATGTGATTCGTTATCCTTCAGAGATCAAAACACTCATGGAGAAACTGTTGAAGTTATTTCCGTGTCCATAGTTCAAAGGAAAATATTTTTTTTTTGTTCCAAAATTTTTTTTTGAAGTAAAAATTCATTTAAAACATTTTAGTTTCAAAAAGTGATTTTCACAATAAAAGCGTTATTTTGCAAAACAGAATAAAGTAGGAATTGCAAACAAAAGGCACAAGGCTCAAATTTATTGATAGAATGGTAATCAGCCAAAGGCGTGATTCCATGAACTGTTTACAAAAGTTGGAAATGATAATTTATTAGGAAAAGGCTACATTGAAAGCAAATAACCGCTACCATTCTTAACAACTTTGAATTCCAACTGTGCTTGTTGCTTCAGAAGAATTGATTGAAGATCCGTTGATGGAAGATTCTTCATGTGGACAACATTCAAACTAACTGATTACTTTGTCATTTTGTATCCTTGTTTTTGCCTAGATCGCCTTTTCGGGTTTTCGATCTATCGGGATAATTCATTTATTGTCTCTAATTTACACTGGATCGCGTTTTCGTGTTTCAATCCACGAGGCGCTCATTTTGCCTAAGCCGCCCTTTTCGGTTTTCGACTTAAAATTTGTTTTTGTTTTTAGACAAAATATTTTTTTGCGTCGGCATTCACGGATCTGGGAGTTCATCGCCGTCCATGGTTGTGAGTCATAGCACGCCGAGAAGCTTCTCTTGACGATGTATGGGCCTTCGTAGTTAGGAGTCCATTTGCCCTAGAATCATTTGAAAAGCGAATCTTTTTAAGCAGTCGCCTTCTCGGAATTCACGAGGTCGGACCTTTTTGTCGAAAGCTTTCTTCATTCTTCTTTGATAGAGTTGTCCGTGACACAGAGCGGTCAGGCGCTTTTCTTCAATTAAGTTCAATTGGTCGTATCTGCTTTGACACCATTCGGCCTCAGATAACTTAGTTTCCATGAGAACTCTCATTGACGGGATCTCAACTTCTACGGGGAGCACTGCTTCCATGCCGTATACTAGAGAAAAAGGAGTTGCCCTGTTGAAGTGCGTCTTGAGTCGATACCCATGCGAGCAAATGGCAGCATTTCGTGCCGTCTTTGTAAGTGATGACCATTTTGGGCGATCTTTTGATGTTCTTGTTAGCGCTTCAGCGCCGTTCATCTTTGGCGGTAAGGAGATGAGTTATGATGCTCAATCTTGAATTCCTCACAGTTCTTTCATCATTTTGTTGTTCAAGTTAGATCCATTATGCGTAATGATCTTGCTTGGAACTCCGTGTCGGCAAATGAGGTTGTTCTTGATGAACCTCACAACCACTTGTCTTGTGGCGTTGGCGTAAGATCTTGCTTGACCCATTTGGTGAAGTAATCAATAGCCACTAGAATGAGCGATGTCCGTTGGACGCTTTTGGTTCAATCATTCCAATCATGTCAATGCCCCACATGGAGAACGGCCACGGAGAGGAGAGCGTTGAGTAGAGTCGGAGGCACATGGATCTTATCTGCGTAGATCGCGCTTGTGACATCTTTTGCGTGTTTGCGCAATCGATTCCATCGTTATCCAATAGTATCCTGCTCTTAAAATCTTTCTGGACATTGCATGCCCATTTGAATGGGTTCCAAAGGATCCTTCATGTACTTCATGGATGATTGTGTCTGCTTCTTGTCTGTCGACGCATCTGAGCAGAACCATGTCGAAGTTTCTTTTGTATAAAACATTTTCATTGAGGAAGAAATTCCTGGAAAGCCTCCTTAGAGTTTTCTTATCTTTGTACGATGCCCCGAGTGGGTATTCTCGTGTTTGAAGGAAACGTTTGATGTCGTGGAACCACGGCTTATCGTCGAAGACTGCTTCTGTTGCAAACACATATGCAGGTCTTTCAAGGCGTCTGATGCGAATTCTAGGCATATCATTCCAATCGTTGACTTTGAACATGGAAGATAGAGTAGCCAAGGCGTCTGCCATCCGATTCTGATCTCGAGAGATATGATGCAGTTCTTCTTTGTTGAAGAAAGTCAACAACCGTCTTGCATAATCTATGTAAGGAATTAGACAAAGATGATGAGTTTCATACTTGTCTTTAATTTGATTGATCACAAGGGCTGAATCCCCATATATATCAAGGATCTTGATCCTCAGGTCGATGGCTTCTTGATACCCATGATGCATGCTTCATATTACGCTATGTTGTTGGTGCAATCAAATAGCAACTGGCGGAAAAGGATATGAGAACCCTCGGGAGTAATGATGGATTCCATTGCCAAAGACATTAAGCGCTCCATCAAAGACTAAACCCCATCGGATTACGGATCGGTCCTTCTCCGTGTGCGGTTCGTCACAATCTTTCATCTTCAAGTACATAACATCCTCGTCTGGGAAATCAAACTTGAGAGATTGGTATTCGTTGAGTGGTTGATAAGCCAAGTGATCAGCGAGAATGCTTTCTTTAACCGCTTTCTGGGCACGGTATTGGATGTCATATTCGGATAGTAGCATCTGCCATCGAGCGATTCTCCCGGTTAAGGCAGGCTTTTCAAAGACGTACTTGATAGGATCCATTTGGATATTAACCAAGTCGTGTGATTGATCATGTATTGGCGAAGACGTTTTGAAGCCCATACCAAAGCACAACATGTTTTCTCGAGCATGGAGTAACGAGTTTCACAGTCTGTGAACTTCTTACTCAGGTAGTAGATGGCATGCTCCTTCTTACCGGTTTCGTCTTGTTGTCCAAGTACGCAGCCCATGGACTCTTCTAGTACGGTAAGGTATATGATCAATGGTCTTCCTTCCACTGGAGGGATCAATATTGGTGGTTTTGACAAGTATTCTTTGATACTGTCGAATGCTTTTTGCAATCGGTGTCCACACAACCTTTTGATCTTTGCGTAGAAGTTTGAATATCGGCCCGGTGTGATCATCGAGAGATGAATCGGAGATATAGTTTAATCGTCAAGAAATCCTCTTACTTGCTTTTCCGCGTGGCGTAGGCATTTCTGAATAACCTTGACTTTGTCGGGGTCAACTTCAATTCCTCTTTGTTGACGATGAAACCTAGGAGTTTTCTGATCTTACCCAAAGGTGCATTTGTTAGGATTGGTGGGCTGAAACTTCCTTAGTCGTTGAAACAACTTTAAGAGATAGTCTATATATTCCTCTTGATGTCAAACTTTGCTATCATGTCGTCCACGTAGACCTCGATCTCTTTGTGCATCATATCATGAAAGAGTAGTCATTGCCCTCGTAAGTTCGCTGCATTCTTTAATCAAATGGCATTACCTTGTAGCAAAAAGTGCCCCATGGCGTGATGAAGATGTCTTCTCCATGTCTTGGAGCCATTACGATCGATTATAACCGGAGAAACCGTCCATGAAGGAAAAGGCGTTGAATTTGGCGATTATCCCCTAGCATGTCGATATGCGGAAGTGGGAAATCGTCTTTTGGACTAGCTTTGTTCAGATCCTGGTAGTCAACACACATTCTGACCTTTCCATCTTTCTTGGATACAGGTACTATGTTGGCTAGCCATTGAGGATACTCAGAAGTGACAAGGAAACCAGCGTCGAGCTGTTTTTGAACTTCCTTTTTAATTTTCTCAGCCATCTCAGGATGAACCCTCCTCATTTTATGCTTAACTGGCGGACATCCTGGTCTTAACGGCAAGTGATGCTCCACGATGCGGGTATCTAAACCCGGCATGTCCTGGTAGGACCAAGCAAACACATCAACGTATTCTTTGAGAAGACTTATCAGTTTGCCTTTGACACTACTGTTGAGTGAAGCTCCAATATTGACTTCTTTTGTATCTTCCTCAGAACCCAAGTTAATTGCTTCTAGAGGTTCTTTGTGAGGCTGAATGATCCTTTCCTCGTGCTTTAGCAGTCTAGAAATTTCATCTGGGATCTCTTCTTCAACTTCCTCTTCGGCGAATTCACAGGGGATTTCAAAGTTGAGAAAGAGCGTAGAGTTATTGCTTTCAATGGATTTGTCCATTTGTTTAATCTGCATTTTTGATTTATGTTTGATTAAAAAAAGTTTTTATCATCATTTTTTTTGAAAGTTAATGTGAAAGTGTCATGATTAATTTTTCATTATGATTTTTTTTGAAGATTTTTTATTATGTTTTTAGGATTATCATTTTAGGAAAAGAGTAAAAATGAAAATAAACACAGAGTGTGGAAACAAAACAACGCATTTTATTTATGTTTCACAATATGAACAGGGCCCTAAAATACAAACTCATTCGTCTTGGGCAAGACAAAGAGAAATTATTTAAAAGCTAAACCCTATAAAACATCTCTTCGCTTTGGGCGCGAGTTCAAAACAAAAAGCAAAATAAACTACTTAGAGCTATGAACATTAGTCCTAACTTCAAGGTTTCCATGTGACGAACTCCTTGGAAGTCAAGGTACTCGGGTAATTTTCCGCTTGGTTTAACCCTTGAGTAGACTTTGGTTGCTGGATGAGCAGGCTTTGAGGACTCTGGACGATGGCCTTTGCCTTTGTCTTTAAAGCGATCTTCTTGATTAACGGATCGGGAAGTATGAGATATAGCATTTGTACTTCTGTTGATCTACGTGTTGAATCTTGGGGATGTTCCTTCCGGTCTTGAGTGCGAGAGACTCGTTGTCGGCGACACTTTCCGCATCGTATCTGAGTCATACTCTTGATCTTGATGATCATGTTGATGTAGTGGTAACGAGGATCGACTTGGTGAAATCCACGACGTGTTGAAAGAGATCTTCACTTGGGACCTCGATCATTGATTAGTTTGAGAAGCAGTATTCCTCTTACGATTGACTAGGGTAGTCAAAGTCATCACCCCATCCGTGGGTTGGATATCTTTGATCCGGATTTTTGAGCTTTACGGCAGTATTTCACCATGTAGTCGTATTTGCCACTTGGTTCTCCCAAGGTATCCCAAATTTCAGGGTGGTGGATCTTCATGTTCTTTGTAGGGACATGTCTTTGAATTGATCGATCGGTGCATATGATTCCTCTTGAGACACATACTCGGGGCTATTCAAATAAGTGCTCCATTCTTCAAATTCGGATGGATCATCTTCATCTTCTTCAATGGTTACAACATTAACCTCTTGCGACGGGGTTTAAGAAACCTCCACTATGAAATACTTCCTTGATCGGGAAAGTGTTTCATCTTTACATTTTCTTTGGAGGATACGGTGTGAACCCGAGTCCGACTTCGTTTCATTCTTGATAGGTTTGATAACTTGTCCCCATCCTCGAGTATTGCCATCTTTCACCATTTGTGCCTTCTTTATATGAAGAGATAGATGATCATTTTAATAGATTCATCTTCTAGCGGATTTTACGGGAGATGCGGCGCTTCAATGTCATTAGCGTGATGAAGGAAAAAGCGGACGAGATGACTTACAAGTAAAGCTTGTTCACGTGATGGTCACCAACTTTCCATTTCTTGTGAATTTTAATTTCGATGGAGTAGAAGTTATTGCCCGCATCGTGGATCCAAGGTCTTCCTAGCAAGCAACTATCTCGGTGATACGTCCATGACTTGGAGCGTAATTTTGAAAGTGTGAGGGCCAATTTTCATTGGGAGATCAACTTCCCATAAGCGACTTTCTCGATCCATGAAAGCTCTTACTATGATGTCGTTGAACTTCATTGGCGTTCCTTTGTAAGCTAAGCGAGCGGCGTCGTTTTGGCATTACGTTTAAAGGCGAACTGTATCCACCAATACATTGGATAGGGAATCGTGGCAAATCATCGAGATGTGCAAGGCCAAGTTGTGATCTTTCCTTCTTCCGAAAGTTCTTCGTCACTAAAACTCGTTATTGCGGTGTTATGTTGGAGCGATCCTCCAAATTGGTGCGTAGTCACATCGTGATCCACATAAGCTGGTCTAGTACTCTCATCAAAGCTTCTCGGTGAGCTTGAGTTAAGGAGTAAAGGCAGTATTGAAATTTTTGAAGATGCGCATCAATTGGTCTCGACTCGATATTCGCTCTTCTTGATTAGTTTGATTATCTCGTCAAAGTGCGAGTTGATGTTGGTTCCATCAAGAACCAATGTTTGTACTGGGTTAACAATGGGAATCGTTGCGGATTCTCGGAGATATGCTAACGGGTTTTCTTAACAAGTGAAAGGCGATTTTGGTGCTAATGGGCGTGTACTCGTCCACTTGGCGTTACTCGTCCGATTTACATTATATTGACATTAGCTGGAATTGTGGGCATGGGTTTCTCCTTCCCATTCTCTATCAAGGTTGCATTGTCTTGGTAAGGAATTGCTCGGTAGGCATGCGGGCAGACCGGTGGGCAAATCACCAAAGGAGATGTTGGAATGTTGGAACCACTGTACGCGATCTCCACATGCTTGGGTATGTTGAAACAAGGGATCACAATGTTTACTTCGGGATTTTCCGAGTTGATATCTGAGACTAAAAGCTCATGCGGAAAATGCCCTATTATATTTACGTCATGGTCATCTCTATTTCTGTAAATTTGTAGGTCACCGATGTCTAACAAATGTTGAATATCTGCTCTTATGGTGGGACATCCATGGATATTCTTGGAGCAGATATAGCAAGCTGCATAATTGTGCTTAGTAAAGGTACTCATTTTACTGTAGGCTTCATGGAGATGCACCAAGTTTCCTTTGACTAAGTTTACATCGTGACAAGGTACATGCTGTTCCTTAGCATTAGATTCACCGAGTGTCCACTATGGTGGGAAGTGGATTGGCTTGCACATTCGGACTTGTGTTTACGAAGGAAGAAGATTAGCCTTCACTAATCTACGTATTACGCCTTCAATGCTATGCAATGCTCAAGGTCATGGCACGGTGCCCTTGGTGAAAAGGGCAAGATCGTCGACCTTGTACCACCATGGTAGTTTTCGGGGACGGAGGTGGTAACCTTATCGTATTAGATTCCTTTCTATAAGCAGGGTAAAGTTCTATGTACGTCATGGGAATTGGGTCGAACCAGGTGAGGCGTCTGGTTTTGGTTGTGAATGCGCTGTTGACGAGGTGTTGAGTTTGTTGACTTTGTTGAAATGCGGAGCAATTCACGGGTTGTGTTGATAGAGGTGCTATGGCAGCTACATCGTTGTTGAATGACATTCTTGCGTGGTTTCCTTGGGATACCATTCCTACGTCATGCTCTTTTTCCTTGGAAAAGCGGTTCCAACTTTCTTGGTATTACTAGAAGATCCTACTTCCTTGGTTAGGCGTCTGTCCGAACCCCTTCTTCTAGTCGCATGCCCATGCTTACCATTTCGTTGAAGTCTCCGGGGCGCTAGCGATCATTCGCTCATAGTAGAATGAGTTTAGGTATTCAAGAATACCTTAGTCATCTCCTTTTCTTCCAATGGTGGGTTAATTTGGGCGATTTCCCTCCATCGTTATATTCCTTAAATGTCTCTCTTTTTGAGACATAGGCGAGTTGATCCTATCAGAGCCATATCCAAGTTGAACTTATATTGTTGTCTGAAGGCTTTACCTAAGTCGTTGAATGTTTGGATATTCGTCTTTGTCTAAACCCATATACCACTTGATGCGGCACCGGTGAGGAAGTAATGGATCAAGACGATGATCCTCATTGTCGTAGACATTTTCGGCATACATCGTGAGATGACTTTGCGGACGGGAGTTTCCTTTGTACTTTTCAAAATCCGGGATTTTGAATTTCGATATTTTACGAGGAACTAAGCAAAGATCACGGGCGCTTTTCCCAAACAATTCTTTCCTTGAATCGTTTTTATCTCAAGCGCATTTTGAGGAGTTGTTCACGGAGATTCTCCATTGAACCACGGCGTTCGTGCTATTTCTGGAGTGTGATGAACTTCTTCGTGCGTGGTGGCGTGCACTGAGTGAGTTCAACATGATCGGTTGAAAGCCGACATTGTTACTTGTGGAAAAGTTATTCCACGTTGTGGAGTGAGCGTGGCGTTTCTTGCAAAGTAGGTATTTCAAGCGAGGTTGTTTGAGAAGTCGGTTGGCGAACTCCAATGCCGAAGTTAAAGGCATTCCCCATGGATAGCCCTCATCTTTGAAAGGTGAACTACCGATGGCGGTGGCCGGAGTAATAGTATCCTCTGAAGTTCTTTGCTTGGTTTTGACCGCTCGATCTTGCTTGTTGACTTTGCGTGGCGAGTTGACCAAAGATGTGAGTCTCTCCACTTCTTCTTGTAGCGTAGTTACCATACTACGGAGTTCAACATTTTCTTGCTCAAAATTCTCCATTACTTTTCTTCTTTTTGATCTGGTATCGTACGTTCGAGTTGGCTGCGGACGCAGTCGAGAAACTCTAAGACGCGACAACTTGACAATTTTTTCCTATCTGGAAATATGACAGTTCAAAACTGTGAATGATTAGACTCTAGATGATAGACTTAAATGCAAAGTATGATGCATGAATATGATTTTAAAGAAAAGAAATTTCCAAAGAATTTACGCTAAACGAGATATTTCTGGCAAATATTTGGATGGAAAACACAAATTTTATTGATTAATGAAGAAAGATTACAACAATTGTTTTTTTTTTGGAGCATTGCTCACACAAATGATAAAATAAATGATAAAATTACAAACTAAATTGAACTAATTAAACGTCTTCGTCTGATGAAGATCCAAAGGCTTGATGCGACTTGACGAGTTTCCTTCCCATAGTGAGCTTTTAGTTTGGCTTTCTCGGCTCTTAGCTTGCTAATGACTCTCTTCCACTCGTTGGGAGCGGGCTTGCTGGTTGTCATTTCCTCGAGATTTCTTTTCCTTTCCTTGACGTATTTCTGGATGGCATTATCCTTCTGGCGAATCTTCTCATCTTTCTCCATGAGCCATTCATCACGGAAGTAGAGCTTTTCATGATCTTTGACTTGCTTCTTGAGCTTCTCATTCTCAAGGTTAGTCTTAAGGAATTTGCTTTCCAAAGCTTCTTTCTCAAACCTTATCTTGGTCAAGGCTTCTTGGTATTCTCCCACACTTCAACGGGAAAATTTGTCGATTTGGGCGGTCGAGAACATGGGATCCTCATAAGCGTAAGGCATTCGAAATTCCTTCGCTCTTTTCTTTATCCAAGAAGTGTAGGTTTCCATGGCTACACAATTCTTTGCCTTACCTTTTCCTTTCTTTCGGATGTGATGCCAAGCTTTAATCATCCTAGCCTTCAATACTTGGGAATTCTCTCCTTCATGATAGAAGTAGCTTTCTACTGTAAAACAGGGAGGTTTACCAGAATTTGCATATCCGAGCTGACGTTTTGCTAGGAATGGGTTGTAATTGATTCCTCCTTTCGTACCAATGAGAGGTACGTTGGCAAATTCTCCATAGCTCTCAATGATTTCCATCTCATTGTTTGCCAAAGTATACCAATGGATATCGTCGTTTGTTAGAGACATGAGTCTTCTAGACCAATGCCACTCGTCTTTGTTTTCGCGGAAGATAGGAGATTTAGGCAAGTGTGAGGTAATCCATTTGAAAAACAGAGGTACGCAACACACGATAGTTCCGTCTCCTTGACGATTCCTATGATGAATAGAGACGTACGTATCACCAAGCAGAGTGGGAACGGGATTTCCAATCAGAAAGATCCTTATGGCGTTGATATCAACGAAATTTGGGACGTTGGGAAACAACACCAATCCATAGAGGAGTAAAGCTAAAATAGCTTCAAAGGCTACCATACTACCGGCTTCAGAGAACTTGAGAGCCTTCTCCATTAGGAACATTGAAGTTAGTCCTAAGAGTTTTCCTCTGGTAGTTAGGTTTTTGTCTATCTAAGATTTCTTTAAATGAGTCATTGTTGCAATGACTTGTGACTTGGGAATGGCTTCCAAACCATTGAAAGGCACTTTGTCTGATATTGAGATTCCTAGGATATGCGCATATTCTTCCAAAGTAGGCATCAACTGATAATCAGGGAAAGTGAAATAGCGATAGACTGGATCGTAGAATTGAACGAAGGTTTTGAGAAGTCCTTCATCGACGTTAGCGTTCAGAAGAGTTAAAAGAGTTCCATAGCGTTTTCTGAAATCCGAGGGATCTTCTACCAAGGATGCTAACTCTTTCAACTTTCCTACGTCAGGAATCCTAAAACTGTATCTTTTGGTGAATCTTCCTCTGACGTCCATCACTCTAACCTAAAATATTTTACAAAGAAAACATCTCTAAATTCTTTGGAAATGGGAAGAGAAATGAATTTTTTTTTTTGTTTTTGAATGAATGAATGCATGAATGCAACAAACATGGTTAGTAGTTATACACACGGTCAAGCGTTCGAAGTCACGAGCATGAAGCCAGCGATAAGAATCAACGGGTTAAGTTCTAAGGGCTTATTCATACGTGAATCGGGTTCTATCGATAATGAGCTCAACACTCCCTTCAAAACATTATTGGATTTGTTGAATACTCGATGGTCCAATAATATTTTCAAGAGAAACTCTTTGATCGTAGTATCGCATGACAATTACTCTAGGCTTACACCGAATAATCTACGCACTACATCCTAATGGCGGTGATGGTTTATGTGTTCTCTGATCCACTCGACTTCTTAAGTTCTCCGAAAATATCTTCGCAATTACTCGCTAAACACAATACCCTCAAGACAACCTCCACTGCGGGAAATATTAACTGAAAGCATTGAACGCTCACGATTAATACTTCCACCTAGATCTTAAAATGTTTCTTAAATCGGGTTAGGATTTCTTTCCATCAAGTGAAATCGCGAAACACACAATAAAAAAAGCAGATATATGCAAAATATGAAAAGCTTATCCCTTTCTTTTCTTTTTGAAAACAAAAAGCTTGGTGCTCTCGCGAGTAGCGTTTTCTTTTGAAAATCAAAGTTTCAACGTACTCCCAGAGTCGCCATTTTTCTGTTCGCGTTAAAGGTGGCGCAGGATCGACGTGAGTTCGGATCTTACTGCGTAACGATTTAAATCTTGATTTGTTTATAAAGATGTCGCGAGCATCAAGCTTTATTATTTTCAACACAAGAAAGATGATTTAATGATTATGAAAAGGGAAAATACCCTTAATTGATATTGGTATGCGTGACTAGCGCAAACTAGACATAACGCATTGGGGAGATTCGAGTAAGGGGATTGTTATATAAAGGGAATAGATGGAGCACCCTAAATATATGTAGTTATCTGACTTTATATATGAATACGTTTGATATGTTTGGGTGTTTTAATTGCTATTTCTATGATTGGGAAAGTTTCTCCTTTGGATTTTAGAAGCAGTTGTGTGGGATTCTAGGTTTTGTTATTATTGTGCTCAAAGATCTGTGGATCTTACGCATACATATCCCTAGTGGGAATCAGAGCATTTGTAGCTCGGATCTACAAGGTTCTATGGTTTGTTTGGTCTGAGGGAGATAGAAATTTGCTCGGCAAGGATGAGACCTTGTGCCTACGTATTCTCAAAAGGATGTTGAGAAAGTCAGAGCAATCGTAGTTCCCACTTATGCTAGTGGAAAGCAACGGGATGTTAGTAAGAGACAGACAAATGTCATCTTAATGAAAAAATGTATCTAATCTATTTCATCACATACATTTTGAAAGGATTGATTGATTAAAATCTTTCATCGTAAGTATTAGGTGTTTTGCTTGAGTGTACAAGCGTTACCACTTACATGTTTAAGAAAGATGTTTGAAAAAAAAGATGATTTAATCTTTTAACTGTAAGTATTAGGTGTTTTGCTTGAGTGTACAAGCGTTACCACTTACTGTTAAGAGATGTTTTTGTTTGAAAAGAATTTGACTGTATGTGATGTGATAGATGAGATACTTCTTCCATAGAGATGATAGATGTCTAAATCTCAAGGAGAAATTGATTGGATTAAAGGGATGCTTTTAAGAAGCCCGTGGGTCCTTGTATTGTTAGCCCAAGAGGAGGCATTCCGAGGGTCATCGAGGGTCCTTGTATGAAGCTCAAGAGGAAGCTATAGGGTATGGTGGCTTTGGCTTGAAAGGGATTTCACCGAGAAATCATCCTTTTCGAATAAGAGCAATTTCACCGGAAATTTTACTCTGGGAATTTGAAAGTGATTTCACGGAAACCATCCTTCGGGGTTCTATCTTAACGCTGGTGATTCTTTGTATTGGAAGCCCAATAGGAGGTTAAGAGATTTCTGTCTCTTTCATTGTATGATGCCCAAGAGGCTAAACTCAATGAGGAGTTCTTTTGAGCGAAGCCCAAGAGGTGACTCAGCAGGAGTGTTGTCTTATACGAAGCCTAAGAGGCTAACTCTATGGGAGAGTTTCTTTGTACAAAGCCCAAGAGAAGGCTAAACTCATTGGAGATAAAAATATCTTGTAAGCCCAAGCGGAGGCTAGACTCAATGGGATGAGTTATCTTGTATGAAGCCCAAGCGGAGGCTATCTTGTGGGAACCTATTGATTAGTCTAATTGTTATGTTATAACTAGGCAGTTGTATAAGCAGTGTGTGTGTGTGTGTGTGATAGGTATTCACGAGGTTTATGAAGGAAATATAAACAATGCATGATGTTTATTTACTGGTTTATGAAATATAAACAAGTGTCCGTGAAACGAGCGTTAAAACGAGCACAACTTGATTATTCACAAGTTTGTCGTGTACAAGGAAATGAATATGTACACGGACGAGTTTTTATGTACAAAGAAAGATGGATGTACATAGGAGGGTTGGGACTTACACCATAAGGGAGGCCCATTGATTTGAAAGTAGTTTCACAAGGAATAATGCTCCTTTCAATACCAATGGTATTCAGTGTAAAATGTACAGATGAAACGGAAATGATTGATTGAAGTTTTATCGTAAAAATATCATATCATGTACAGATAAAAAGTTTGATATGTACAAGGAAAAGATTGTGTATGTACATAAAGAATGTTTGGTTTGTGTATACACAAGTGAGGTGAAAACAAATGATCGAAGTTTGTCTGTACTTGAGTATAAAAAGAAATATCTGTATTATGTACAGATGAAACTTTGTATGTGTTTTGAAAAAAGTTTGATATGTACAAAGAAATATTATGTACATAAAAGAATGTTATGGGACTTACACCGTGATGGAGGCCCATTGGTCAAAAAGAAATTTCACTCAGAAGAATTCTTTCTTTAGAACCAATGGATTTGGCGTATAGACAAACGAATGAAAACAAACGAAAGAAATTTGTTTACGTTTGAATATTAACAATGATAATTTGAGTATGTACAAGTAAAACTAAATATGTACATAAAGGATTGGGACTTACACCATAAGGGTGGCCCATGATCGATCGAGAAATTCGAGAGAAGACGAAATCAGTTTTATCGTTTTAAATCGGATTGATCATGGTAAAAGATGCAAGTTTGATGAAATGTTTTGAAAAATGATTTGAAAATGTTTTGAAAATGTTTTGAAAATGTGAGGTTCATTTATGAAAAGTTTTGCAAAAAATCGGAAGTCGAAAACTGGAAAAATTCACCTTTTAAGGAGGTTTGAAAAGTGTTCAGAACGTCATTTTCGGCTCGATTAAAATTTAATCAGATGAAAGTTTTTTCTGAAAATTTTGCACTATCATAAAATAGATGTATTTATTGACAAGTGTCCAAAAAATCATCTCAAAATGAGAAGTTTTGATTGGTCAAAAAAATGTTGAAAGTTTGATAAAAAAACATGAAAAAATGGAAAGTTTGTAAAAAGAATGGTCTTGTGAGGGATTGAACCCATGACCATGAGGTGGGGCACGTGGCAAGAAGAACTTAAAGGCAAGCATACTACCACTGGGCCAAACGCGCTGAGCTGTTTAGTGGACTAACACACGCGTTGAAAAAGGATTGGATCATTTGAAAATTTAAATTTGAAGAACACCAAGAACACGCGCGCAGTCCTGGGTTTATGTTTTGATTTTCAGTTTCATGAATTCAACCTAAAATCTTTGTTTCTTAATGAAATCCAATGATGTAAACATCAAAGTTGCTCAGTTTTGCACCACGAATATGAATATGTATGTTAATTTCATTTATATTAAGCCCAGAACATTTTGGTTTCGAAGAACACTCATGAACCCTAATCTGAAAAACTCAAATTAAATGATGAAGGTTGGATGATTGTTTGATTTTATTGAGGGTTATCAATCGTTATGAGTGCGAAAAACAATTGGCCAAGAGTTTTGTCAAAGAATCAAGGAATCATGATAACCAAGTTCGTGTTCATACTTGGAAAAATGAGAATCGAATTCTGGGCAAACGTGTTTCCAGTTGTTGTTTCTTGATTGGGTGAGCTCCAACGGCATGTAAGGAAGCTATGTGAGTGGTGCGCATCATGGATTCATCCGGATCATCCCTCAAGTCGACCGCATGTTCAAAAATGGCAATGGATTTGAAGTAAATCGTTTCGAGATGATTGTTCTTGTTTTGGCTCACTCATATGATGTTCATGGAAGGTGTTTGGCTTCTCAGAACTCAAAGGAATCAAGCCAAGCTTCAGTTTCGATTGTTATGGCAGTTTTGGAAGCTTATGTGCATAAGATGCAATTTCTGATTTCCAGCCTTGTTCAAGTTAATTTTAAGTTGGAACAAGTTTAATAATGATTATGCAACATGTATGACACCAAATTTCATCATGGTTTTAGCTCAAATTCAAAATGCTATGTTTTCTCAATTTGCACTATATTACTTGATTTTCAAGAAAGTGAAAGAAAGCATGAATTTGTATTGTTTTTGGTGTTGATTTAGCCTTGAAATGTGATCCTTTTATAGGCAAGACGAAAATGTTAGGCAAGAAGGACAAGCCGTTTGGTGATTCATGGATTGCTTAAGGGGCAAGAATGGTATTTCAAAAGCAAAAGGAACCTTCCTTTTTTACCATGTGCTATATTTTTACATTTTGATCCAATCCTTTCAATTATCACTTCTCACTGATGCTTATCAGTTTGATGACTCAATTTGGCAAGGTGGCAAGGTTGAATTACTTCTTGGTGAAGAAAACTCAAAAAATGACCTATAATTGATGTTTTGATCTTTGAAAATCAAGTTTCATGGAGCCTTATGTTTCAATTTAAAAAGTATATCTAGACTCCATGGATTTGAGAGTTCTTGGACAATTTGGAAAGATCTTTCCACAAGCTACAACTTTCATGTTTTGAGTTTTTTCAAATTCAAATTGGAACTTGGTGAAAAAATGGCTTGAAGTTTGGAAAAAGTAAGAAATTTCAACACTTAGAAAAATTTCTAAGTATGAAAACTTTGACTTTTGTTGACTTTTCCAAATTCTTTGATTTTTATGATCATGATGGATCATTTGAAGTTTTTATGTTGGAAAAGTTTTGTTTTGAAAATTTGACCAAAAGTCAAAGTTTGACTTTTACGGCGAGATGAAATTTCATCGATGTTTACAAAACGTGATGAATTACGTGAATCTGTGATGTTTTGAATCCGTAAATTAGGTCAAGATGTTGTATCTAAGATATAATGACCAATCTATATCCAAAAAGTTATTTCTTGTTCAAAAGTCGAGAATTCTCATGCCCAAAACCCTAATTGGTCGATCCTCGATTGATCGTGAGAAAATTTGATATCGAGGATTGAAGGTTGATGATTTGATCAAGATAGATCAAATAAGATGAGAAAATCTCAAACCCTAATTGGTTAGCTCTTGAATCGGATGAAAATCGATGAAACCCTAATTTTGACCCGTGAATGCTATACCCTTAATCTTCTGAATCTAGTTATGCAATGATGCAAATGTAAGGTGGTATATTAGGTCAAAATTTGGGGTATGACAGAAGGTTGCCGACGCATTACATAAGCCAAAGGGCATACGTCTATACGCGAATATTCAAAAGGACATGTGAAAGCCGTCTTCGTGATCTTGGATTCCGAAATTTGATTGTACCAGTACCCATCCAAGAAACAATAATATTGTTGACCCGAGAGTCTTTCAACATTTGATCCATGAGCGGAAGGAAAGTGATCCTTTCTAGTGGCTTTGTTAAGCTTTCTATAGTCGATGCACATTCTCCATCCTTTACTTTTCTTGTCGGCACAAATTCATCTTTATCATTCGAAATAACCGTCAAACCTCCTTTTTGGAACCACATGCACCAGACTCACCCAAGTGCTATCCGAGATCGGATAAATCATTCCGGCTTCTAACATCTTCATAACTTCTTTTTGAAATACTTCCTTCATCACCGGATTCAAACGCCTCTGAGGTTGGGCTACCGGCTTGAACTCTTCCTCCATCATGATGTTATGCATACAATAGGCCGGGCTTATGCCTTTCAAATCGGCTAAAACCCAACCAATTGAATTTTTGTTAGACTTCAAAACTTGAATTAAGCTTCCCTCCTCCTTCTCCTATAATGTATTACTAATGATTACGGGCTTCTTACCTCCTTCCTCAAGAAACACATACTTCAAATGAAATGGTAGTGCTTTCAACTCAATTTTTGGCTCTTCGTCTTTGGGATCATTCTTCAAAATCTCCACTTCCTCCTCCCATGGGTGCATTTCTTTAGAAATCTCCATCCCTTCTAGACACTCTTCAAGCTCCCGCCTATCATCATCATCAATCACTTCTTCTATTGATTCCTCGATAACATCTATTTTGAAAAAATCTTTCTTATCATTTGGATGTTTCATTGCTTCAAAAAGATTGAAACAAATTTCTTCATCTTGAACCCGCACCTTCATTAAACCATCATCAATGTCAATCATCATTCTAGCCGTCTTCATGAATGGACGACCTAGAATTAGAGGTGCATCCACGTCTTCCTCCATCTCTATAACAACAAAGTTAACCGGGAAAAAGAATTTATCTACTTTGACCAACAAGTCTAAAGCTACACCATGTGGGCGAGTAATAGACTTGTCCGCCAATTGCAACGTCATTTTTGTAGACTTTAATTCGATATCCCCCAACCTCTTTACAATGGATAATGGAATCAAGTTGATGCTCGATCCCAAGTCAATCAATCCTTTACCGACACAGACATCTCCAATGGTAACGGGCAAGGTTACACGCCCCGGATCACTTTCTTTTTTTGGAATAGTGCGTTGAATTATCGCACTACAACTTGCATCAACCATTATAGTCTCTTGATCCGTGTACCACTTCTTTTTTGTCAATATGTCCTTCATGAATTTGGCATATTTCGGCATTTGCTCCAATGCCTCGGTGAGTGGAATATTAATTCGCAATTACTTAAAAATATCCATAAACCGAGCATAGTGCTTAGCATCATCCTTTTTAGATGGAACATGAGGATAAGGTAAGTTTCTTAATAGTAGAGTGACTTCCTTCTCCTTCTCCTTTCCCTTTCTCAATTTCTTATTTTTTTCCTCCACTTTTTCCTTTTCAACTTCATCATTATCAACATTTTCATTTTCGACTACAACATCATTTTCAACTAAAACATCCCCCACAACAACATTCTCATCATATTTTTCAACTACAACCTCCTCCACAACTACTTCTTCATCCTTCCCCACTTGTTTTTTTCTCTTCACTTCATTCTTTTTCTCCTCAACAACTATACCACTCCTAGTTGTAATAGCTTTACAATGCTCCTTTGGATTTGCTTGAGTAGTTGGAGAAAATGAGGTCGAAGCACTTTGATTGGAAATTTGCTTCTCTAATTGCCCCATTTGAGTTTCTAAATTCTTGATCGATGCCTCCGTGCTCTTTTGGTTTTCCATAGAAGCTTACATGAATTGAGCAAGTGTATCTTGAATGTTTGAAGTTCTAGCTTGGTTTTGAGGTTGATTTTGAGGTTGAGCTTGATTTTGATTTTGATTTTGGTACGGATTTTGTCTAGCTTGATTGTTGTTGTCTTGTCTCCATCCACCTTGATAACCTTGATTACCTCTTTGTTGGTAACCTTGGCCTTGATTTTGATAATGAGGTCTTTGTTGGTATCCTTGCCCTTGGTTGGCCATATAATTTGCTTCTTCATTTTCCAGAGGACAAAATCCGGTCTTGTGATCACCTTTGCATAATTCACAACAAGAAATTTGTTGAGTTTGCTTTCTAGATAATCCTTGCATCTCCATGATTTGTTGAGGAAGCTTTGCCATTTGCTTTGTCAATTCTTCAACTTGCTTTGCAAACAATTTGTTTTGCGCTACAAGTGCTTCATGACTAGAACCAATTTCAAGAGCTCCCATTTTCATTTGCACATTACCTTGATCATTTTGAACTTGGTGGTCATTTCTTCCCATCTTCTCAATGATTTGAGTTGCTTCATAAGGTGTCTTCGCCATTAAAGAACCTCCTGCTGTAGCATCCAACAACAATTTATGTTGAGGTTGGAGACCATTTCGGAATATGTGGATTTGAGTGATTTCATCAAAACCATGGCTAGGGAATTTTCTAAGCATGGACTTATATCTCTCCCAAGCCCTATTCAAAGGCTCATTAACACCTTGAGAAAACACCGAAATTGCGGTTTTTGCCTCCATAAATCTTGATTGAGGAAAAAACCTTTCAAGGAATTTCTCCTCCAACGCATTCCAATTTGTCATAGTGTCTTGCGGTTGGTCAAGATACCAATCTTTTGCTTTCCCAACTAAAGAATGGGGAAAAAGCTTTTGAAAGTATTGCTCCTCTTGGTCCTCCGGAGCTCCGGCCGCACCCGCAATTTCATAGAACTTAGTGAGGTGGGTGTATGGATCTTCATGGTCATGACCATGAAAAGGACTTGGATAAAGAAGTTGGAGCAATCCCGTCTTCATCTCCGTGAACCTCGCATTGGCTTGGCAAGAAAATTGAGCGGTGTGACGAGGGCTATTTACACAAGGCCCCCTCGGTGGTGGTAGTGGTTGATCTACCATAATGACTTCTCCTAACACGGGTGGTGTAGAAGAAGTAGATGATTCTCCTCTTTCTTGTCTTTGCCTAGCTAGTCTTTTCCTTTGTTTAGCACTGCTATTAAGTCTTCTTGCCGTCCTTTCAATTTTTGGATCGAATAGGAGTTGATCGACCGGAACACTTCCTCGCATAAACTAATTCCTGAAAAATTCTAGCCACACAAAAGAAATTAAGAGAGAGATTAATAGAAAAATATCTTAAAACACACAACTATTGCGATACTTGCAATATCAAACGCCAATCCCCGGCAACAGCGCCATTTTGTTGTAGGATTTATCCGTAAACAAGTATTTTTAATTATCGTATCCACAGGGATTGGTGTTGTATCGTAGTCTTTCAATAGTAAAGCGTATTTTAAGATTAAGTAGCACAAGAGTTTGTTTCCTAAACTACTAGTATCATGAGTTTCAAGTAAACAACTTTAAAATCCTTTTCAAAGAGAATGATGTTTGGATTCAAGAGAGTTTGGGTTTGTTTTCAAATGATGGAAGCATGTCAAGATTAGTTTCATTAACCTAATTTCATATATATTCTATTAACCAAGTGATGAACTAGTTGATGATTGCTATAAATACGTATCCTCTCAATCTTGTTGATTTCTCACCAAGATTGTGAGTTTTATCATGTAAATCTTTGAATGATTTCTCACCACAACTATTGACATAATAAATATGAAGTTCAATACTTGTAAACACTAACTCACAAATCTATTCATAGCATTTGTTCATTAGTGGATGAATATCCTAGGTCAACTTTGAAGCATCCTTTTTCAATCATGATTGAAAGCATAAAGAGATAGAAGAACAAAGATATTCAACATATATAAATCATCAACCATGTTCATACACAAAGAGATTAAAAGAAATAAATACTAGTTAGGTCAACTACCTCTAATCTTGACACAAAAAGAGCTTAGCTACTCATTTTCATGGTTGCTTTGCTTACAAGATTGTTGGAGAAGATGAACATAGAAGAAGAATCAACAAGAACAATGTTTTTGTTTTATATTTTCTATGCCCTAAAATTACAACAATGATAAATGATGATGAAGAAGTGATGTCCCCTTTCTAGCACAACCAAAGCCATCTGGAAAAGCAGAGAGTTGGTGAGCTAAAAAGGTGAAAGCATGGGTCATCCTTTTTCGATTTTAGACCGGCTAAGCCGGTTACGCGCTAAGCGCACTCATCTGCAACCGACAAAGCATGCTTCTTCTTCCAAAAATTCTTCAAAAATAATTATCCCAAGAGCTCTTCAAGTTTCCTTGAATCCAAGCTTGAGGGAATCAATATTAAAAACCTACAATTCAAATGTAAACTAAGTTAAATAATATATTATAAACAAAAACTAAATAGAAACATAATTAAACCAAAATACTATACTAAATACTACTAATTAATTAAAAGGCATTGTGAAGGACCACAAAATCATCTACAAAATATCAACAATTTGGTCCTTAACAAGCACCTCCCCCACTAGTTCTCTGACCCGGAGCAACTCTCTGTTTACCCTTACCAGCTGGAGCATCATACGGTTTACCATGGTTTTGCTGATTCTTGCCTCTCCTATCACTAATAATCTTGTAATGAGCATTGTTATCTCCCTCAAAAATACGACAGCTATCCACCAAATCAGAGAAAACACGGATCTTCTGATACCCAATTACTTTCTTGATCTCAGAACGCAGCCCGTTTTCAAACTTAATGCACTTCGAGAATTCAGCAGTTTATGCGCTATAATGCGGATAAAACTTGGCCAACTCCACAAACTTCACATCATACTCAGTAACAGACATATTACCTTGCTTTAGTTCAAGGAATTCAATCTCTTTCTTACCCCGAACATCTTCAGGATAATACTTCCTCAAAAATTCCCTACGGAACATAGCCCAAGTGACCTCCTCACCTGCAGCTTCCAATCTCGCATTCGTCTCCAACCACCAGTCATCAGCCTCACTAGCTAACATGTGAGTTCCATACCGGACCTTTTGCGTTGTAGTATAATTCATCACGTGAAAGATCCTCTCAATTTCTTTCAACCACTCCAGAGCACCGTCGGGATCATGTTTGCCTTTGAATACCGGTGGGTTCTCTCTCTGGAAGGTTGCCAAACTTCGGGATCCAGCATCCCCACCAGCATTAGGTTGATTCTCCAGAGCATGAGACATTGCTTCTAGAGAAGCAACAATCATAACATCATTCCTTCCAGCCATTTCAATTAAGCACTGCAACATAACCAACAGTTAGATAAAGTAATTAACAATACTCGATTGTTAACGACACAACAACTTGGCCGGACGGACCGACCTGCTCTTATACCACTAATGTAACACCCCAATTCTACCCAACATTTTGTAAATCAGAGTGCCAAAATTTCGACTTAAAGTTTGAGGCATTACACTTTTTACAACTTGGAATCAATGTTAAAATAACTTGTTCGTGGTAAAAAGTAACAAACGAGGGAATCGAATCGGAATTCGAATCTCTGGCTCAAAACAATTTACTCTTTTGATTTATTTTTAAAAAGATGCCGCGAGCATCAAGCTTTATTGTTTCCAAAACAAGAAAATGAGATGAAAAAGGGGAAAGCTGCAATACCCTAAATAAATAAAGATATGCGGTGCGACTAGCGTGAACTAGACGCAACGCATTGGGGAGAGATCTGAGTAAGGGGGTTTTTTATATAAAGGGAAGGTTGTGGCACCCTATATATATATAGTTATCTATAGCCTTATTTATACATATGAATATTTTTGATATGTTTGTGTGTTTTAATTTGCTATTCTATTCTTGGGAAAGTTTCTCCTTTGGGTTTTAAGAAAGGTAGATTAGGTGGGTCCTAAGTTTTGTTATTATTATGCTTGCAAAGATCATTGGGATCCTCTGCATACATATCCCCTAGTGGGGATCAGAGCATCTGTAGCTCGGATCTAAGGGAGCTATGGTTTTTTTGGTTTGAGGGAGAAAGAAGTATGCTCGCCAAGGATGAGATCTCGTGCCTACGTATTCTCAAAGGGAGGTTGAGAAAGTCATAGCAATCGTAGTTCCCACTTATGCTAGTGGAAGCAAAGGGTGTTATTAAGAGACAAATACAAATGTCATCTTAATGAAAAAATGTACCTAATCTATTTCATCACATACATTTTTGAAGGGCTGATTGATTGAATCTTTCATCGTAAGTATTAGGTGTTTTGCTTGAGTGTACAAACGTTTACCACTTACAATGAAAAGATGTTTTGTTTGAAAAAGTGTTTGAAACGTGTTTGATTTGTATGTGATGTTATAGATGAGATACTTCTTCCATAGATGATAAATGTCTAAATCTCTAGGAGAAATTGATTATGGATTAGGGGGATGCTTTTAAGAAGCCCGTGGGTCCTTGTATTGTAAGCCCAAGAGGAGGCATTCTGAGGGTCATCGAGGGTCCTTGCATTGTGAGCCCAATAGGAGGCATTCCAAGGGTCATCGAGGGTCTTTGCATTGTAATCCCAAGAGGAAGCTATAGGGTATGGCTGGCTTTGGCTTTAAGAGTGGTTTCATCGAGAAACCATCCTCTTAGGATTCAAGAGTGATTTCACCGGGAAATCATACTCTCAGGGTTCTATCCTAGCGCGGGTGATTCTTTGTATTGGAAGCCCAATAGGAGGTTGTTAAGAGATTTCCATGTCTCTTTCTTGTTTGATGCCCAAGAGAAGGCTAAACTTAACGAAGGAGTTCTTTTGAACGAAGCCCAAGAGGAGGCTAACTCAGCAGGGGAGTTGTCTTATATGAAGCCTAAGCGGAGGCTAAACTCAACAGATGAGTTGTCTTATACAAAGCCTAAGAGGAGGCTAAAGGGAACCTAGTTGTTAGACTAGTTGTTATGTTATAACTGAACAATTATACAAACGAGTGTGTGATGTGTATCTACAAGAGTTTATGAAGAAAATATATAAACAAGTGTATAAAATAAGCAATTAAAGCAAGTGTAACTTGAATATATATAAAGGGGTTTGGGACTTACACCTTAAGGGAGGCCCATTGGTTTAAGAGCAGTTTCACTGGGAATAATGCTCCTCTTAATACCAATGGAATCAGTGTATAAACAAGCGGATGAAAACAAACGAACGAAGTTTGTTATGCTTGAATATTTACAATGATGATTGAATATGTACACGAAAGGGTGGATATGTACAAGGAAATAAATATGTACATAGGAGGGTTGGTATGTACAAGGAAATAAATATGTACATAAAAGGATTGGGACTTACACCGTGAGGGAGGCCCATGATCAATTTGAAAGAAATTCGAGGAAAAACCTGGTTCGGTTTATCTTCAAATCAAATCGATCATGGAAAAAAGGTGTGTAAGTTTATTGAGAGTTTTTTGAAAAGGTTTTGAAAATGATTTTGAAAAGTGAAGGATATTCACAAGAAGTTTTGAAAGAGATTAGGTTTGAAAATTGGAAAGAAAACATTTTTGAAAAAGGTATTAAAAATACTTAAAACGTCTCCTAATTAAAATATAATCAAAAAGAAAATATTTTAGGATTGTTTTAACATAATCATAAAATAGGTATATTAAATGACAAGTGTGCAAAAAATCATCTCAAAATGAGAAGTTTTGATTGGTTTTTGAAAATGTTGAAGTTTGTTAAAAAACTTGAGAAAATTAGTGATAAAAAGAGATTTTTGGTCCTAAGGAGGTTTGAACCTAGGATCCTTGGCTTAGAAGTGAAAAGTTTTACCACTAGTCATGTGCTTGACTTGTCATTTAATCACCTTGTTTTAAAGAAGTTTTGAAAAATATTTGAAAATAAGTAAAAAAGAAGTTTTGAAGAAAAGGGTCGGGTCGAGGTTCAAGGAGTCAGTCGATGCTTCAAGGAGTCGGTCAAGTTCGAAGTCGAAGTGAATCTTCTAAAGGGAGTCGGTTGAAGTTCAAGGAGTCGAGTCGATGCTTCTGAAGGAATAAGCTTCAGAAGGGGATGCTTCTGAAGGAATGAGCTTCATAAGGGGATGCTTCTGAAGGAATGAGAGTCAGAAGTGCTTTTGAAGGAATGAGAGTCAGAAGTGCTTCTGAAGGAATGAGAGTCAAAAGTGCTTCTGAAGGAATGAGCTTTTTATTAAAAAAAGGTCCCAGGGGGATTAGAACCCTGGGCCTTGAGGCGAGGCGAGAGACTTAAGGCGTGCTGGCTTGCCACTAGGGTGGCTGTTACACCTGGTTATGAAACAACAACAATTAAATATAGGATAAACTGAGAATTTGAATTTTCCAGGAATCAGAGAACGTGCGTAGCAACTTCGTCTTCAACCTCCAAATTTCAATTCGTATCTCTCTTGTTTCTCAATGAAATTGCACGATCCAAACATCAAACTTGCTCGGATTTTCACCAGGAACATGATGGTGGCAACTAATTACATTTATTTTTAGTGTAGGGTGATTAATTTTGCAAGAACATTAAGAACCCTAATTCTGAATTTTGATTGTGAAATCGTGTATGTGCAACAATTCAAGCAATTGATTGAGGGTTTATGATCCTCATATGTGCAGAAACAAGATGGCATAGCAAGTTTTGAACTGGAATTCAGAAATCAAAGAGTTCAAAGTTGGGCAACTTACCTCTTATGAGCAGAAATCGAATCCTTGCTTAGAGTGTTTTCAGTTGTGTTTTGATGATGGCTATAACTCCATTGGACCTCAAGGAACGTGTGGAAGTGCTTAGCTTGGATTGAAACATTATGGAACCTCCTGCCCAAGTCCAACTGCAGCTCGAGCAAGTTGAGTATGAAGATGATGATTCTGAGTTTAAAGAAATGGAAAGATGGTTTGGATCACTTCTATATGGTGTATAGAAGGTGTTAGAATGATTGGAAAGTGAAGAGCACGAGTGGAATGGAAATTTGGAAGTTTTGGCTTAAACTTGCACTTTATGGATTTTGGAAATGGTTTATGAGTTTGGCTAGTTCTTGCTCTAGCTTGAGGATTCTAACAACTTTCTAATGATGCTTGGAAAGCATTTGAAGCCTAAGATTTCTCAGAAATTGCAAGGCTTGGAATTTGCAAATTCTCCCTCTTAAAAACTTGAAACTTGAAAAACAAGAAAGAAAGAAGGAAAGCTTGGATTATGATGCTTTGGTGTGATTTTGAATTAAGAAGTGACCTCTATTTATAGGCCAAGAGTTATGAATGATAAGGCAAGGATTTAATTGAAAGAGTTTGCAAGTTGGCTTAAGAGGTAAGAAGGAATCTTTCACATTTAATGCACATGGTTAACTACTTTAACCATGGTTAAAATTTCCTCTTGATCCAATCCTTCTCTCAATCATTGATAACTGATATTTATCAGTTATAACTTATCTCTCAATGGTGACAAGGCTTCTAGAAGGGGGAATTTGTGAAAAAGACCTATAATCTTGGAAAATGACTTGCAATTTATGGTTATGGAGCTCTAAGTTTCAATTTCAAAACCCTAGATACACAAAGTTTTTTTGCAAGTTCTTGGACATTTTGGAAAGCTTGTAACATGATCTACAACTTTCATGTTTTGAGTTTTTATTGAATCAAAATGGATCTAGGTGAAAAATGGCCATGAAAGTAAGGAAAAACTATGTTTTTGAACACTTGAAATTTTTTCTAAGTGTTAGAAACATTTCAATCTTGACTTTTTGTTGACTTTTTCATATTTCTTTATTTTTTATGATCATGATGGATAATTTGAAATGGTTTTATGATTGAAACAATTTGGATTTGAAAAAGTTGACAAAAAGTCAAAGTTTGACTTTTTTAAACAGTTGAATTTTCATCAGATGATTCAGAATTTGTCTGACGAAGAAACATGGATTTTGGAATGTTTTGAGCCAAGAGATTAGGTCAATATGTTGCATTGATGATTTTAATATCAATCTCCAAGCAAATAGGTCATTCATTAAGCATAAAGTCAATGATTCACTATCTTCGATCAAAACCCTAATTGGTCGATTCAAGGTAGATCATGAGAAAAAGTTGGGAATTTGAAGATCAAATGTTGATGATTGGTTAAGATAGATCAATTGACGTGAGTGGAGACTCAAACCCTAATTGATCATACCTTTAAAAGATTAAATTTTGATAAAACCCTAATTTGGCTCTAGGAGCACACGCACGATCTATCCTGTTCTGAAATTGTTAGTGATGCAATGATGCATATGTGAATGATATAAGGTGGTATCTTAGGTCAAAAATTGGGGTATGACACAACTTAATTCATAGCGGATACCATAGCACATAGTAATTAAGAAACATTTGAAACATATTTAGTCTTCCACAATTCAACTTTAATAAAACAAACCGCAACGAATTCTCAACAGGAATAATTGCAAAATAAGCATAGCATCTTTGAACAACGGAAAACCACTAATATTTCTCAAAACCACAACTTTAATTCAACGGAAGAAATAAAGTAAACATAAATGAAAACAAGCGTTCATTTCCCCCCGAGTGCTACGTATCAGAGCGACGACACCATAAGCTACTAAACCTTCTACTCCTCGTTACCGACACGTTACCAATATAAAGGTACCAACCAACAAAATAGAAAGGGTTAGATATCGAAAAATATAAGCAAAAGTATGATAATTCATATGCTAGGTAAAGAATCATACAATAATTACTACTTCAATCAACAAAATACGATATCCCAAAGAACAACATAAAAATCAACAACAACTTAAAAATGCAACTCGGATGCGACTCGACTAATGCAAATGCATGTGGATCCATTTGGAGTAAACTCCCAACTTAAAATCATGCCAGGTTATCGAGACATTCAACAAGACATAAGCCTTCAACTTTCAACGTGGTGCTAATCCAGGCCAACTTAATAATGCACATGCTATGTATAATACAACAACCACAACATCAACGATAACTTACAACAACAACAATTCAATCATGCATTAACCGCATCAACTTAATCAATCAATTTTGACTTCAACAACAATTAACAACATCAACAATAATGCAACGTATAATTAATACAATCAACTTCAACTTTCGACTTTGGCCGTTTAAGCCTACAACTCAAAATTGTCCAATTCGGGGACAAAACAACTTGCTCCGACAATACCTGCAATTTACGGCAACCTACGCGAAAATCAACAAACAACTTAACTTTATTTAACTACGCGTATACGGGAACTGCTCTGCAAAATTTTGTCCAATTCCGAGTAATTAATTTTACCGCTTAATTTGACTAAAAGTCTAATTTCTGCTACTTAATTAAATAAATTCTGCTACTTAATTCTGCCACTATAAAGTATTTTTTTGCGTTAATGGATTATTTTACTATGCTAATTCACACTACCTGTTACCAATTCTACTTCTGCTAAAATGGCTTTCTGTTATTATTTTTACTATTAAGCTAGTGTGTTATTTCTTATACTATGTTATCTGTTTGAGGTTTGGGATATATATACTGATAGGTACTTAATATATTACTCCAATTATTGTATTTTGTCCTAAACTAGTTATTCACTCTTTTGGTCCACTGCCAGTATATTTCCATTCTTGCTAATCAGAATCAAACAAAACCAAGCCACGCATGCCTCCATCATCACACATATAAGAGGAAGAGAGAGGGAAGTGTGTGAGGCGCCCACCCCAGGGCCTGAGGCGTCCGCCTCCCATGGCTGGTGGGGCCCACACACAATTCTCCTCCAATCCCCTTTTCCTGCTGGGCGTCCGTCTCCATCTTCTTCCACTCACCCATGGCGATCATCTCCACTCCCTTTGAATTAAAGGGGCAGTCACCTCCTTTGTGCTTCCTCACCAGAGTGTTATTTTGCCTTCCAGACAGAATAACGGTTCATCGCAACCAATTTATACAGGAACAACAATATAACACAACATGAACAATATCATAACAGAGAAATCAATATTATGCAGATCACAGCATCACAATTTCATCGCAAAATACAACTTGACAGTAATTTTATGCAACCCTAAATCCCACATAAAAACTATCATACAATTGATTATAGTAATCGAACCCCACCCCTTACCTTTGGATCGAAGAGATTTTGAAAATTTAACCGAAAAAACGCCAATCACAGACGACCAAGGAACACTGCTAGGAACCTTATTCCTCTTTTCCTCCTTTTTCCCTCTCTGCTACGTGACTTGTTCTTTTCTTCTCTTACTTCTACTTGTTTTCCTTTAATTTTTTTTCTTTTTATAATAGTTACTAAGTAACAATATTAGTAAGGCCACTCCTTTAAATTGAGTTTATAAATTAATACCCTTAAAATACTAATTCCTCTTCTAAATAATTAATCTACTACATTTAATTTAATAATTATAAATAATAATTAAATTCTAATAGTATTTTCCTTCCGACTAATTTTACCCGACTATTCAACTCTAGCGATTCACCCGCAAATTCGACTTAATTACGAATTAATCGAAAATACTCAAAAATATTAAATTAAAATATTTTAATTAATTACGGTTGGCGTAGCAGATGAGAGAAAGAAGGAGTTGAGGTGCAAAGCAAGTTGCTAGGACACGTGTGGCTCACAGATTCTTTGGAAGAGTGAATAAAGAAGTTGTTTATGAATTGACCAAGGTACTCTTTGAGGCATGTAAAATTTATTTCCCTTGAAGGGCATTTTTGGAAAAGTGGTGGCATTGTATTTTGAATGCTTGATAGTAGAATAGATAGAGAATTTGAATTTTATACACCAACTAATGGCCGACAAGTGGTATGTCATATAAAAAAAATAGAAACACAAACTAACATAATAATAATAATAATAATAATAATAATAATAATAATAATAATAATAATAATAAAATAACAAGAAAAAAAACCACATTGATATTCATCTCTCTGTAAAACTTTCAATTATCTTTAGATATCATATTAAACAATACCTAAAACATGATAAAAAAAACTCATTTAAATGACCATAGAAACAACAATAATTTCATTATAACTTAGATCAGAAAGTAAAAAAATGGAACCTGGGGCGCGATGGGTTGTCGTTGCGGTCGCCGATGGCAGCTTTTGTGGTGGTTGTCTCGCGAAATTACGGGTATGGAGCGGTTGTGCAAGGTGGCGTTGTGGCTAAAGGCGACGTCTTGCGGTGGAGAGATATGTTGTTTTGTGTGAGATAAGTGTGGTTATTTTGGTGTCTATTCGCTATTTCCCGATAGAGATAACAACAACAAGATTTGAGTCCTATTTATAGAGATTCAAACTCATGACCTCATATTTGCAAGTGTTATTCCTTACTAATTATGTTATGTTACTTGAAATAATAAGCTAATTGAAAGTATATGAAGACGGACAATTATGTACTATTTATGAATACAAATAATTTGAAATAAATTATTATATTTTCAAATTAATTTACATTTATAAAACCTAAAATATTAGTGTAAATAAAAGAATTTTATAAAATTTAAGTTTGAAAATAATTTTGACCGTAGCACTAAGGCGGGGTAACTAATGAGTGTGTACGAATGTCAGAGGGGTAACTGATGTGAGATTGTTATATCTTGGCTGGTGTGTTGTGTGACTATTCTTTACTTTTATATGTTTGAAATCGGTGTAAATTAAAAATTAGTTATAAATTTTAAAATCGGTTATGAAATCTATCACCGGTTACAAAATTCGATTATGAATAAATTAATTTTATAATCGATTATGTAAAAATATAACAATTTATATAAATTGGTTATGATAACCAATTATAAAAAATAGTTATAAATTAAATATGAATTGGTTATATGAAAAATTCGTCCATAAACATCCCTATATGTGTCTAAGGAGTGGTATCTTCTCTTGTATGCAATTTTTAAAAGAATATATTTACTTTGTTAAACAATTAAAATTATTAGTTATTTAAATATTTTATTTGAAAAAGTCAATTATTTGAAAAACTATCACTACTTGAAGAAAAACTTTGTTGAAGAAAAATTCATTTATCCAATATTTTAAAATTTATATTAAACAAACCAAATATTAATAAAACTTTCGCACGACTAACAAGTACAATTGTCAAAACGGGCTATTCGGTCTTAAATAGATTGGTCCATACGGATCTCAGACTTTTCAGAGTCGGGTTCAAACAGTCCATATTTAAATGACCTATTTTTACTATCCAGGTCCAATCCTGTCTGGACTGCGGGCTATCCGCCTCTAAAAGGGCCAATTTCTATAAAAAAAATTAAAATTTTCTCCTTATTTTTTTTATAAGTAAACATACAATTGCATGCAATAATACATGTATATATAATAAATTTCATATAAAAAATTAGAATTTTTGAATAACCCACATGAATTAACAATTAAAATGTAAAACAACACATTAACTTAATTTAAAGTATCTAAAATACATCATAAATTATCCAATGTAGTACACAAAATTAAATAACATGTTCCAACAAATTTTAAATGATAAATATTCATGACAATTATAATGTTATAACAATTATAAAAAAAATTATTATAAAATTTTATAACAATTATAATTAAGAAAGGATAAATTCTAATTATATTTAAAAAAATTAATTTTTTTCGGGTCAGCAGACTACCCATGGCTCATACGGACCGACCCATATTTTTTTGGATTTTTTCGGACTAGACAAATAAAAATCCAGATGTAAATGGATTCGAAAAATAAAACTCAAACCCTAATTTTTTTTCGGACTTGTCCATGGGCTTCAGCCCATTTTGATGGCTCTACTAACAAGGGAGAACTTAAATATAGAGTATGTTTGTTTAAGGAGAAATTGAAGAGAGATGCAAAATTCCCCTTGTTTGGTTTGGAGAGAAGATAAAGAAAAAGTCTAATTTTGTATGAAACCTATCATTTTATTCCAATTTTAATCCAATTTTTTAATCCAATTTTTTAAGGAGAAATTGAAGAGAGATGCAAAATTCCCCTTGTTTCATTTTTTAATCCAATTTTATTCTTTGTCCATTTATGATTTTATGTTCTATTGACTTAAACTATTATTTTGTTGATAGAACTACAAATATAAAAAATGAAGGTGCCGGTGAAATTATATATAAAGCGGTCATGCATCATGGGTATGAGTATGTATTATCTTAGTTTTACTTGCTCAGAAAAAATATTTTATTGTATTTAATTAATTGTAATTTATTTAAAAAAAATTACATAAAAATTAAATAATTAGCTAGTATTATTTTGAAAAGTTAAAATTCTTTTTTTTATTTTATATAAAATTGAATTTTAAGTAAAGACTTTTTTATCATTTTGATAAATTCTTACACTTTTCTTTTCTATTTTTTTCTTCTTTCTCTTATAACAATCAATGCTTCAAATCTTCTTAAATTTTTATATACTTTTTTTCCTTGCACTCTCTTTTACCTATTTATCTCTTCAACATTTCTCTTCATACCAATCACACCCATAAAGAGAATAAGAATGAGAAGGAACTAACCGATACTAATAATTTCAATTACTAATGAATCGTGAGTGTGGGTAAATTTATGTACCCCAAAAGTCAAAAGCATGTTCAGTGTTGATGGATTAAAAGAGAGAAAAGAACGACCCTTTTTGTCCATATAGTGATATCTTTATGCGGTTCGATAAAACGTTTTCATGCTATCAAAGGTGTCAGAATTAGTACTGTACATTACTTCATATTGGTCGTAGCCTCGTAGTAGTATTTCAACGTAGAGTCAATCGAGGTATGAAGAAACTTTACTTGCCAAGTGACCATGTCAGTCCCAGCAAACGAAAATTGAGACCTCTTTCTGAGAAATGGGACAGCCGTGCGTGATTCCCTCGTAACGGTGCTCAAGATTCGTACTCCTGCTTCTATAAGCATGGTTCACTATCATCCGCACTTAAAATTAAATTTATTTTGTTTTAAAATGACTGTGATTTTTAATATATAATGATTAATCTTTTTTTTAATTGTGTCTTTTAGTTTTTACTTTCTACACTACTCTCAATATATTAATAGGGTTATTTTTATAAAACTGTAATATTTTATGTCAACATTATTGCATTCCTTAATTTGTGTGCAAAAATCTTAAATAACAGTCATTTTAAAACAGAAGGAGTAGGGAATTTTTTCTCCACCTAATAAGGTTCTCCTTCACCCCTGGTGAAAATACAAAAATATACCCAAAATTTCGTAAGCTAACTTACGAAATCACCCCAGAGATGAACTTCGCAAGTTAATTTACGAAATAATCCAAGAATTTTAAAAAACAAGGTGAATTCGCATATTCACTTGCGAATTCACCTTGATGGGTGGATTCGTAAGTTAACTTACAAAGTATGGGCTGGGCAGATTTATAAAACATTTAACACAATTCATACCATTCATTTAACTTAATTCATAAAATTACATAGTAGATGCAGAAAATTAGATTACATATTATTATAAACGGGAAGCTGTGGATGTTGCAACATCTTGATAACATCTTCCGCCGATCTACGAAGCGACGCATCCATCTTAATTGGACCTTTTGTCGAGTATTGATAAAAGGTCTCCCACATGACCTCTAAGTCGTCGTCGTTCTTCAGTTGAAACCGAGTGAACTTGACTTTTCCTTCAGCATCAAGTGAAGGTGAACGATACTCCAGCTTGACCACCTTGCGATAATCTGGATACTGCAACAAAGAATGCAGTGTGGTAATAAGCTCGTCGTACGGGGTGTCCTGCGAGAGCCTGAATTGTATTGGCTCACGCGCAGCGGTGAAGTAGACAAACGCAAGATGTGGATAAGTTTGTCTCATTTTTCTGGTTTTGGTTTGTGATGGAGAAATGAATGAGTTGTAAACCCAATTTATGGCAAAATTTATAACAGCTAACATTTCGCAAGTTAACTTGCGAATTTAGGTAAATTCGTAAGTGAACTTACAAAATATTCCCTGTGTTGTTTTTTTAAAAATAATTAGGCATAATTCGCAAGTTAACTTGCGAATTAACCTGATTTAGTGCATTTCGCAAGTTAACCTGCGAATTATGCAGAAACAGGACCAAAACTCAGTTTTGGCTGAAACAAAATTTTGTTTTGTGGTGTTTTTGACATTCAAAAAGTAATACATATAGATAAAATGGAATATACATAAAACTTATATATATATATATATATATATATATATATATATATATATATATATATATATATATATATAAAAACGATAGGATTTTACAATATTTCGACAATACATACAAAAAATAGTTCGGTTACATTCTAAAACAAATCGAAAAAATGTCCCCGCTTAAATCTAAAACCGGTTCATTCTTTGATTTCTCCCTATTGACTTCTCTCTCAAGATCCATCAAATGAGTGAACTCCGTCATTCTCTCCAAAAAATTATCCAGCCAAGTTTCTGTGACACCCCAAGTAAATCGATTATTAAATAATTACGATTTTTAATTATTAATTTAATTAGGAATGTAATATTTAATATTTTGGATTATTGGAAGTCAATTGAATTAAATGGAAGTGGGTTTATTGGTGGTATGATGAATAAAGTGAGGGTGTGAGGAGTAAAAGACTCTACTCACATTAATTATGTTATTTTTATTATGTTAGAATAATAAAAGAAATAAAAGAAGGAAAAGAGGAAAAAAAGGTCTTTTTGGAGAAAACTCACTGTACGTGGAATTGAGAAGAGGAGAAAAGGAGGAAGAAGACCTAAGGTGTCGGAATTCGAAGAACCCACAAGGTAAGGGGTGATTTCGATTGATTATGGTTTATTATCGGTTTTGATTTTAATATTATAGATCATAGCATGTTAGGAAATCTATGTTTAGGATTTCTAAGTTTCCATGGGTGTATACCTAATGGTGTCGATGATGTCGATTGTGTCGAATGTATAGATTAATGGATCTGTATGATATAGGATCATTACCGACGAATAAAACATGTTATATTGTATGTTATTGATGATGAATGAGTAAAATTATGGTGTCGAATGTGTGCACGTTTTGGAATAAAGAAGAAATGGTTTTGGGAAATAATCTGTCAAAAACTAAATTTTTGGTCTGATGGTGGGAACCGGTTCCCAGTGGGAGAACCCGGTTCCAATTTTAAAATGGTGAAAAATGGTATTTTTGAACGCAGAACCGATTCTCGTGGGAGGAACCGGTTCCACGTTAATTTTCCGTAAAATGAAATTTTATCGGGAACCGGTTCCCTACCGAGGAACCGGGTTCCCATACATTTTCCAGGGGCGTATTTTTGAGTTAGGAACCGGTTACTCCTGTGAGGAACCGGTTCCATCGAAAACTTTGAAAATTTTCCAAACTTTAAAATTCATAACTTTCAAACCGTAAGTCCGCTTTTGAGCGCCGTTTGGACGTTGTTTCTTAAATTTAATGCTCTATCTTATAAAATGGAAAGATTTTCTAAAAGTTGAAATTATTTTGAAAAAGAGGCAAATTTCAAACAAACAATTATTGACCGACGACTTTGAGGTGCATGTAATGAAACTGTGGTGATGAGTATATTGATACTGAGTGAATGTAAAGCGTGTTATGCTGTGGTTATTTGTATGCATGATGGTTGGAATATCATGTTTTTGAGTTTGATTCGGTTTATGATGATTGGTGTATTCATGATTGTATTGATATCATGTGTTTGTTGGTGTTGTATATGCCTGATGGTCGTTGACCTTAGTTGTCATTGTTGTGATATATACTGGTGATAGTCTTACCAATTGAAGGGTAAGTGTTTGGCATATTTATGCTCGGTGATGAATTATTTCATGATAGGTGGTTATATCATGTTGATTGGTTTTCATGTTATGCTGATGTTAGATGTATGCATGATTGGTTGATATATCATGTTGGATGGTTGTTTCAGTTATGTTGAATTGATGTATTACATAGACTGATTAATGTTGCATGCTATTGATGTGCGTGCATATGCATTGTTTTGGTGAAGTTAATTCCCATTGTGCGGAATTTGACTTGGATTGCCGATAACCGATACCCGAGTGAGGATGGGTGGTTAGGCTGGATTCGTGTCCGAGTGGTTATGGACGAATCGATGGTACCGTATCCGGTTGGTGATGGATCGTTGGGTGACTTTGAGTCACGAGTCGGTACCGCATGCATTGAGTCGCATTTTGATTGTGTGGAATAGTAACATGTTAGGATGTCTTCTTGTTACTATTTTCGATTGATGATGGTTATGCATGATGATTATATGGTTGTGATTGTGTATGGAATATGAAGTTATGTTGAAATGGGTGGGTTAATATGCTTGAAATATATTGTTAATTGAGAAGCTTATAATATGCTTTAATTATGAGAAGTCTCACCCTTACTTACCATTTCGATTAAAGTTAGCGGTGAGGAGTCGGTGAGGATGGCTCTAGAGCTTATCGCTTAGTACGCGAGTCGGTGTCATGCTCGATTAGATTGTAACACGGGAATGTTAGATGAGGAATTAGATATTGGTTTATTAATTATTTAAAACTTTGTTGGGAATAATAATGATGGAATTATTCCGTGTTTGGTTATGATGTTTTCCACGTGTAAGACATGGTCTTATCTATATTGAATTATTTTGAAGGTGTTGATCCTCGGTAGCATGGCTACCGTTTGAATGAAGTTTTATTTTACCTATTAATTGTGACATCCCGTGATTACCGTGTTAAACTCGATTAAAGATGATTTAAATGTTAATTTAATTAATATATTTCGGGTATTTAGATGGGTGTTACAATAGTGGTATCGAGCATAGTCGGTCATTGTGACCGTGTCTTAATGTCATTACTCCTTCTCAGATACGACATGTGTTTGAAACACCGTCGGATCGCTTGTTTTTCCCGGTAATCGTTGCGGGAGTGGTTTGAAGCAAGTGGGGAGAAACTTTGCTTCTAAGATGTTCCGTGTGAAGAGTTGGATCGATGTGCTATTGGTTACACGAGTGCGATGTTGATTAGATCGCGTAGTTTTCCGAATTTGGAGGGATTACGAATTCGAGAATTCAGTATGATGGTCAGATAAGGTTCTCTTAAGTGGTGACAATTAAGTGCTTGTGTTGTTCGCATCACTGGGAGTGGAGGACGATGTTATGGACAATGATGTTCCATTTGAGGTGTGAGTTCCGACGTTTCCATGGGAATAATAGCGACTCACCGTCTGAGCAAGATGTTGGATTAACTGGAGGTCATCCTTGGGTTGGATGTTTGAAGTTAAACCAAGCGATTATGAATCGTTATGATGAGTCGATGCATATTCTTGGCCTAGAAGATATTTGGTACTTAAGAAGGATGACTTTGAGAAGATGAAGCTGGTGTGGTGGGAAGGTTGTAACACTTCCAGTTGATTGTGGAGCTGTCTGTGTGAGTTATTTTTTTGTGTTCTTGAAAAGAATGATTGTGTCAATGGTTGATATAAAGTATGTAGTGGTGTGAATTGGTTATTGGAATTGTAACCTGACGCAAGTGATCATGGAGAACGATGTGTGTTGCGGTATGTTGAAGTTAGGATCCCAAATTTTGTATTCGAGGATGTTTTGGGATTTCTCACTCCCACAAGGTGGAAATCGACTACCTATTGCAGGGAATTGATTTCCTGACAGCATTTCTTCCGAAAACTTGTAAGATTCATAACTTGAGTTTTGGATGTCTGATTTGAGTTCCGGTTGAAGCATTGGAAAGATAATGTGATGAACTTTGTTTTAAAATGGTCCTAGCACCGAAAGTAATTTATTTATCATGTAATGATGTTTGAGGAGAATCGAGTTGTTGTTGATGTCGTTCTTGGTACAAAACTTATTTCTATGACACCGCAAGATGTCAACTTTTGAGTTAAGGGAATTGAAGAAGCTATTGGAAGATGCGCATGAAATGGATTTGTAAAACCAAGTGTATTGTTTGGGAGCTCTAATTTCCTTAGTCAAGGAGGAAGGAAGTAGCGAATCGTGTGGATTTTGATAACCGATTTAAGTGGTGATTGAGACTAAATATCTATTTCAAATTGTTGGTGATTTGATGGATCAATTAGTTGGAAAGTATGCCTTGTAAAGTTGAGTTTAGATTAACTTACCTTCGTGGTCGGTTAAGGATGAAGATAGTTAGAGATAAGCTTCTAAAACTCGGTATAGGTATGTTGAATGTTGTGAGGTGAATTCCAACTCGAGAGATAGTAGAATTTTGTTAAGTTTTCATGGTGCATTACGGTATGAGGATGTGAGCTTTCTTTATCATGTTATCTCAAGTGACGGTAATGCGGTAGACCCATCCGAGGTGACGTAGTGTTGTAGGGGAAAGTCCAAAATTTGTCATGGTATTGGAAGATTTCATGGACATAACCATGAATACCAGCTTATTTGAGACGAGGTCAAGAATGATATATTTTAATGAATGAGATGTTGGTATTAAATAGAGTGCGACAAGTATTAGAGATGCAACTTATGTCGATTAAGGATGGATAAGTGACGTTAGCTTCTGAGGAAAAGATAAGTGATAATTAGAGGAAAAATAAATTCGATAGGAAATGCAATTATGTTTAAGATGTCAAAATATTGACATGTGTTAAGAAAATGTTGGAAGTTTCTTTTACCGATCATATGATGAGGTGTATTACCGAGATTTCATTTGAAATAAGATTCAGATTGAGCATATATGGATCCTAGATGTTATGAGATTTAAAGGGAGACTAAGAGTTGTGAATGTCGTTAAAGTTCTCCGCATGTATAAGGACTTCAAATGGAAACAAAATGAGTTATGGTGTATTTGGTGTGTTAGAATCTCATGAAGGGGAAAATACTTAACAATCGTGTGATGCTAAGTGAGTGTGAAGAAGATTATGTAAACTGTCCGATCGACGGTATCTCATCGTCGATATCAAATGAGAAATATGTGTGGAAGAAGTTGTAAACCTTAAGGAAGATTATTGAACCATGGTGCTTGGGTGACTTGAGCACAAGTTCTAAAGGAACGCTATTATAGTTTGGTACGGTGGTTTATACTCCATTGTGATTGCCGGCTATCTATTGACAAATTGAGGAACTGATCACCCTTAATCTCTTGTTGATAATAGACAGGATCGTGTTGGATTTAATAGACTCATCTTGCAAGCTTGATAGTGTATGAAGTGGTTGACGTTCTAATGAGAAGATAGTAGTTCATCGCCGCATGAAACTAAGAGGAAAAGGACTATGAAAAGACTTGAAATTATCTAGCGGGTCGGAGACTTGAGTGTGTATGCAAGTTGAAGCCGCGGAGTGGAAAGTTTAGAATGTAAGAAGTTGAACTGTGATTTTTGATAGATATTAAGGAGAAAGTCTAAAGATAAAATGTGAAACTTGTAGAGTTGGTAGTTGATGAAAATCAAATGAAGACAATGACTTAAGGTAATTAATCAGAGTCGCGTAGCGAAAGCGTAACGTGATGCACTTTGTTATGCGAGTATGATTTTTTTTTTTTTTTTGGTAGTCACAAATTAAACATTAGAAGGTGTGGAGTTTATGAAACTATTAGAAATTTCAGAATAGAATTCTTAGGTGAAGGGTTCTCTGTCTTATTGATGTTACATCCATTATAATAGATGTATTAATTTGCAAGCTCTATCGTTGGAACGTAGCCTAGTGGTACTAGCATTGTGTATAAATGTTGGGGACATTGCGGTTATGTAGAGGTTCTTATAATTGTGTTGCAGTGTGGTGAAGTGATAAATCGTGTACCCTAGAGTGAAGGGGGTAAGAAGTGAGCTGAGCTGATGTATTCTTAACCCGATAGCAATGGATCGTGTGGGATTCTAGTGGTTGAATAAGAAGGATATTTGTTAGTGATATTGGAAATGATGTCAAACATGACGTGATAGTTGGAAAGAAGGATTTCAAGAGCTGAAGAGGAGGTTGACTAGTGCTCCGATCTTCATTTTGTCGAATCCGACTAAGTCTGTTGTTGTGTACTGTGACGCACCATTAATGGGATTAGGTGGTGTGTTGATGCAAGATAAGCAGGTTGTGGCTTATGCTTCACGACAATTGAAAGTGCATGAAAGGAGTTGTCCGACTCATGATTTAGAGTTGGCAGCTGTTGTATTTGTTTTGATGTTGGGGAGGCATTATTTATATGGTTCTCGGTTTGAGGTATTAGTGATCATAAGAGCCCAAGTATCTCTTTGATCGTGAAGAGTTGAAACGATTGCAGTCAAAGAGATCGCATTGGTAAGAGTAGCTGGAGAGCAGATGGAAATGTTACATGGGAACCGGAGAGTCGATGAAGGACTCATATCCCAACTGTTCGTTTAGGTTATGTTTTCGAGGACGAAAACTCTTTTAGTGGGGGAGAGTTGTGACACCCCAAGTAAATCGATTATTAAATAATTACGATTTTTAATTATTAATTTAATTAGGAATATAATATTTAATATTTTGGATTATTGGAAGTCAATTGAATTAAATGGAAGTGGGTTTATTGGTGGTATGATGAATAAAGTGAGGGTGTGAGGAGTAAAAGACTCTACTCACATTAATTATGTTATTTTTATTATGTTAGAATAATAAAAGAAATAAAATAAGGAAAAGAGGAAAAAAAGATCTTTTTGGAGAAAACTCACTGTACGTGGAATTGAGAAGAGGAGAAAAGGAGGAAGAAGACCTAAGGTGTCGGAATTCGAAGAACCCACAAGGTAAGGGGTGATTTCGATTGATTATGGTTTATTATCGGTTTTGATTTTAATATTATAGATCATAGCATGTTAGGAAATCTATGTTTAGGGATTTCTAAGTTTCCATGGGTGTATACCTAATGGTGTCAGATGATGTCAGATTGTGTCAGAATGTATAGATTAATGGATCTGTATGATATAGGATCATTACTGACGAATAAAACATGTTATATTGTATGTTATTGATGATGAATGAGTAAAATTATGGTGTCAGAATGTGTGGCACGTTTTGGAATAAAGAAGAAATGGTTTTGGGAAATAATGCTGTCAAAAACTAAATTTTTGGGTCTGATGGTCGTGGGAACCGGTTCCCCAGTGGGAGAACCCGGGTTCCAGCTTTTAAAATGGTGAAAAATGGTATTTTTGAACGAGAACCGGTTCTTGTGTGGGAGGAACCGGTTCCACGTTAATTTTCCAAAAATGAAATTTTACGGGAACCGGTTCACCTGAGGAACCGGGTTCCCCATACATTTTTCCAGGGGGCGTGTATTTTTGAGTTGTGGGAACCGGTTACTCCCAGGGAGGAACCGGGTTCCACTGAAAACTTTTGAAAATTTTCCAAACTTTAAAAATTCATAACTTTCAAACCGTAAGTCCGTTTTGAGCGCCGTTTTGGACGTTGTTTCTTAAATTTAATGCTCTATCTTATAAAATGGAAAGATTTTCTAAAAGTTGAAATTATTTTGAAAAAGAGGCAAACAAACAATTATTGACCGATTAGGTGCATGTAGGAGGGTGATGAGTATATTGATACCGAGTGAATGTAAAGCGTGTTATGCCGTGGTTATTTGTATGCATGATGGTTGGAATATCATGTTTTTGAGTTTGATTCGGTTTATGATGATTGGTGTATTCATGATTGTATTGATATCATGTGTTTGTTGGTGTTGTATATGCCTGATGGTCGTTGACCTTAGTTGTCATTGTTGTGATATATACTGGTGATAGTCTTACCAATTGAAGGGTAAGTGTTTGGCATATTTATGCTCGGTGATGAATTATTTCATGATAGGTGGTTATATCATGTTGATTGGTTTTCATGTTATGCTGATGTTAGATGTATGCATGATTGGTTGATATATCATGTTGGATGGTTGTTTCAGTTATGTTGAATTGATGTATTACATAGACTGATTAATGTTGCATGCTATTGATGTGCGTGCATATGCATTGTTTTGGTGAAGTTAATTCCCATTGTGCGGAATTTGACTTGGATTGCCGATAACCGATACCCGAGTGAGGATGGGTGGTTAGGCTGGATTCGTGTCCGAGTGGTTATGGACGAATCGATGGTACTGTATCCGGTTGGTGATGGATCAGTGTTGGGTGACTTTGAGTCACGAGTCGGTACCGCATGCATTGAGTCTGCATTTTGATTGTGTGGAATAGTAACATGTTAGGATGTCTTCCAGTGTTACTATTTTCTGATTGATGATGGTTATGCATGATGATTATATGGTTGTGATTGTGTATGGAATATGAAGTTATGTTGAAATGGGTGGGTTAATATGCTTGAAATATATTGTTAATTGAGAAGCTTATAATATGCTTTAATTATGAGAAGTCTCACCCTTACTTACCATTTCAGATTAAAGTTAGCAGCTGAGGAGTCGGTGAGGATGGCTCTAGAGCTTATCGTTTAGTACGCGAGTCAGTGTCATGCTCTGATTAGATTGTAACACTGGGGAATGTTAGATGAGGAATTAGATATTGGTTTATTAATTATTTAAAACTTTGTTGGGAATAATAATGATGGAATTATTTCGTGTTTGGTTATGATGTTTTCCGCTGTGTAAGACATGGTCTTATCTATATTGAATTATTTTGAAGGTGTTGATCCTCAGTGTAGCATGGCTACTGTTTGAATGAAGTTTTATTTTTACCTATTAATTGTGACATCCCGTGATTACCGTGTTAAACTCTGATTAAAGATGATTTAAATGTTAATTTAATTAATATATTTCGGGGTATTTAGATGGGGTGTTACAGTTTCCGCCTCTTTTTCATGATGTTCCATCCATTCCACAGAAGTGGCCGAAATAGGACAACCCAGCTTCAAATATACTTGAACAAAATGACGTGACCGTAGATAGACAACACACACAATGCGTCCAGATGGATCAATAGGTGGTGGAGCTTGTATAGGAAATTTTTTTCCGAAAAACCATATCTTGTTAAGTCAATGCACACCACGTTATAAGCGCTTCCTATTAGATGTCCCATTTTTGGGAAGCACATCCATTTTTTAATCGGTGCGTGGACGATAACACTCGGAGCTAGAGCATGGTGAACTTTATTAAAGTTTTCCTTTGTCGCGTATAGACGCGTATAAAGTTCACTATGCGAGGTCAATTCCGAGATAAGTTTTTTCTGAACAAGAATTTGTTGCTCCTCCCCTTGGACAAGCAAAGCGGATACGGCCCGAAACCCGCAATTACCATCGCTTCCCACATCCACGATTTTTTCAATGTGGCTGTGCATAAATAAAGGCCTCTCATCAATGTATATTATCGATGGTGGTGGTGGCGGTGGTGGTGTTGGTGTCCGAGGTGGTTTTGAAATCCGTGCTCCTTTTTTGGCACTTGTCTTGGATTGTGGGGTTGGAGAATCCAGGAATAAATCATCGACCAATTCGTGATAAGACGGAGTATGTTTGGTTGTACTGTCGGCTTGTGAGATTTTCATCTTTTTTGGGGAACCTTTTGTTTTCACCGGTTGGGTCGGAGGCTTCAAATCGGTTGTTTTCAGAAATACCACTTTTCTCAATTGTTCTTTAATATGCAACTTTGTAGCATCATCCTCTTTTGAAAAGCGATCTACTATGATTTCCAACTCGGTTGTGATGGTAACTTTTCCTGATTGCTGCAAAGAAATAAATTGATTTATCTCCGGCGCATGATAGAAATTGGGACAAGACTGCTAATCGGCCAGTCAATTATTGAACTTCATGAATAGTAGTGTGACTCCGTATGTTGATTACTGCTTGGCACTTATTCGGGTTGACCTCAATTCTTCGACTGGTCAACATAAAGCCAAGAAACTTGCCGACTTACACCCTGAGCGTACATTTATCCGGATTCAAGCGCATGTTATACTTTCTTAGTGTCGTTAAGGTTTCCTCTAGATCCAGGATATGCTTCCGTTCTTCAACTGTTTTGACGACCATGTCATCGACATTAACTTCAACGTTTCGCCCGATCTATGGAGCAAATACCATATCCATAAGTCGCTGGTACGTTGCCCCAACATTTTTTAGGCCAAACGACATTACCTTATGTAATACGGTGAACTGACTTTGAGATTTTTGTATCGCAAATGTGCGGATAGCAAGAGTCGCCACCGACTTTTCTTTTATCCAATTAAGGGAAGGTAAAAAGTACAGAAAAGACCTTCGTTAGATTCTGAGTAAGGGAGAAGGTTATGAAAAGGGAAGGTATTAGCACCCCTTTTCATCCGTAGTTATCTACGGGCTCTTAGTTGCTCTTAGATCACTTTAAAATTGTGCTTTCTGTGTGTTTGACAAAAAAATGTTTTGAAAAGGCATTTCGCTTTGACTTTGTAATGATTCATGTAGGAATGTATACAAAGTGTTTGGAAATGTTTCATTTTTGAAAAGAGTTTGAACTTTGACAAAAGTGTGAGGTGCAAAAAAGTATTTTGATAGAGCAAGCAACTAAAAGTCTTATTACCTACTCAGAATTGGTCGTTTTTATGTTATTTTACGTTCCTTTAGAATAGCGCTATCCATACCATTAGTTGGTAGGTAAATCCATTCGTTGGATGTAAGCGGGACATTCGAAGGGACATCGGATGGTCATAGAAGGCAACTTGTAGGAGTATCCTAACACATTCGAAGGGACTATCATCATTTTTCGTAGGCAACAATCGAGGGTCAAGATCATGTATTCATAGGCGACATCGTGGGTCTAATGATCTTTGTATTGAAAGGGACTATGATGATTTGTTTTGAAGGCAACGGTGCTAGAATACCTCTACGTTCGAGGGACTTGACCATTTGGATTCGTAAGGCAACGAGAGAGAATTACCCTAAGGGGTGCATGTGTGAAAAGAGTGTGTTGATTTCAGATATTTTTATCTTAAAAATTAGAGTGAGCTATGTTTAATTTTAGTCTTGCCATACACGCCTAATTACTAACAGTTTATAGGTGCGGAAAGTAAATTGCGGAAATATAAAGTGCGGAAAGATAAATCCTACGCTATTACATGGCTTTGGGGCAGATACATAATTGAAAAAATGCGGAAAATAAAAGTACTAATTAAACTATTACATCCCATAGGCAGTTACAAAATATTAAAAGAAAGCGATAAGAGAAATCGTCCGAAACAGAATAACTTGTGAAAAGATGTGAAATCGGGAAATACAAGAAAATCGAATAAGAGGAAAATGTTAGTAAAAATAACAATTTTTGAATGAGAAAAAGTTTTCATGCTGGAAATAACATTAATATGCTAAAATAATTTTTTGGGATTTTTTGGAGTTAATTTAATAATTTAAAATCAATTAAAGGTGATTTAAATGATAAATTAATAATTAAATTAAATATGCATGCAAAAATAATGTTTTTAATTTTATAAATTAAATAAAAATTTTCTGAAAATAATGCAAAAAGAAAAAAATATTTTTGGTGTTTTTTAATGCATGATAAAAATTATGAAAGAAAAATTAAAATGACATGAAAAATATTAAAAGAAATAGAAAATAGAAAATAAGAAAAATATGAAGTTTGTAAAAAGGAAAAGGAAAACCGGTCCTAGTGTGGTTTGAACTCATGACCATTAAGGGAATCTTCCATAGCCAACGCCTTAACCACTACGCCAACGTGCATTACGTGTCATGTAAACGAAACGGAGGCGTTTTAAGGATTTTTTTGATTTTTATGAATCCCAGAACATGCGCGAAGATCTTCATCTTCTCCATTTGAATTTTTGAAAAGCTAGCGTCGACTTCCTTCGACGCTATGATCCCTGCAAATTCTAAAATCCAGTACAAGCAATATAAATTCAATTCAAAGGCATGGTTCGATTGGGAACATCATTCTGAACATGATGGTGGTATTTGTTTTGTCCAATTTATCCTATTTCATGAGATCCCAATTCGAACCATGGAACCCTAGCTATCGTAAGTTTTGATTCCGGCCATGAAAATTCAATCAAACTATGCAGAAAGCTTGCAAACTTCCATCTAAACACAAAACAAACCACAAAACATGTTAAAAGTGCATGAATGATAGAAATCGAAATTTGAAAAAAGTGTGACAAACCGAAATCGTGTTCTCTCAATTCTTGATGTTTTTCAATGATGTAAAGGTCTGGATCGACTCTAAACAACCCAAGGAACAAGATGGAATGCTCAAAATTGATTGAAACCAGCTAGAACCAAGGCTGCTAGTTGCTTCAAGTGCACGGTTTTTTTAATTAGGTTAGGGTTTCTCCAAGCAATTTTTCTGTTCTAATTCATGTGATATACCTTGTATATTTATATTGGATGGAATTGGAGCTGATTTGAGGAAGAAATAATCATCAATCAATGCAAAAATTATTTGATTTTGTACAAAATCAAATCTTATCTTTTTTGATCAATTTCAATCAAATTCTTGCCATATCAAGACCAATTTCGAAATTTGTCAGCTTTCTTGGGTTACTTGGATCTCAAGGAAGAGAGAAAAATCAATTTTGCAATTAATTTTGATTTTATACCTTATTTTTGAATTTAATTTGTATTTAAATGAATAAAATCCAAATTAAATAGAAAAATAAGATTAAAATTCGTGGCATTGGGCTTGGATATTCCTAATTGTATAAGGAACAAGTTTGGATGAAGAAAAACTAGGCCCATTTGCAAAATTTTTGATTTTTACAAGTATCTCTCTTTGTGCACTTCTTCAAAATTGCCCAACTTGTGAATGGTGTATCCTGCTCAATTTTCCACATTTTTTAGTGTTCTTGGACTTTTTAGAAATCTCTAAGAGTCCTCTAACCAACCTCTTTGGTTTCATCTCAATTGGAGTTTCCATGCTCAATATATCTTCAAAACAAAATGTTGACTTTTTGTTGACTTTGAAAAGCACCTGTAATGTTTTGATCCATACCTTCCAAATGAAGCATTTTTTGAACATTCTTGTGAGACATGAAGTTGTAGAGAATTGAATTTCCTTCAAAACAAGAGGTGGTGGAAAAATTTCTGAGAAAGTATGAAGAAGTTATGCTCAGTCAAAGTTTGGTTGACTTTTCACTAAGAAACCCTAATTTAGAAAGTTTGACTTTTGAGAAAATCTTGAGTTTTCTTGATGAATCATGATCAACCCTTGATCAAATGATGAATGTAACTTCAAAATGAGGATGTTGACCAAAAATCATGAAGTTTGACTGTATGTTGACCATAGTTGACTTTTTGTCCAATACAACTGATTTTTAACCATCTGAGCAATTGTCTGAGGAAACTTGACTTGTGAAGCTTGAATCTTGACATGGAGAATCTTTGAAGCACATGAGGAGGAATGAAGACCATTGGAGATGTTAGAAATCCATTTTGATCTGAGAAATACCAAACCCTAGTTTGGGTTGATTGTCTAGGAGAGGGTTTGTCTGATCAACCCTTGAGGAATCCTTGAGCATGGATGTATGAAATGTCTTGAGAAGTAGGAGGGAAAATTTTGGGGTATGACACCTTATAGTAGTAATTGCTTTGATTTGTCATGAAAGCCATTTTCGGAGAATCCGCTGGATTCATCCTGATTTGATTATACCCAGAATAAGCATCTAAGAAACTCAATAAATGAAAACCGTAGGCGCCGTCAATCAACCAATCAATGTGAGGAAGTGGATAAGGATCCTTTGGATACGCCTTGTTAAGGTCCGTGAAGTCAACACACATCCTCCATTTTCTGGTTTTCTTTTTAACCATCACCACGTTAGACAACCAAGTCGGGTATTGGAATTCACCAATGAATCCGACTTTTAGCAACTTGTCAACCTGTTCTACAATTGTTTTAATTTTCTCCTTACCACTCTTCCTTTTCCGTTGTGATATGGGCTTTACGTTAGGATCAAGAGCCAAGTGGTGACACATAACGTTCAGGTTTATACCAGGCATATCTGAAGGCTTCCAGGAAAAAAGATAAATATTTCGTCTTAGAACCTCAATTACCTCCGCCTCCTCTTGTGTGGTCATCTGAGTACCAAGGTGGGTCATTTCAGATGGCTGGGAACCTATTTGAACTTCCTTTGTCTCCTCATGGGGAACCAGACTATCTTTGTGAGGATCTTCCCTGGGATCGATATCAACCACGTTTACCTTGTGGTATGCGGAATCCTCAGCTGGAACTGACTTCCGCTTAATTTTCATGATATCCTTATGACATCTTCGGGCCAACCCTTGGTTTCCCCAGACTATTCCGACTCGGCCTTCTCCCAGCGGATACTTCATAGTAAGATATAGTGTTGATAGGGATGCCTCCAACACATTGAAATAAGGGAATCCATTAATAATGTTGTATGGAGACGGTGCATTCACTACCAAGTACCAAACACGAACATCTTTAGCATTCTCGTCAGATCCAAATATGGTCAACACTGGGGGATAGTCGAGAACCTGCACTTGCTTCCCAGAAAAGCCTACCAAGGTTCCACTGAAAGGCAGCAATTTCTTGTAGTCAAAGTCCATTCCTTTGAAAGCCTCCCAATACATGACGTCAGTAGAGCTACCTGGGTCTACCAGAACCCTATTGACTCCCTAATCTCTGATTTGTACTTCAATTACCATGGGATCATTCTCATATGACAAAATTCCTTTAACATCCTCCCGGGAAAAATCCACAACCCCAGGATCATCATAGACGGGACCGAACTGAGTCACCTGCATTACACCCCGAGTGTACCTCTTCCGAGCTGAACTAGTGGAACATCCTCCGGAAATCCACTAAAAGATGGTATTCAAGGTGTGCCGAGTAAGCCTTGCCTCCCGAACCTCCTCGACCGCCTTCCCTTTCTTCTTTGAAGGTGATATATAGGTGTCACCTTCCTTGAGTGGCAGACTACATTTTCCATATTGATCCTTATTATCTTTGACGAAGGATGAAAGCTTGTCTTCCTAAATCAACCTTTCTATCTCCCGATTTAAGGTCGTGCAACCTTCCGTTAAGTGTCCCTGAATTCTATGACATGCGCACCATGCCTCTATATCTCTTCCCATCACTACGTTCATTGACTGATGTCTCAATGGGACAGTAAACAGATTCAAATGATTCACATCCTTCCAGATGTCCTCCCTCCTTTCATTCAAAGGAGTAAAGGTCTCATCTGACTGAATCAAGTGGCAAGGTGGTTGTTGAGACTGCCTTTCCCGAGGGAGCTCCTTTGAAGGTGGATTATCCCGAGGACGAGCTCGCTGTCCGACGCCTTCATCTCGGGCCTTTCCCTTTTCTTTAGCATTTTGGGCTCTCTTTTCCATATTGCCCTCCCCACCCTTCACAAAACATTCTGCTCGGATGATGATCTCATCCATGTTCTTAGCCGATTTCTGGGCCAGAGACTCATTGAATTGCTCGGCACGGAGTCTGTGCTGGAACGCCACCACAAATATTTCTTGATTGGGGTGGGAAACCATTATGGTTTCTTCAATAAATCACGCCATATAGAACCTATATGATTTTGCTGGTAGTTGTCTGACACCGAAAAGTGAGGTATTTGCCACCTTTCGATGGCGATTCACCGAGAACTGCTGAATTATTATCTTGTTGAAGTCTTGAGAACTGATCATTGAGAGTCGAGGTAAACCCATGTACCATCTGTAACACGGTGGGAAAACTGACTTGTTTGTTTTGCGTTTTATCGCAGATGTTGCGGATAGAAAGAGTCGCCACCGACTTTTCTCTTATCCAATTAAGGGAAGGTGAAAAGAACAGGAAAAAACCTTCGTTAGATTTTGAGTACGGGAGGCAGTTATGAAAAGGGAAGGTATTAACACCCTTTCCATCCGTAGTTATCTACGGGCTCTTAATTGCTTAGCTCACTTTAATTGCTTTTTTGTGTGTGTGTTTGAAAACAATTTTGAAAAGGCATTTCGCTTTGACTTCGTAATGATTCACGCTGGAATGTATACGAAGTGTTTGGAAATGTTATATTTTGGAAAAGACTTTGTAATGATTCACGCTGGAATGTATACAAAGCATTTTGAAAATGTTTTAGAAAGTGTGGGGTGTGAAGAATGTTTTGATTGAGCAAGCAAAAGAGACTTATTTTTACCCACTCAGAACGGTCATTTCTGTGTTGTTTTGCTTTCCTTTAGAATAACGCTATCCATACCATTGGTTGATAGGTAACCTTATTTGTTGGATGTAAAAGGGACATTCGAAGGGACATCAGATGGTCATAGAAAGCAACTTGTAAGGATATCTTAGCATATTCGTAGGGATGATCATCACTTTTCGTAGGCAACAATCGAGGGACTAGATCATGTATTCGTAGGCAACATCGAGGGTCATCGAGGGACTATGATCTTTAATTCGAAGGGACTATGATGATATGTTTTTAGGAAACTGTGCTAAGATATCCCCATGTTCGAGGGACATGACCATTGTTCGTAAGGCAACAAGAGAGGATACCCTAAGGGGGTGCATGTGTGAAATATGTGTTCTATTCAGATATTTTATCTTGTATTAGTGATCTAGGTTGATTTTTATCTTGCCATACACGCCTAGTTACTAGCAGTTTAATAGGTGCAGAAAATAAATTGCAGAAATATAAAGTGCAGAAAAGTAAATGTCCTACGCTATTACATGGCTTTGGGGCAGATACATAATAGGATGTGCGAAAAGTAAAAGCAGAAATTTAAGTCTACACTATTATAGAATAAAAACTTTGCGACCTATACATCCTTTCTAGAATTTAAATGCAAAAAGAAATAAAATAGAAAAAATTGTCTAAGTGAATACCTAAATCCTAATTATAAAAGGATGTCCAGAGGCTGGAGCTTTTGGAGGTGAAACGTCTGAGGGGGTCTAGAAGCTGGAGCTTCTAGAGATTCTACATCGGGGGTCCGTGTCGGAGCTTGGAGGTTATGCATCTGAAAGGTCCAAGGCCGGGATTTATGGCGTTGGGGACGTCCAGAAGCTGGAGCTTCTGGAGGATCTGGTGCTGGGGACGTCCAGAAGTTGGAGCTTCTAGAGGATGATACTTTTGGAAATCCAAAAGTTAGGACTTCTGTCAGAGGCGATAGGAGAGAAACTCTTGTCATCTTCTCTGGTCATCTTCAATCATCAGCCTGCAAAATAAACAGTATGAATGCAACAAGGGTACCCTATCCCCCTAATTCAAGGGCTACGAATCGATTGGTGGTGTTAGTTCATTCTGAATCGGCCTAGAACTATGGATACGAAGCTCCTCCAGTTCGTGCCCTAACAATGGCAACTAGCGATTAAGCCATGGAAAACTTCAAACGACTGCCCAGATCTGTTCTATATCATGTTATAAACATATTAGAAACATTAGTTGCAAGCAAATCACGCTCAAACGTAAAACACGAATTCAAAAAAAAAGGTGCAAATCGGAGCAGTATGTATGGCATGTTTCAACGTGTTATGGTCATGTATAATGATTCTTACTTACTCAGACTTACCTCAGGAGCACAATGAAATGCTTGAAAGTGACTGAGAGTGGCTGGAAAATAGAACACGAATTCGCCAACTTCGTGGAATTTATGAGAATTTTTAGGGTTGTTGTGGAGGCAAGGGTTTCGTGTAAGAGGCTGCAAAATCGTTCCTTTGTCTTGTGAGGATGTTAAGTATATATATATGAGTGGAAATAGGTCAAGGCTTTAAGAGAAAATATTTTCTTTAAATGGAGAATATTTGATTGGAAATTTGTATGAAATCTTTCCAAATTTGGCTCAATCTTTCCCTTAATCTTCTTGCACGAAATTGACAGCTCTTCCAGGCTTCCTTGGTCCTCAAGACATGCACAAATCAAGCCCACCTTGTATTAATAATCATTTTTGTATTTTATTTAATTAAATTTGAATTTTAAGCCATTTAATTCAAAAATAAATAAATAAAAATGACAAGAGGCGTGGCATGAGGCATAGAAATCATGGATAATCTTATCATCAAGTTTGGCTCATAAAATCTTAGGCCCATTTGAAAAATATTTTCTTTTGCTAGGTATTTTTATTTATGCACCTCCTCAAAAATGCTCAACTTGCACAACTTGTATCTTGCTCAATTTTTAACATTTTTGGGTGTTCTTGGACTTTTTAGTAAGATCAAGATGTCTTTTAAACAAACTTTTGATTTCATCTTCATTGAAGTTTCCATACTCATGAACACTTCTTTCCAGAAAGATGACTTTTTAAAAGGACCTGTAATATTTTGACCCATAACTTCCAAATGAAGCATTTCCAGCCCAAGCTTGTGAGACATGAAGTTGTAGAGAATTGAATTCTCTTCCAAATGAGCTTTGGTGGAAAAATTTCTGATAAAGTATGTGAAAGTTATGCCTGGTCAAAGTTCTGTTGACTTTTTATTCAAAAAAACCCTAATTTAGAAACTTTGACTTTTGATCAAATCTTGACTTTTCTTGATGAATCATTATAAACCCTTGATTAAATGATGAATATTACTTCAAAATATTGATGTTGACAAAAAATCACGAAGTTTGACTGTATGTTGACCATAGTTGACTTTTTGTCCAATACAACTAATTTTCAACCACCTGAGCAATTGGATGAGCAATCTTGACTTACAAGGCTTGAAATTTGACATGGTGATCCCTTGAAGCATATGATGAGGTATGATGACCACTTGAAGGATTGGAAATCCATCTTGACTTGAGAGGAGAAAAACCCTAGTTTGGATTGATTGCTTAGGAGAGGGTTTGTCTGATCAACTCTTGTGAAATCCTCAAGTATGGAGATGGGAATTATCTTGAGAAGCAGAAGGGCAAATTTTGGGGTATAACAGTTGTTCGCGTTAAAAGGTGACGTGCTAGAGAATTTGAATCAGAATTCAGATTCTCTAGCTCGAAACGATTTACTCTTTTGATTTGTTTATAAAGATGCTGCGAGCATCAAGCTTTATTATTTTCAACACAAGAAAGATGATTTAATGATTATGAAAAAAGGGGGAAGCTGTTAATACCCTCAATAGATTTTGATATGCGTAACGACTAGCGCAAACTAGACGCAACGTATTGGGGAGATTCTGAGTAAGGGGGTTTGTTATATAAAGGGAATAGATGGAGCACCCTAAATATATATTGTTAGTGTTTTAAGTTGGCATCAATTTTGGTAAAACTAGGCTTTAGAAATGTCTTGATAGATGTCATGACATTCAGAGATTGAAGATGAATCCTACTGGACAAGGATGGTAAAAGTACATTTCGACGGGAAGCTAAAGTTGTGCTAGAAATTCAGAACAGATCGATGTCATAATGTATGTTATGACATTCGTGTGACATTCTGTCCGAATCGCTTTTTCCCGAGATTTTCGGGAAGTTTGTTGAGCATTTTATTTATGTTTTGTTATTAGAAAGCATGCTCACGTGGCTGCTAGGTTAATCTTAATTAAACCTAAATTGGTTGTTGAACAAACCATGTTTTTAGGAGAATTAAGTAAACCCTAGCTATCTTTATGGAAGCCCAAAACTGAAGATTCAGGACTGCTTCTATATAAAGAATTCAACCCTTACTCTACAGCCACGCCTCCAGAAGATATTGAAGATATTGCAGGTTGTAATTTGTGTACTGTTAAGGTTAGTAACAATTGGTATTGTGTAATTCTAGTTTCTCTTGTGAGCCAAGCAACTATCAATTGATAAGTGCATTGGACTAGGATTTGTTGTAAGGGTAGTTTATCACTCAAAGCTTTAAAGCACGAGTGTTTGTCTCTTGATTAAAGCTTTGAAGCAAGATCAAGATATTTTATTGAAGTGTGTCTTCACAATTCAATTAGTCAATAGGTTGATATCACTGCGGTGATTGAGGGGGAGTGAGTAGGAACTCAGATCTAAGTAGGACTTAGGTTGAAGTGTCATTGGGTAGTGATTAAGTGAGGAGTTGTAAACGGGTGAGTTTAACTCTGAATTGATACTACTAATAGTGAATTTCCTCCCTGGCTTGGTAGCCTCCAGACGTAGGTTTGTTAGAACCGAACTGGGTGAACAACTTATTGTGTTATTTATCGCTTTCTATATTTCTTGTGAATTGTCAAAGCAATGTCGAATCTTGTGTCATAACATTCTCTCAGACATTAAGTATCCGCTGCCAGAATTTCAATTGGCATCGAGCGGGCACCACGCTTGTTATTTCCTGAGATCTAGGGATAATAGTTTCGGCGTAATGGATAAAGAAGGAGGATTTGGAGGAAGACCACCTATTCGGATAGGTCTAATTATGATTCCGAAGCCTCGTATGGTTGCCTTCTTAAGGTCGGTGGACATTAAAGCTTGGAGAGCACGATAAAGGATGGAAACATCCCACCAAGCTTGAGAAAGATGGCACTCTTGTCTTGAAACCCGAGGAGGAATGGAGTAGAAGAAGAAGAGCTAGCTCTTGGGAACTCTAAAGCATTGAATGCTGCTCAATGGTATTGACAGAATATCTTGATTGGTTCATCAATGTGAGCTGGCCAAGGATGTTTGGGACACTCTAACTACTCATGAGGGAACATCCAAGGTGAAGATGTCAAGACTTGGATGCTCACTACAAAATTTGAGAATTTGAAGATGAAGGAAGATGAGAATATTCATGAATTTCACATGAATATTTTGAAATTGCCAATGCTTGAGAGCACTTGGTGAAAAGATGTCTGAAGAGAAGCTGGTGAGAAAGATTCTCGATCCTTGCCTAAGAGATTTGCAATGAAAGTCACGCAATAGAAGAGGCTCAAGACATCAGCACCTTGAAGGTTGAAGAACTTATTGGATCTCTTATGACTTTTGAGATGGGAATCAGTGAAACTGTTGACAAGAAAAACAAAAGCATAGCACTTGTATCCAACACTGAAGAAGGATGCAAAGTGGAAGATGAAGAGAAGATATCCAAGCTATTGCCATGCTTGGAAGATTCAACAAACTGATCAGGAGGATTGATCCAAAGTCAAGGTCAAATGTCAAGGACATTCCATCTGACATTAGCAGGTCTTATGACTCCAGCAGAAGATCCAAGTCAGAGGAAAAAGGAAGTCAAGGCAGTAAAGTCCAATGTCATGAATGTGAAGGATTTGGACATATTAAAGCTGAATGTCCCACCTTTCTTAAGAAACAAAAGAAAGGAATGGCTGTCACTTGGTCTGATTCAGGAAGTGAGTCTGAGGAAGAAGCAGCTAATCTTGTCACTGCACCTTCTGAAAGTGGTAATTCAGATAATGACTCTAGTGATGAAGAAGTGACCTTTGAAGAACTTGCTGATACTTACAAGAAACTGTGTATCAGAAGTGGTGAAGTATGTCAGCTGAATGAAAAACAGAAAAAGCTGATTGAGAAGTTGGAGGCAGAAAATGTGAAGCTGGAAGCTGAAAAGAAGGAGAATCTGACACACTATAAGACATCTCAACAGTGAAATTACAGTGTTAAATTCCAAGCTTGATCAGATGACTAAATCTGTCAAAATGCTGACCTCTGGAACAGAAAAGTTGGAAGAAATCCTTCAGCTTGGGCAAAATGCTGGAAACAAGCATGGTCTAGGATATGTGGCTGCAAAGGAACCTGTTAGTGACAAGAAAAAGAAGAGGCCTAGGAAACCGAAGTCAAGGCAGATGTCACAACATTGGGATCAACATCAGGATCAGAGAAACATGAAGAAGAAGTTTCAAAGATGGAGATGTCATCATTGTGGAAGGTTTGGACACATAAAACCCTTCTGTTATAGGCTACATGGATACCCTAATCAGACTCCCTATGTTAAGCCTAAAAACATCAAAGTACCTTACACTCAAAAGTGGAAGAAGAAGACTGAAGCAATGATAGCTCACACTTCTCTCAGAGTGTCTGCCAAGGAAGATTGGTACTTTGACAAGGGTGTTCTAAGCATATGACCGAATAAAAACCCATCAATAATGTCAAACCTCATTCCACCTTTGTTACCTTTGGAGATGGAGCTAAAGGAGAAATCAAAGGTGTTGGAAACTTAGACTGCTCTGGAGTTCCAAATCTAAGTGGAGTACTGCTGGTAAAAGGCTTGACTGCTAACCTCATAAGCATAAGTCAGCTATGGGATATGGGATTCAAAGTTAACTTCACTAGATCTGAATGTCTTGTAATCAATGATCAACAAGAAGTAGTTATGAGAGGAATCAGATCAAAAGACAACTGTTACATGTGGGAATCTGAGAACACCAACCTCTCATTTGTATGTTCCACAGACAAAGATGAAAAGGAGGTCAAGTTGTGGCACCAAAAACTAGGACATCTGCACCTCAGAGGAATGAAAAAGATCATCTCAATGGAGGCTGTCAGAGGGATACCAAGACTTCACATTGATGAAGGAAGGGTGTGTGGTGAGTGCCAGGTTGGAAAGCAAACCAGAATGTCACACCCAATGTCTAGACATCAGACCACATCTAAAGTACTGGAGCTGCTGCACATGGACTTGATGGGGCCTATGCAGGTTGAAAGCCTTGGTGGAAAAGATATGCCTATGTTGTTGTGGATGACTTCTCCAGATTTACCTGGATAAACTTCATCAAAGAAAAATCTGAAGTGTTTGATGTCTTTAAGGAGTTATGCAAAAGACTTCAGAGAGAGAAGGAAAGTTGTATTGTCAGAATAAGAAGTGACCATGGAAAGGAATTTGAGAATAGCAAGTTTGATGAATTCTGTTCCTCAGAAGGGATCAACCATGAGTTCTCTTCTCCTATAACACCTCAACAAAATGGGGTTGTGGAAAGAAAGAATAGGACTATACAGGAATCTGCCAGAGCAATGATTCATGCTAAGAAACTCCCTATTCATTTTTGGGCTGAAGCTATGAATACAGCTTGCTATGTTCACAACAGGGTTACCTTAAGAAAGGGAACTGTCTCTACCCTGTATGACCTATGGAAAGGAAGAAAACCAACTGTGAAATACTTTCATGTGTTTGGGAGCAAATGCTATATTCTGACAGATCGTGATCAAAGGAGAAAAATGGATTCTAAGAGTGATGAAGGCATTTTTCTGGGATACTCCACAACAATGAGCATATAGGGTATTCAACTCCGTAACCCGGTTATGATGGAGTCTATTAATGTCATTGTTGATGATCATTATCGAGCACAATGTCCCATATGATGTTGAGACATGGTTTGAGACATCACCTCAAGTACCTGATAAGGAAAATGTTCCTACTCCTACTTCACCCAAATCTGAATCTGAGGAAGCAAACAAAGATCCCTCAATCAGGATTCAGAAAGATCATCCAAAGGATCTCATCATTGGAGACCCAACCAAAGGTGTTGTTACAAGATCCAGAAACTGCCTCAAACTCCTCGCTTCGTGTCAAAAATAGAGCCAAAGAATGTCAAAGAAGCTCTATGTGATGAATTTTGGATTGGAGCAATGCAAGAGGAATTGAACCGTTCAAGCAACATGAAGTATGGGAATTAGTTCCTAGACCGAAGGAACAAACATCATTGGCACTAAGTGGATCTACAAGAACAAGTCGATGCGTAGGGACTGTCACGGTGAATAAAGCAAGACTTGTTGCTCGTGGTTACACTCAAGTGGAGGGAATTGACTTTGATGAGACTTTTGCACCGGCTAGGACTGAATCAATCAGCTTCTACTAGAGTTGCTTGCATTCGAAATTCAAAATATTTCAGATGGATGTGAAAAGTGCCTTCCTAAATGGCTACTTAAATGAGGAAGTATATGTAGAAACCTAAAGGATTTGTGGATCCAAGTTTTCCGAACATGTCTACAGATTAAGGAAAGCCCTATATGGTCTAAAACAAGCCCCTAGGGCTGGTATGAAAGGTCGACCAAGTTTCTTACAGACAAAGGATATAGGAAAGGAGGATTGGATAAAACTCTCTTTGTCAAGAATGAAGGTGGAAAGGTTATGGTGGCTCAAATCTATGTTGATGACATAGTATTTGGAGGAATGTCGAGACAATGGTGAAACAATTTGCCAATCAAATGCAAGCGAGTTTGAAATGAGTCTCATGGGAGAGTTAACTTACTTCCTTGATTGCAAGTCACACGATGGAAGATTCAACATTTCTTTCACAAAGCAAGTATGCAAGGAATATTGTCAAGAAGTTTGGAATGGAGAATGCCACCATAAAAGGACTCTGCTCCTACACATTTGAAGTTGACCAAGGATGCAAGTGGAGAAAAGGTTGATCAAAGTTTATATAGAAGCATGATAGGGAGCTTGTTGTACCTAACAAACAGACCGACATTGCTTATGCAATTGGGGTATGTGCAAGATATCAAGTCGAGCCTAAAGTAAGTCACATTAACCGTGAAAAGAATCTCAAATATGTGTGTGGAACTTGCAATTATGGTATCCTATATTCCCATGGATGTGAACCAATTCATGCGATCTTGTGATGCCGACGGCTAGAGTCCGATGATGTGAAAAGTACCTCCGAGGATGCTTCTTCTTGGGAAACAATCTTGTTTCTTGGTTTAGCAAGAAGCAAAACTGTGTCCCTATCCACTCGGAATACATAGCGGTGGTAGCGTTGTTCTCAAATGGTTTGATGAAGCATATCTGTCTCGAGTACAATGTCACACGGATGTCATGACATTGTCGTGACAACTGAGTGCTATTAATATATCAAAGAATCCTATACAACACAAGAGGACTAAGCACATAGACATCGACATCACTTCATCGAGAACTTGTGGAGGAGAAGGTGATTAAATTGGATCATGTAGTCACAGAACTTCAACGTGACATTTTTACCAAGGCTCTTGATGCTAGTCAATTTGAAAACTTAAGGAGCAAACGGGCATTTGTCAAGATGAGGATTGTAGCAATTAAGATTGCCTCCAAGAAAGGGAATAGACCATTTATTTATAAGTGGGTCGTTGATTATTTCTCTTATTTTATAGGGTTCAAGAATGTGAAAAGACTCCTCCATATAATAGCCTTTTCATTTGAAAGTATCATACCTTCTCCATCCAACTGATACTCTCAACCGCTTCGTCATTCTTGGTCTCTGATTCTCAACCTTTCCCAGAGAAATATGTCTTCCTCATCCTCTTCAGACTCTGACTGTTCATCTCCCACCATGGCTGAGATTAGGGCATTTGCTGAAGCCATGGATATTGAAACTGTGAAGGTCTCCCCTCAGCGTTCAATGGCAAATGACTCTCAGAATCAGCATGCACGGAAGGATCAAGGTTCATCAGCGTCTACTGGTAAGACTACTGCTTCTTCTGTTCCCCCTGAGATAAGAAATAGGGAAGGTACCAAGTATGTAGAAGAAGCCATTGCTAGGATAGTCACCAGAATCCTAGACGAACATCACTCTGTTCCTGGAATTTCTGTTCCCCTTAATCAAAGACCTGCTAGCCCTAGTTTAGCAGATGATCCAGATGTCACAAAGAATGTCATGACATCTGATGATCACGTCCAGGCAACTCATGTGAACCCTGATTCTTCTGATTTCCCTGTCAAAGCAAAGGGAGGTATATCTGGTTCTCAAGTTGAGCAAATAACCAGAACTGGAACTTCCTCAAAGAAGTATAGAGCTAAATTTGCTGGTTGTTCAAAATGCAAAAGGACACCAATGGCCAAGAAAAGGAAAGCTCCTGAACCTGCAAAGCCTGAACAAGCTTCTGATAAGGCAGATGATGCTGATGCTGCTGACAATGAAGATGCCTCTTCAGCAGAGGAGAGCAACTAATTAAGTTGCTGTGTTGCTTTCTTTATCTGTTTTGTATTCATCCATTTCCTGTCGCTTGTTTCGCCAATGTTTTGCTTTGTTTCTTGTATTTTCCATTTGTGCTTCTTTTGGATGATCAAACATTGTCCTGACAGAGATGTATCCCTGTATACTTGCTGGTACTTAATTACTTGCTGGTATTATTTTTTGTTGCTGTTGACACTTTTGATTAAGGGTTTGGGGACAATTGTATGGTTTCCTTTGGCCCTTTGTGGCTAAAAAGGGGGAGAAGAAATACTGTGGGAAGTATTGATTTTTGGGAAGCTGTATGGGAGTTTAAAGCATGGGAGTTTAAAATTTGTAATTGTATGTAGGGCAATTGTGGGAATGTTGGCACTTTTGTATGGGTAGAATTTATCTTCTCTTAGTTCTAGTCACTTGAAGCTTAGGAAAGCTTCTTTAGAAATTAGTCTTTGTTAGTCTTGATATTTGTGATAGAAAGTGGTTTGATAAAGGATTTGGTGCAAGTAAATTAACCGGAAAGTCTAAAGTCATGTATTGGAAATTCGAAGAAATACCCTACGTCATAATGTATGTTATGACATTCGGTGACATTCGTCTCAGAATCGCTTTTCCCGAGATTTTTCGTGAAGTTTGTTGAGCATTTTATTTATGTTTTTGTTATTAGAAAGCATGCTCACGTGGCTGCTAGGTTAATCTTAATTAAACCTAAATTGGTTGTTGAACAAACCATGTTTTTAGGAGAGAATTAAGTAAACCCTAGCTATCTTTATGGAAGCCCAAAACTGAAGATTCAGGACTGCTTCTATATAAAGAATTCAACCTTTACTCTACAGCCATGCCTCCAGAAGATATTGAAGATATTGCAGGTTGTAATTTGTGTACTGTTAAGGTTAGTAACAGTTGGTATTGTGTAATTCTAGTTTCTCTTGTGAGCCAAGCAACTATCAATTGATAAGTGCATTGGACTAGGATTTGTTGTAAGGGTAGTTTATCACTCAAAGCTTTAAAGCACGAGTGTTTGTCTCTTGATTAAAGCTTTGAAGCAAGATCAAGATATTTTATTGAAGTGTGTCTTCACAATTCAATTAGTCAATAGGTTGATATCACTGCGGTGATTGAGGGGGAGTGAGTAGGAACTCAGATCTAAGTAGGACTTAGGTTGAAGTGTCATTGGGTAGTGATTAAGTGAGGAGTTGTAAACGGGTGAGTTTAACTCTGAATTGATACTACTAATAGTGAATTTCCTCCCTGGCTTGGTAGCCTCAGCACGTAGGTTTATTAGAACCGAACCGGTGAACAACTTATTGTGTTATTTACTGCTTTCTATATTTACTGTGTGAATTGTCAAAGCAGTGTCAGATACTGTGTCATAACATTCTCTGTGACATTAAGTATCTGCTGCCAGGAATTTCATATATAGTTATCTATAGCTTTATATATGAATATGTTTGATATGTTTGTGTGTTTTAATTGCTATTTCTATGATTGGGAAAGTTTCTCCTTTGGGATTTTAAGAAGGATAGATTATGTGGGATCCTAGGTTTTGTTATTATTGTGCTCGCAAAGATCTGTGGATCTTCTGCATACATATCCCCTAGTGGGAATCGGAGCATTTGTAGCTCGGATCTAAAGGGATCTATGGTTTGTTTGGTCCGAGGAGAAAGAAATTTGCTCGGCAAGGATGAGACCTTGTGCTCACGTATTCTCAAAAGGATGTTGAGAAAGTCGAGCAATCGTAGTTCCACTTATGCTAGTGGAAAGCAACGGAGTTAGTAAGAGAGACAAATGTCATCTTAATGAAAAATGTATCTAATCTATTTCATCACATACATTTTTGAAAAGTTTTGATTGATAAAAATCTTTCATCGTAAGTTATAGGTGTTTTGCTTGAGTGTACAAGCGTTACCACTTACATGTTTAAGAAAGATGTTTGAAAAAGATGATTGAATCTTTTAACTGTAAGCATTGGGTGTTTTGCTTGAGTGTACAAGCGTTACCACTTACGATTAAGAGATGTTTTTGTTTGAAAAGTTTTTGAAAAGAGTTTAATTGTATATGATGTGATAGATGAGATACCTCTTCCATAGAGATGATAAACGTCTAAATCTCGAGGAGAAATTAATTTGGATTTGGGGATGCTTTTAAGAAGCCCATGGGTCCTTGTATTGTAAGCCCAAGAGGAGGCATTCCGAGGGTCATCGAGGGTCATCGAGGGTCCTTGTATGAAGCTCAAGAGGAAGCTATAGGGTATGGCTGGCTTTGTCTTTAAAAGGGATTTCACCGGGAAACCATCCTTTTGGAATTAAGAGCAATTTCACCGAGAAATTATACTCTCAGGGTTCTATCCTAACGTGGGTGATTCTTTGTATTGTAAGCCCAATAGGAGGCTGTTAAGAGATTTCATGGTCTCTTTCATTGTATGATGCCCAAGAGAAGGCTAAACTCAATGAGGAGTTCTTTTGAACGAAGCCCAAGACGAGGCTGACTCAGCAGGGGAGTGTTGTCTTATATGAAGCCTAAGCGGAGGCTAAACTCAGATGAATGAGTTTTCTTATATGAAGCCTAAGAGGAGGCTAACTCTGTGGGGAGAGTTATCTTGTATAAAGCCCAAGAGGAGGCTATAGGGGAACCTATTGATTAGACTAGTTGTTATGTTATAGCTAGACAGTTATATAAACAAGTGTGTGTGTGATATGTATTCACAGGAGTTTATGAAGGAAATACAAACAATGCATGATGTTTATTTACAAAAGTTTATGAAGTAAATATAAACAAGTGTCTGTGAAACGAACGTTTAAAATGAGCGCAACTTGATTATTTACAAGTTTGAATTGTGTACAAGGAAGTAAGTATGTACACGGACGAGTATTTATGTACAAAGAAAGATGGATGTACATAGGAGGGTTGGGACTTACACCATAAGGGTGGCCCATTGGTTTGAAAGCAGTTTCACAGAGAATAATGCTCCTTTCAATACCAATGGTATTCAGTGTATATACAGACGAAACAAAAACGAACGATCAAATTTTATCTGTGAAAAGTATCTGTATTATGTACAGACAAAGATTTGTATAAAAATAATTTTGATATGTACAAGGAAAATATGTATGTACATAAAAGAATGTTGTTTTGTATATACACAAGCGAAGTAAAAACAAACGATCGAAGTTTATCTGTACTTGAGTATAAAAAGTATCTATATTATGTATAGATAAAAATTTGTATGTATCTGAAGAGAGTTTGATATGTACAAAGAAATAATTATGTACATAAAGAATGTTGGTTTGGGACTTACACCGTGAGGGAGGCCCATGATCGATTAAGAAATTCAAGAGAAAACGAATCAGTTTTATCGTTTAAATCGGATCGATCATGGCAAAAAATGTAAGTTTGATGAAAAAAGTTTTGAAAAATGTTATTTGTAAGTGTTTTGAAATGTGAGGTTTACTTATGAGAAGTTTTGAAAAGAATCGGAAGTCGAAAGTTCGAAAAATTCACCTTTTAAAGTGGTTTTGAAAAGTGTTCAAAGCGTCGTTTTCGGCTCGATTAAAATATAATCAGATGAAAGTTTTTTCTAAAACTTTTTGCACTATCATAAAATAGATACATTTATTGACAAGTGTACAAAAAGTCATCTCAAAATGAGGAGTTTTGATTGGTTAAAAAAAATGTCAAAGTTTGTGAAAAACATGAAGAAAATATGAAAAGTTTTGAAAAAAATGGTCCATGGGAGGTTTGAACCCAGGACCTGTGGGGTGGTTGCATGGCAAAGAGTACTACGAGCGAGCTGGAAACCACTGGGACAAGAGCGCTTTTATGTATTTGGATCAAAACACGTGTTAATAAAATATTGGAAAATTTAAATTTGAAAAAACTCAAGAACACGCGCGAATTGTTCTTCATCTTCATCAATCCTCAGATTTCGTAACTTGCTTGTTTCTCAATGATTTTGGAAGTTGTAAACATGAAATTGCTCGAAATTTAACAAGGAATATGATGATGGTTGTTAATTGCATTTATTTTTGGTCTAACACGATTGAATTCCCAGAAAACGTGAAGAACCCTAGAACTGTAAATTCTAATTGAAATGATGTATGGTTGATGATTTTTCAAATTGTTTAAGGGTTAAGGATCGTGATAGGTGCAGAAAACAAATGGCCAAGAGTTTTTTCATTTAAATGCAAGGAATCATGAGATTGAAGTTTGAGTTCTCACCTGTTCAAGCTGAGATCGAAGATGGTGTTGGAGTGTTTCCAGAACTGGTTTTGTGATTGCTATAGCATCATCGACCTATGTGGAAGGTGTGAGGATGGTATGCACTCCTTAAATCAACCTGAATCGTGCTACCCAAGTCCACCTGCACAGTCTAAAAATGGAAGCTCGATTTCTGGAAAAAAGCTGTTACAGTTAGTTGTAATTGATCTGCATCATGTCTATGATGTTCATGGATGATGTTTGGATACTTAGAACTCAAGTTACTTCAGCCTAGCCATGAATTCGAATCTTAAGGCAGTTTGTACAAGTTTGAAAATGGAAAAATGCAATTCTGATTTTCAGTGGTTTTTAGATTGATTTTAGGCTTCAAACCAATTACATGTGATACCTATAACATATTAGACACCAAATATATCAAAGTTTCTTCACAAATTTTCAAAATGCAAGATTTCACAATTTGACATAAGTTACTTGATTTTCAAGAAAGTTTAGAGAAAGCATGTCCTTGCATGGATTTGGTGTAGATTCAAATGGCCAACATGACCTCTATTTATAGGTCAGAAGTTCTGAAAAATTAGGCACAAATACATGGCATTTGTAATTCAAAGTTGCCTTAAAGGGCAAGAAAGACATTTGCAAAAGGAAAAGGAAGCTTCCTTTTTTAACCATGTGTGATTTTTCCAACTTGATCCAATCCTACAATTATTACCTCTAGCTGATATTTATCAGCCCTAATCTTCAATTTTGGCAAGGTGGCATTGCTTCTAGATGAAGAAATCAAAAAATGACCTATAATTTGAAGTTTTGAACTTTGAAAATCATGTTTATGGAGCCTTATGTTTTAATTTCAAAAGTATAGCTAGACTCCATGGATTTGAGAGTTCTTGGACATTTTGGAAAGCTTGTTTTAAGAGCTACAACTTTCATGTTTTGAGTTTTTTCCAATTTAAAGTGGAACTATGTGAAAAAATGCCATGAAGTTTGGAAAAAATACAAAATTTTAACACTTAGAAATTTTTCTAAGTGTTGGAACTTTTGACTTTTTGTTGACTTTTCCAAATTCTTTGATTTTTTATGATCAAGATGGATCATTTGAAGTATTTTGATGATTGAAAAAGTTTTGTTTTGAAAAAGTTGACCAAAAGTCAAAGTTTGACTTTTTTGTGCAGATGAAATTTCATCAGATGTTTCAGAAATTGACTGATGAAGTCTGTGAACTTTTGTGATGTTTTGAATCCAGAAATTAGGTCAACATGTTGTATCTAAGATATAATGACCAATATCTAACCAAAAAAGTCATTCGTTGCTCAAAAAGTCAGAGAATACTCATGCTCGATCAAAACCCTAATTGGTCGATCCTCGTTTGATCAATGAGAAAAGTTGGATATCTGATGATCAGAGGTTGATGATTTGATCAAGATAGATCAAATGAGGTGATTAAAACTCAAACCGTAATTGGTTGCCTCTTGAATCAGATGAAAATCTGATGAAACCCTAATTTTGACCTGTGAATGCTATACCCGATTAATGCTGTTCTGAACTGTTAGTGATGCAATGATGCAAATGTAAGGTGGTATATTAGGTCAAAATTGGGGTATGACAGATGCCCTATTTAAGTTTCTTTAACTCGTGAGAGGAAGATGAATATCTTCGTTTTGATAGGTGTAAAGAGACTTAAATATCAGAATACGCAAATTTTGGACCTAAGATACCAAAAGATGCGAGTGATGCAAAATGATTGTAAAAAGTTTCATCCAGATGATATCAAAGAAATGACATGGTGGGGAAAAATTTGTGAGGATGACTCGATCTGTTCAAGAAAAGAGGATCCTGTTTGTTGGGAAACATGCAATATGTCTCGCTGGGGAAAAAGAGATTCACAAAACATGTGAATGTCTGTTTTCGTTTTGGGGAGACAAAGAGATTACCTTCTGTCAGCCTTGTGACATTGTTTAAGGTGAGTGAAGATGATATTACCAATTACCAGCCTTGTGATAGTTTATGGTAATGAATTATAAAGATATTACCAATTATCAGCGAAGTGATAACTATAACAAGGTAAATCTTTTGAGAAAATTGTTGCGTATTCAGCCTTGTGAATAATAGACAAATGATGGAAACGGATCTCAAATGAGTTTTGAAGATATTACCAATTATCAGCAAAGTGATAACTATAACAAGGTAAATCTTGAGACATATCACCGAGTATTCAGCCTTGTGAATAACAGACAGTGAAAGAAACAGAATTTAAATGAGTTTTGAAGATATTACCAATTATCAGCAAAGTGATAATTATAACAAGGTAAATCTTTGAAAAGTTCTCTGAGTATTCAGCCTTGTGAATAACAGACAATGAAAGAAACAGAACTCAAATGAGTTTCTACTTTTTTTCCGGATACAATCTTGCCAAGGATCTCTCTTTTGAGAAGACGCAGGGCATTTTGATTGGAAGACACAGGTTTTCTTTTAAACAGAAAGACAACTGCTGGGGAATTTCTCGTGTACGGTCGTGATTTGACCTTGTTGAGAAGAACAAACTTTCATGACAGGTTTAGGAATGAAAAGAAAAATAAGCGGCTCAAATGATGAGGCTATTGCTTATTTGCTTTGTTGATTATGGATAGGGTTCTTATCCAGGAATGAACTGGAAAGAAAGGGTCAATCAAGACATTGTTCCTGATGCAGAATGATCTCAGCTGGGAAATAGGAGAGAGAAAAAAATGTATTTCTCTGCTTTGGGATAATCTACTGGGGATAGAAATGTACCTACATGAGTAAGTGTGATTTAAACCAGTGATATGGAAGCAAACATTTCGAGCAATGCAAAAATGCATGAATGATGCTATTATGTATGAATGTCATGAATGTTATATGCATGCTGACAATACTTTGACAAAGACAACAAAGAGGTATTTGGGAAAAGGACCACGTCACAGTTCAAACAAATACTCAGCAATATCCGAAGCAATGGTGTAGACGTTGCTGATGGAGGATCTGAGTTGCATGCTTTAAACTTTCGGAGAAAGGCATTTCATTGGCAACTTTGCTGGGAATTCCTTTTGGATAAGAATACCATCCTTTGATGATTTATGCTGAGGAGAAGACTTCTTGTAGCAGTTATTCCATTCTTCGGAGATTAAAACACTCATGTAGAAACTGTTGAAGTTCTTTCTGTGTTCAGAGTTCATAGGAAAATTTCGCTTTTGTTTCAAAAATTTGAAGTAAAAATTCATTTAAAACCTTTTTAGTTTCAAAAAGTGATTTTCACAATAAAAAAGCGTTATTTTGCAAAACAGAATAAAGCAGGAATTGCAAACAACAGGTACAAGGTTCAAATTTATTGATAGAATGATAATCAGCCAAAGGCGTGATTCCATGAGTTATTTACAAGAGTTGGAAATGACAATTTATTGGGAAAAGGCTACATTGAAAGCAAATAACCGCTATTATCCCTAACAACTTTGAATTCCAACTGTGCTTGTTGCTTCAGAAGAGTTGATTGAAGATCCGTTGATGGAAGATTCTTCAGATTGACGAAGTACGGACTGATTGCAGTTACTTTATCATTTTTGTACCCTTATTTTTGCCTAGATTGCCTTTTCAGGTTTTCAATCTATCAGGATAATTTCTGTTTATTGTCTCTAATTTTTGCCTGGATCTCCTTTTCAGGTTTTCAATCCACCGAGACGCTCTTTTTTGCCTAAGCCGCCCTTTTCGGGTTTTCGACTTACCGAGCTGTTCTTTTGTTTTTTTATTTTTAGACAAAGTATTTCTTGACTGCATCAGCATTCACAGGATGCGAGAATTCATCACCGTCCATGGTTGTGAGAGTCATAGCACCGCCAGAAAAGCTTCTTTTGACGATGTATGGGCCTTCATAATTAGGAGTCCATTTGCCCCTAGAATCTGGTTGAAAAGACATAATCTTTTTAAGCACGAGGTCACCTTCTCGGAATTCACGAGGTCGGACCTTTTTGTCGAAAGCTTTCTTCATTCTTCTTTGATACAATTGTCCGTGACACAGAGCAGTCAGGCGCTTTTCTTCGATTAAGTTCAACTGGTCATATCTGCTTTGACACCATTCAGCCTCAGACAATTTGGTTTCCATGAGAACTCTCATTGACGGAATCTCAACTTCTACGGGGAGCACTGCTTCCATGCCGTATACTAGAGAAAAGGAGTTGCTCCTGTTGAAGTGCATACTGAAGTACGATACCCATGCAGAGCAAATGGCAGCATTTCGTGCCAGTCTTTGTAAGTGATGACCATTTTCTGGACGATCTTTTTGATGTTCTTGTTGGCAGCTTCAACGGCGCCGTTCATCTTTGGCCGGTAAGGAGATGAGTTATGATGCTCGATCTTAAATTCCTCACACAGTTCTTTCATCATTTTGTTATTCAAGTTCGATCCATTGTCTGTAATGATCTTACTTGGAACTCCATATCGGCAAATGAGGTTGTTCTTGATGAACCTCACAACCACTTGTCTTGTAACGTTGGCGTAGGATGCTGCTTTCGACCCATTTGGTGAAGTAATCAATAGCTACTAGAATGAAGCGGTGTCCGTTGGACGCTTTTGGTTCGATCATTCCGATCATGTCAATGCCCCACATGGAGAAAGGCCACGGAGAGGAGAGAACGTTGAGTAGAGTCGGTGGCACATGGATCTTATCTGCGTAGATCTGGAACTTATGACATCTTTTGACGTGTTTACAGCAATCGGATTCCATCGTTATCCAATAGTATCCTGCTCTTAAGATTTTCCTAGACATTGCATGTCCATTCGAATGGGTTCCAAAGGACCCTTCATGCACTTCATGGATGATCGTGTCTGCTTCTTGCCTGTCGATGCATCTGAGCAGAACCATGTCGAAGTTTCTTTTGTATAGCACATCTTCATTCAGGAAGAAATTTCTAGAAAGCCTCCTTAGAGTTTTCTTATCCTTGTACGATGCCCCGAGCGGGTACTCTCGTGTTTGAAGGAAACGCTTGATGTCGTGAAACCACGGTTTATCGTCGAAGACTGCTTCAGTTGCAAATACATATGCAGGTCTTTCAAGGCATCTGATGCGGATTCTGGGCATATCATTCCAATAGTTGACTTTGAACATGGAAGATAGAGTGGCCAAGGCGTCTTCCATTCGATTCTGATCTCGAGGGATGTGATGCAGTTCAACTTTGTTGAAGAAAGTCAACAAACGTCTTGCATAATCTCTGTAAGGAATTAGACCAAGATGATGAGTTTCATACTTGTCTTTGATTTGATTGATCACAAGGGCTGAATCTCCATATATATCAAGGATCTTGATCCTCAAGTCGATGGCTTCTTCGATACCCATGATGCAAGCTTCGTATTCTACGATGTTGTTGGTGCAATCAAATAGTAATCTGGCGGAAAACGGGATATGAGAACCTCGGAGTGATGATGATCGCCTAATTCCATTGCCAAAGACATTAACTGCTCCATCAAAAATTAGGCCCCATCTAGATTCTGGATCTGGACCTTCGCCGGGCAGTGGTTCGTCACAATCTTTCATCTTTAAGTACATAACATCCTTGTTAGTGTTTTAAGTTGGCATCAATTTTGGTAAAACTAGGCTTTAGAAATGTCTTGATAGATGTCATGACATTCGAGATTGAAGATAAATCCTACGGACAAGGATGGTAAAAGTACACCGAATTGGGAAGCTAAAGTCAGTTGGAAATTAAGAATACCGATGTCATAATGATGTTATGACATTGACATTCTGGAATCGCTTTTCCCGAGACTTTCGTGAAGTTTGTTGAGCATTTTATTTATGTTTTTCTCGTTATTAGAAAGCATGTTTCACGTGGCTGCTAGGTTAATCTTAATTAAACCTAAATTGGTTGTTGAACAAACCATGTTTTTAGAGAGAATTAGTAAACCCTAGCTATCTTTATGGAAGCCCAAACTAAGATTCGTGATCGCTTATATAAAGAATTCAACCCTTACCTACAGCCACGCCTTAAGATATTGAAGATATTGCAGTTGTAATTGTGTACCGTTAAGGTTAGTAATAGTTGGTATTGTGTAATTCTAGTTTCTCTTGTGAGCCAAGCAACTATCAATTGATAAGTGCATTGACTAGGATTTGTTGTAAGGTAGTTTATCACCAAAGCTTTAAAGCACGAGTGTTTGTCTCTTGATTAAAGCTTTGAAGCAAGATCAAGATATTTTATTGAAGTGTGTCTTCACAATTCAATTAGTCAATAGGTTGATATCATCGGTGATTGAGGGGAGTGAGTAGAACTCATCTAAGTAGGACTTAGGTTGAAGTGTCATTGGGTAGTGATTAAGTGAGGAGTTGTAAACGGGTGAGTTTAACTCAATTGATACTACTAATAGTGAATTTCCTCCCGGCTTGGTAGCCTCCGGACGTAGGTTTGTTAGAACCGAACCGGTGAACAACTTATTGTGTTATTTACTACTTTCAGATTTATCGTAAATTGTTACATAGTGTCGACATCGTGTCATAACATTCTCTCGACATCAAGTATCTCATGCCGTGAATTTCAATCCTCGTCTGAAGTCAAATTTGAGAGATTGGTATTCGTTGAGCGGCTTATAAGCCAAGTGATCGCGAGAATGCTTTTGACCGCTGAGCGCAGCATCGATGTTATATTTCGATAACAGATCCCATCGAGCAATTCTTCCTAAGTAGGCTTTTCAAATACATACTTGATTAGATCCATTTTGGAGATTAACCAAGTCGTGTGATTGATCATGTATCATGGAGACGTTCAATCCCACACCAAAGCGCATCAGGTTTTCTCGAGCATGGAGTAACGAGTTTCACAATATGTGAACTTTTTTACTCAGGTAGTAGATGGCATGCTCCTTCTTACCGGTTTCATCTTGTTGTCCAAGCACGCAGCCCATGGACTCTTCTAGTACGGTAAGGTACATGATTACGCCTTCCTTCAACTGAGGGATCAAGATGGAGGTTCCGGGTATTCCTTGATATCCAAACGCTTTTGGCAATCGGCTGTCCACACAACCCTCTGATCTTTGCGGAGAAGCTTGAATATCGGCCCACAGGTAGCAGTCATCTGAGAGATAAATTTGGAGATGTAATTCAATCGTCCAAGAAATCCTCTTACTTGCTTCTCTGTATGTGGTGTAGGCATTTCTTGAATAGCCTTGACTTTGTCAGGGTCCACTTCAATACCTCTTTGGCTGACGATGAAACCTAGGAGTTTTCCAGATCTTACCCCAAAGGTACATTTGTTAGGATTCAGGCGAAGCTGAAATTTCCTTAGTCGTTGAAACAACTTTAAGAGATAGTCTATATGTTCATCTTCAGTGTCAGAATTTGCTATCATGTCGTCTACGTAGACTTCAATCTCTTTGTGCATCATGTCATGGAAGAGAGTAGTCATTGCCCTTTGGTAAGTTGCGCCTGCATTCTTTAATCCAAACGGCATTACTTTGTAGCAAAAAGTGCCCCATGGCGTGATGAAGGATGTCTTCTTCATGTCTTCGGGAGCCATTCTGATCTGATTGTAGCCAGAGAAACCGTCCATGAAGGAAAAGACGTTGAATTTTGCAGTGCTATCCACTAACGTGTCGATATGCGGAAGTGGGAAATCGTCTTTTGGACTTGCCTTGTTTAACTCCCGGTAGTCAACGCACATTCTGACCTTTCCGTCTTTCTTGGAGATAGGCACTATGTTGGCTAACCATTGAGGATATTCAGAAGTGACGAGAAAACCTGCGTCGAGCTGTTTTTGAACTTCCTTTTTGATTTTATCTGCCATATCAGGGTGAACTCTTCACAGCTTTTGCTTAACTGGTGGACACTCTGGTTTTAATGGCAAATGATGCTCCACAATGCTGGTATCTAACCCTGGCATGTCCTGGTAGGACCAAGCGAACACATCAACATATTCTTTGAGAAGATCTATCAGTTTGCTTTTGACGTTGCTTTGCAAAGTCGATATTTACTTTTTGTCTTCTTCAGAACCTAAGTTGATTGCTTCCAACGGCTCTTGGTGAGGCTGAATGATTCGTTCCTCGTGTTTTAGCAGTCTAGAAATTTCATCTGGGATCTCTTCTTCAATTTCTTCCTCGACGACTTCACAGGGGATTTCAAAGTAAGGAGAGAGCACAGAGTTATTGCTTTCAATGGATTTATCCATCTGTTTAATCTGCATTTTTGTTTTATATTTGATTAATTAATCATTTTTTCATCATTTTTTTTTTAAAAGTCAATGTGAAAGTGTATGCAGATTATTTTTTTATTTATTATTTTTTTTTTGAAGATTTTTTTTATTGTGTTTTTTAGGATTATCATTTCCAGGAAAGGGTAAAATGAAAAATAAACACAAAATGTGGAATCAAAACAACGCATCTTATTTATGATTCACAATATGAAACAAGGCCCTAAAATACAAACTCATTTGTCTTGGGCAAGACAAAGAGAAATTATTTAAAAGCTAAACCCTATAAAACATCTCTTCACTTTGGGCGAAGTGAGAGTTCAAAACAAAAGCAAAGATAAACTACTTAGAACTAGGAGCGTTAGTCCGAACTTCAACAGGTTTCCAGTAGTGGCGAACTCCTTGGAAGTCGAGGTACTCGGGTAATTTCCCACTTGGTTTAACCCTTGAGTAGACCTTGGTCGTTGGTTGAGCAGGTTTTGAAGACTCTGGACGACGGACTTTGCCTTTCGTGCTGCTAAAGCAGTCTTCTTCAGCTTGATGAATAGATCGAGAAGTATGAGATGCAGCATATGTATTTCCTGTTGACCTCTGTGTTGAATTCTGAGGATGTATCCTCCAATCTTCTGAGTGGAGAGACTCGTTGTCGGTGACACTTTCCAAATCGTATCCCGAATCATATTCCTGATCTTCAGTGATCATGTTGATGTAGTGGTAATCAGGATCTGATTTAGTGAATTCCACAGGCGGGTTAAAGCAGAGATCTTCATTTGGGATCTCGACTGGCTGATTAGATTGAGAAGATGGGTACACCTCTTCTGATTGACTAGGGTACTCAAAAGAATCACCCCATCCAGTGGGCTGGATATCTTCGATTCTGATTCTCGAGCTTTCTGGCGCAGTATATTTCACCATGTAGTCAAATTTACCACTAGGTTCTCCCAAGGTATCCCAAACTTCAGAAGGGACAGGTGGATTTTCATGTCTCTGCAGGGGACATGTCTTTGAATTGATCAGTCGGCGCATATAATTCCTCTTGAGACACATATTCAGGGCTGTTTAAATAAGTGCTCCACTCTTCAAATTCAGAGGGATCGTCTTCATCATCTTCAATGGTTACAACGCTAACCTCTTGGAGAATAGGGTTTAAGAAACCCCCACTGTTGAATACTTCTTTAATTGGACGAAGTGCTTCATCCTTTTGCTTGTCTTTGGAGAATACGGGTGTAAACCCAAGTCCGGCTTTTGTTTCGTTGATGACAGGTTTGATTACTTGTCCCCAACCTTCGGCATTGCCATCTTTTACCATCCGTGTTGCTTCTTTATACGAAGAGATATGTGATCTGTTTTTGCTGGTAGATTCATCTTCTAACGGATGTTCTGGGAGATGTGTCCCTTCAACGTCATTAGCTGTGATGAAAGAGAAACTGGACAAATGGCTTATAAGCAAAGCTTGTTCACCGCTGATAGTCACCAACTTTCCATTTACTGTGAATTTTAATTTCTGATGGAGAGTAGAAGTTATCGCTCCGCCTGTGGATCCAAGGTCTTCCTAGTAGACAATCAGAAAACCGGCACGTCCATGACTTGAAAGTGATTTGAAAGTGTGGACCAATTGTCATCGGAGATCAACTTCCCAATAACGACTTCCTTGATCCATCGAAAGCTCTTACTACTATGTCATTGAACTTCATGGGTGTCCTTTGTAAGCCAAACGAGCGAGTGTCGCTTCGCATTACGCTCAAAGATGAACCAAGATCTACCAATACATTGATAGGGAATCGATTGGCAAATCATCGAGATGTGCAAGGCCAAGTTGTGATCTTTCCTTCTTCCGAAGTTCCTCATCATCGAAACTTAGATTATTACAAGTTATGTTGGCATAATACCTCTAAACCGGTCTCAGTAGTCACATCATGGTCTACATAGGCTTGGTCTAGTACCTTCATTAAAGCTTCTCTGAGCTTCAGTTGAGGAGTAGAGATGATTGAAATCTTGGAAGGAGTCTCGCATCGTTGATCCATGACTCGTATTCGCTTTTCTTGATTAATTTCAAGATCTCATCAAAGTCTGTGTTGATGTCGGCTCTATCGTGAGGACCAACATTTGTGCTTGCTAATCAAATCATTGCGTGATTCTCAAGATATGTTAACCGGATTTTGTCTAACAATGTGAGCGTAAGCGGTCTTGGTGGTAACGGAGTGTGTACTGCCCACTTCGTGTTACGCGCTCGATCTCTATTATATTGACATTAGCGGAAGAGTAGGCATGTTTTTCTCCTTCCCATCGTGGTTGCATTGTATTGGTAAGGAATTGCTTTGGTAGAACTGTATGGAACAGACCGTAGGCAAATCACCAAAGGAGACCTCGAACGTTGGAACCGTTGTATTCAATCTCCACATGTTCGGGTTCATTGAAACAAGGGATGATAACGTTTACCGGGATTTTCCGAGTTGATATCCGAGACTAAAAGCTGCATGGAAAATGCCCTATTGTATTTACGCCATGGTCATCTTTTCGTAGATCAGTAGGTCGCCGATGTTCAACGCCGAATATCCGCTCTTATAGTGGGACATCCTTGAAGATCCTTGGCGATGTTGCAAGTCGCGTAATCGTGTTAGTGAAGGCACCCATTGCGCTATATGCATCATGGAGATGTACTAAGTTTTGATCGTTTTAATGAGATATGCCGTATTTATATCCAATGTCCACCGGATTGGAAGCGGATTGGCTTGCACGTTGGATTTGTATTAAGGAAAGAAGATTAGATCTCACTAATCTCTATCGCTTTTAATGCTATGCAATGCTCAAGGTCATGGCCGGTGCCCTTGGTGAAAAGGGCAAGATACGCCCGCTGTACCACCACGGCAATTTTTCGGAACCGAGGTGGTGACCTTGTCTCAGACGATTCTTTCCTATTAGCGCAGGTATAGTTCTCGTACGTCATTGAATTGGTCGTGTGACCCGGCGCATTTTGATTGCGAAACGGAGCCTGCTGACGAGGTTGTTGAGTTTGTTGAAATTGCGGAGCAATTCGTGTTTAGACTTGGTTGACGGCGGCGCGGGAAGCCACCGTCGTTGTTGAATGACATTCTTACGCGTTTTCGGGATACCATTCCTATGTCATGTTCCTTTTCCTTGAAATCGGTTCCAACCTTCTTTGTTCCACTAGAAGATCCCGCTTTTGGTTAGGCGTCCGATTCGAACCCCTCTTCTAATCGCATTCCCATGCTCACCATTTCGTGAAATCTCCGGAGCGCTAGCGATCATTCACTGTAGTAGAATGAGCCAAGAGTGTTTAAGAATACCTTAGTCATCTCTTTCTCCAAGGATGGGTTGACTTGGTAACAATTTCCTCCGTCATGATATTCTTTGAATGTCTCCCTTCCTTTGAGACATGGAGCGGAGTTGATCCTATCGGGAGCCATATCCAAGTTGAACTTATATTGTTGTACAAAGGCTTCGCCTAAGTCATTGATGTTTGGCGCTGTCTAATCCCATGTACCACTTCGGCACGGTGAGACTATCTTGGAAGTAGTGGATTAACAACTGTTGATCTTCATTGTATGTAGACATTTTCCGGCATACATCATGAGATGACTTTGTGGATGGAGTTTCCTTTGTATTTTCAAAATCGGACTTTGAATTTTGCGTATCCTTACGCGAGGAACTAAGCAAAGATTTTTCCCAAAGTTTTTTCCACGAATTGTTTTAATTTCAAGTCGCATTTTGAGAAGTTGTTTCGGAGATTCTCCATCGAGCCACGGAATTCGTGGTTATTGCCTCGAGTATGGTGAACTTCTTCGCTCACGGTAGTGTGCACTATGGAAGTCGAGTTCGCCATGATCGGTTGAGAAACCCGTATTGTTACTGGAAGAGTTACCCACGCCATGGAGTAAATGTAGAGTTTTGCGCAGTAGGTATTTCAAGCGTGGTTGTTTGCACTTGAGAAGTTGGTTGGCGAAACCGATGCCAAAGTTGAAAGGCATGCCCATGGATAGCCTTCTCGCATACCGAAAGGTGAACCAATCGCGACAATCGAAACCGGAGTAGTAGTGTCTTCTCAAATCGCTACTTGGTTTTGACCGCCGATGTCGCTTGTTGACTTTTATGCCAATGAGTTGACCAAAGATGTGAGTCTCCACTTCTTCTTGTAGTGTTGTTACTGTACTACAAGTTCAATATTCTCTTGTTCAAATCCTTCCATTAATTTTCTGATCTTGTATGGTATGTTCGAAGTTGGTCGTGGACGCCGTCGAGAAACTCTAAGACGCCGATACTGCGATCTTTTCCTATCTGCTCAAACTGTCAAAGATCAGACTCTAGACAATAGACTTAAATGCAAAGTATGATGCATGATTATGATTGTAAAGAAAAGGAATTTCCAAAGAATTTACGCTAAAAGAGAAATTTCTGGCAAAGATTTGGATGGAAAACACGAATTTATTAATTATTGAAAGAAGATTACAACAATTATATTTTTGGAGCATTGCTCACACAAATGATAAAATAAATGATAAAATTACAAACTAAAATAAACTAATTGTCCTCGTCGGATGATGATCCGAAGGCTTGATGCAGCTTCAACTTCAGGATTTCCTTCCCATAGTGAGCTTTCAGTTCAGCTTTCTCGGCTTTTAGCTTGCTAATGACTTTCTTCCACTTGTCGGGAGCAGGATCGGTTGTCATTTCCTCAAGCTTTCTTCCTTTCTTTGACGTATCTCTCGATTGCATTATCTTTCCGATTTAATCTTCTCATCCTTCTCCATGAGCCATTCATCTTGGAAATAAAGCGTCTTTTCATGATCTTTGACTTGCTTCTTGAGCTTCTCATTCTCAAGATTAGTCTTAAGGAACTTGTTTTCCAAGGCCTCCTTTTCAAACCTCATTTTGGCCAAAAATTCTAGGTATTCTCCCATAGTTTCGACGGGGAAAATTGTTAATTTGGAAGCGGTTGAGAACATGGGTTCTTCATAAGCGTAAGGCATTCGAAATTCCCTTGCTCTTTTCTTTACCCAAGAAGTGTAGGTTTCCATGGCTACACAATTCTTTGCTTTACCTTTTTCTTTCTTTCGGATGTGATGCCAAGCTCTGACCATTCTAGCCTTCAATCCTTGGGAATCCTCTCCTTCGTGGTAGAAATAACTCTCCACTGTAAAACCAAGAGGTTTACTAGAGTTTATGATCCGAGTTGACGCCTCGCCAGAATGGGTTGTAGTTGATTCCTCCTTTTGTACCAATGAGAGGTACGCTGGCAAATTCTCCACAACTCAATGATTTCCATCTCATTGTCCGCTAAGGTATACCAATGGATATCGCTATTTGTAAGAGACATGAGTCTTCGAGACCAATGCCATTCATCTTTGTTTTCGCGAAGATAGGAGATTTAGGCAAGTGTGAGACAATCCATTTGAAAAAGTAGAGGTACACAACACACGATAGTTCCGTCTCCTTGACGATTTCTATGATGAATAAAGACGTACGTGTCACCAAGTAGAGTGGGAACGGGATTTCCAATCAGAAAGATCCTTATGGCGTTGATGTCAACGAAATTTGGGACGTTGGGAAACAACACCAATCCATAGAGAAGTAAAGCCAAAATAGCTTCAAAGGCTACCATACTACCAGCTTCAGAGAATTTGAGAGCCTTCTCCATTAGGAACTTTGAAGTTAGTCCTAAGAGTTTTCCTCTAGTAGTTAGGTTTTTGTCTATCTTAGATTTCTTTATGTGAGTCATCGTTGCAATGACTGGTGACTTAGGAACGGCTTCCAAACCATTGAAAGGCACTTTGTTTGATACTGAGATACCTAGGATGTGCGCGTACTCTTCCAAAGTAGGCATCAACTGATAATCGTGAAAGTGAAACAAGATAGACCGGATCGAAATCGAACTAAAGTTTTGAGAAGTCCTTCATCAACATTAGTGTTCGTAAGAGTTAAAAGAGTTCCATAGCTTTCAAACCGAGGGATCTTCTACCAAGGATGCTAACTCTTTCAACTTTCCTACATCAGGAATTCTAAAACTGTATCTTTTGGTGAATTTTCCTCTGACGTCCATCACTCTAACCTAAAATATTTTACAAAGAAAAATCTCTAAATTCTTTGGAAATGGGAAGAGAAATGAAGTTTTTTTTTTGAATGAATGAATGCATGAATGCGGCAAACATGGTTAGTAGTTATACACACGGTCAAGCGTTCGAAGTCACGAGCATGAGGCCAACAATAAGAATCAAACGTGGTTAAGTTCTAAGGGCTTATTCATCTGTGAAACGGGTTCTACTGATAATACAGGCTCAACACTCCTCTTTGAAATATTATCGGATTTGTTGAATACTCGATGGTCCAATAATATTTTTCAAGAGAAACTCGCCTGATCGTAGTCTCGCATGACAATTACTCTAGGCTTACGCCCGAATAACCTCTGCACTACATCCTAAATGGCCATGATGGGTTATGTGTTCTACAGCCAACTCAGCTTCGCGAGTTCCCTTGAAAGCACCATGTCTTCGCAAATACTTGCTAAACACAAATACTCCCAAGACAACCTCCACTGAGAGAGGGATATTAACTTCTTAAGTACTAAGACTTCTCACAAGTTAATACCCCCACCTAGATCTTAAAATGTTTCTTAAATCCGGGTTAGGATTTCTTTCCATCAGATGAAATCGCGAAAACACGCAATAAAGAAAAAACAAACATATGCACATATGAAAGCTTAACCCCTTTTTTTTCTTTTTGAAAACAAAAAAGCTTGGTGCTCTTGAGCAGAGTCACACCTTTTTTTTTTTTTGAAAATCAAAGTTTCAGCGTACTCCCCAGCAGAGTCGCCATTTTTCCTGTTCGCGTTAAAAGGTGACGCGCTAGAGAATTTGAATTAGAATTCAGATTCTCTGGCTCGAAACGATTTACTCTTTTGATTTGTTTATAAAGATGCCGCGAGCATCAAGCTTTATTATTTTCAACACAAGAAAGATGATTTAATGATTATGAAAAAAGGGGGAAGCTGTTAATACCCTCAATAGATTTTGATATGCGTAACGACTAGCGCAAACTAGACGCAACGTATTGGGGAGATTCTGAGTAAGGGGGTTTGTTATATAAAGGGAATAGATGGAGCACCCTAAATATATATTGTTAGTGTTTTAAGTTGGCATCAATTTTGGTAAAACTAGGCTTTAGAAATGTCTTGATAGATGTCATGACATTCAGAGATTGAAGATGAATCCTACTGGACAAGGATGGTAAAAGTACAGCTCAGAACTGGGAAGCTAAAGCTGTGCTAGAAATTCTGCAGAAAACAGTCTGATGTCATAACAGATGTTATGACATTCAGTGTGACATTCTGGTCTGCAGAATCAGTTTTTCCTGAGATTTTTCAGGAAGTTTGTTGAGCATTTTATTTATGTTTTTCTGTTATTAGAAAGCATGCTCACGTGGCTGCTAGGTTAATCTTAATTAAACCTAAATTGGTTGTTGAACAAACCATGTTTTTAGGAGAGAATTAAGTAAACCCTAGCTATCTTTATGGAAGCCCAAAACTGAAGATTCAGGACTGCTTCTATATAAAGAATTCAACCCTTACTCTACAGCCACGCCTCCAGAAGATATTGAAGATATTGCAGGTTGTAATTTGTGTACTGTTAAGGTTAGTAACAGTTGGTATTGTGTAATTCTAGTTTCTCTTGTGAGCCAAGCAACTATCAATTGATAAGTGCATTGGACTAGGATTTGTTGTAAGGGTAGTTTATCACTCAAAGCTTTAAAGCACGAGTGTTTGTCTCTTGATTAAAGCTTTGAAGCAAGATCAAGATATTTTATTGAAGTGTGTCTTCACAATTCAATTAGTCAATAGGTTGATATCACTGCGGTGATTGAGGGGGAGTGAGTAGGAACTCAGATCTAAGTAGGACTTAGGTTGAAGTGTCATTGGGTAGTGATTAAGTGAGGAGTTGTAAACGGGTGAGTTTAACTCTGAATTGATACTACTAATAGTGAATTTCCTCCCTGGCTTGGTAGCCTCCAGACGTAGGTTTGTTAGAACCGAACTGGGTGAACAACTTATTGTGTTATTTACTGCTTTCTATATTTACTGTGTGAATTGTCAAAGCAGTGTCAGATACTGTGTCATAACATTCTCTGTGACATTAAGTATCTGCTGCCAGGAATTTCATATATAGTTATCTATAGCTTTATATATGAATATGTTTGATATGTTTGTGTGTTTTAATTGCTATTTCTATGATTGGGAAAGTTTCTCCTTTGGGATTTTAAGAAGGATAGATTATGTGGGATCCTAGGTTTTGTTATTATTGTGCTCGCAAAGATCTGTGGATCTTCTGCATACATATCCCCTAGTGGGAATCAGAGCATTTGTAGCTCGGATCTAAAGGGATCTATGGTTTGTTTGGTCTGAGGGAGAAAGAAATTTGCTCGGCAAGGATGAGACCTTGTGCCTACGTATTCTCAAAAGGATGTTGAGAAAGTCAGAGCAATCGTAGTTCCCACTTATGCTAGTGGAAAGCAACGGGAGTTAGTAAGAGACAGACAAATGTCATCTTAATGAAAAATGTATCTAATCTATTTCATCACATACATTTTTGAAAAGTTTTGATTGATAAAAATCTTTCATCGTAAGTTATAGGTGTTTTGCTTGAGTGTACAAGCGTTACCACTTACATGTTTAAGAAAGATGTTTGAAAAAGATGATTGAATCTTTTAACTGTAAGCATTGGGTGTTTTGCTTGAGTGTACAAGCGTTACCACTTACGATTAAGAGATGTTTTTGTTTGAAAAGTTTTTGAAAAGAGTTTAATTGTATATGATGTGATAGATGAGATACCTCTTCCATAGAGATGATAAACGTCTAAATCTCGAGGAGAAATTAATTTGGATTTGGGGATGCTTTTAAGAAGCCCATGGGTCCTTGTATTGTAAGCCCAAGAGGAGGCATTCCGAGGGTCATCGAGGGTCATCGAGGGTCCTTGTATGAAGCTCAAGAGGAAGCTATAGGGTATGGCTGGCTTTGTCTTTAAAAGGGATTTCACCGGGAAACCATCCTTTTGGAATTAAGAGCAATTTCACCGAGAAATTATACTCTCAGGGTTCTATCCTAACGTGGGTGATTCTTTGTATTGTAAGCCCAATAGGAGGCTGTTAAGAGATTTCATGGTCTCTTTCATTGTATGATGCCCAAGAGAAGGCTAAACTCAATGAGGAGTTCTTTTGAACGAAGCCCAAGACGAGGCTGACTCAGCAGGGGAGTGTTGTCTTATATGAAGCCTAAGCGGAGGCTAAACTCAGATGAATGAGTTTTCTTATATGAAGCCTAAGAGGAGGCTAACTCTGTGGGGAGAGTTATCTTGTATAAAGCCCAAGAGGAGGCTATAGGGGAACCTATTGATTAGACTAGTTGTTATGTTATAGCTAGACAGTTATATAAACAAGTGTGTGTGTGATATGTATTCACAGGAGTTTATGAAGGAAATACAAACAATGCATGATGTTTATTTACAAAAGTTTATGAAGTAAATATAAACAAGTGTCTGTGAAACGAACGTTTAAAATGAGCGCAACTTGATTATTTACAAGTTTGAATTGTGTACAAGGAAGTAAGTATGTACACGGACGAGTATTTATGTACAAAGAAAGATGGATGTACATAGGAGGGTTGGGACTTACACCATAAGGGTGGCCCATTGGTTTGAAAGCAGTTTCACAGAGAATAATGCTCCTTTCAATACCAATGGTATTCAGTGTATATACAGACGAAACAAAAACGAACGATCAAATTTTATCTGTGAAAAGTATCTGTATTATGTACAGACAAAGATTTGTATAAAAATAATTTTGATATGTACAAGGAAAATATGTATGTACATAAAAGAATGTTGTTTTGTATATACACAAGCGAAGTAAAAACAAACGATCGAATTTTATCTGTACTTGAGTATAAAAAGTATCTGTATTATGTACAGATAAAAATTTGTATGTATCTGAAGAGAGTTTGATATGTACAAAGAAATAATTATGTACATAAAGAATGTTGGTTTGGGACTTACACCGTGAGGGAGGCCCATGATCGATTAAGAAATTCAAGAGAAAACGAATCAGTTTTATCGTTTAAATCGGATCGATCATGGCAAAAAATGTAAGTTTGATGAAAAAAGTTTTGAAAAGTGTTATTTGAAAGTGTTTTGAAATGTGAGGTTTACTTATGAGAAGTTTTGAAAAGAATCGGAAGTCAAAAGTTTGAAAAGTTCACCTTTTAAAGTGGTTTTGAAAAGTGTTTAAAGCGTCGTTTTCGGCTCGATTAAAATATAATCAGATGAAAGTTTTTTCTAAAACTTTTTGCACTATCATAAAATAGATACATTTATTGACAAGTGTACAAAAAGTCATCTCAAAATGAGGAGTTTTGATTGGTTAAAAAAAATGTCAAAGTTTGTGAAAAACATGAAGAAAATATGAAAAGTTTTGAAAAAAATGGTCCATGGGAGGTTTGAACCCAGGACCTGTGGGGTGGTTGCATGGCAAAGAGTACTACGAGCGAGCTGGAAACCACTGGGACAAGAGCGCTTTTATGTATTTGGATCAAAACACGTGTTAATAAAATATTGGAAAATTTAAATTTGAAAAAACTCAAGAACACGCGCGAATTGTTCTTCATCTTCATCAATCCTCAGATTTCGTAACTTGCTTGTTTCTCAATGATTTTGGAAGTTGTAAACATGAAATTGCTCGAAATTTAACAAGGAATATGATGATGGTTGTTAATTGCATTTATTTTTGGTCTAACACGATTGAATTCCCAGAAAACGTGAAGAACCCTAGAACTGTAAATTCTAATTGAAATGATGTATGGTTGATGATTTTTCAAATTGTTTAAGGGTTAAGGATCGTGATAGGTGCAGAAAACAAATGGCCAAGAGTTTTTTCATTTAAATGCAAGGAATCATGAGATTGAAGTTTGAGTTCTCACCTGTTCAAGCTGAGATCGAAGATGGTGTTGGAGTGTTTCCAGAACTGGTTTTGTGATTGCTATAGCATCATCGACCTATGTGGAAGGTGTGAGGATGGTATGCACTCCTTAAATCAACCTGAATCGTGCTACCCAAGTCCACCTGCACAGTCTAAAAATGGAAGCTCGATTTCTGGAAAAAAGCTGTTACAGTTAGTTGTAATTGATCTGCATCATGTCTATGATGTTCATGGATGATGTTTGGATGCTTAGAACTCAAGTTACTTCAGCCTAGCCATGAATTCGAATCTTAAGGCAGTTTGTACAAGTTTGAAAATGGAAAAATGCAATTCTGATTTTCAGTGGTTTTTAGATTGATTTTAGGCTTCAAACCAATTACATGTGATACCTATAACATATTAGACACCAAATATATCAAAGTTTCTTCACAAATTTTCAAAATGCAAGATTTCACAATTTGACATAAGTTACTTGATTTTCAAGAAAGTTTAGAGAAAGCATGTCCTTGCATGGATTTGGTGTAGATTCAAATGGCCAACATGACCTCTATTTATAGGTCAGAAGTTCTGAAAAATTAGGCACAAATACATGGCATTTGTAATTCAAAGTTGCCTTAAAGGGCAAGAAAGACATTTGCAAAAGGAAAAGGAAGCTTCCTTTTTTAACCATGTGTGATTTTTCCAACTTGATCCAATCCTACAATTATTACCTCTAGCTAATATTTATCAGCCCTAATCTTCAATTTTGGCAAGGTGGCATTGCTTCTAGATGAAGAAATCAAAAAATGACCTATAATTTGAAGTTTTGAACTTTGAAAATCATGTTTATGGAGCCTTATGTTTTAATTTCAAAAGTATAGCTAGACTCCATGGATTTGAGAGTTCTTGGACATTTTGGAAAGCTTGTTTTAAGAGCTACAACTTTCATGTTTTGAGTTTTTTCCAATTCAAAGTGGAACTATGTGAAAAAATGCCATGAAGTTTGGAAAAAATACAAAATTTTAACACTTAGAAATTTTTCTAAGTGTTGGAACTTTTGACTTTTTGTTGACTTTTCCAAATTCTTTGATTTTTTATAATCAAGATGGATCATTTGAAGTATTTTGATGATTGAAAAAGTTTTGTTTTGAAAAAGTTGACCAAAAGTCAAAGTTTGACTTTTCTGTGCAGATGAAATTTCATCAGATGTTTCAGAAATTGACTGATGAAGTCTGTGAACTTTTGTGATGTTTTGAATCCAGAAATTAGGTCAACATGTTGTATCTAAGATATAATGACCAATCTCTGAACTGTTAGTGATGCAATGATGCAAATGTAAGGTGGTATATTAGGTCAAAAATTGGGGTATGACAACAGTTTCCCCTGTTAAATCTTCTTGTACCAGAAGGGTTAGATTGGTATGCTTGCCTTTTGTGACCTGAAGGTAGAAGATGATTGAACACTCGAGTACACTTTAAAATTTGCACTCGCTGTTGCATGGAATGGGCTTATAGATTCCATTAGGAGAAATTGATGCTGGAGAGTGAGTCGTACACTAGAGTCTGTATTCGTCTTTTGGATGAAAGAGAAATCGGAGATAGGCTTAAGATGCCATCCAGGACGGTTGATAATAAGAGAGGATCAGAATAAACCTTCGTCTTGATTATTTCTGAGATGAATAGTTGTCCGAATGTAGATGGTTTTCCTGTCTTGTTTCAAGTGTTAATCCTTGGTCCGTCACCTGGGAATAATTTGCATGGTCATTCAGATAGTTTTCCCGTCTTGTTTCGGGTATTAATCTTTGACCTTTTCCGTTTGGCGAATAGCTTTTACCTGCTGGGGAAATGAATCTTGATAGGATATGGTTAGTCCTATGCAGATTATGATGTATGCGAGTGTATGACAGTGTTATGATACATGCACATGTTATGATTTTTTATGATTAATGTATGAATGTAGATGTTGTGGTTTTTCAGAACATATCCATCTTGCAGAAGATAGGAACATTCTACTGGAGTTCTTTGATGTTTGCTTGGGAATGAGGTTGTTGAAAACCCTGGCTGGGGAATAAGAGATGATTCAGATTCTTCCGATGCACTATCTGACCAAGTTTCGAGTCTGGATATTAATGCTGCTGGAAGAATAATAATGATTGAGAGATACTCAGTTGGGGATCTTGTATGTAGATCTTGCTATAGATGATTACATTATCCATAGACCCTGCTGGGGGACAACGTGATGTGGCATAATCTGTTACTGCTTGGAGACTGGCGTAACATGGTGAAGTTGATAGGATCATTAAAGCTGATGAAGTTGATAGGATGATTAAAGTTGATGAGGCTGATACGATCATTGAAGCTGATGAGGCTGATAGGACCATTGAAGCTGATGAGGCTGATAGGATCATTGAAGCTGATGAGGCTGATAGGATCATTGAAGATGATGAGGCGGATAGGATCATTGAAGCTGATGAGGCTTGTAGCTGATGTAGCTGATAGGATCACTGCTCGGGGACTAACGTGATAAACTTTGAAGCTTGATGAAGCTGATAGGATCACCACCCGGGGACTAATATGATGAATGTAGAAGTGTTGGAAAACTATTGGGAGGGTAATGGCTCTGTGGGGATTGATGATCCTGTGAATGTATCTCTTGTGAAAGTGACTCTGTGGGGATGCATTGGTGACTTTAGTCGTCATCTCAATTCCTAGAGCCTGTAGTAATTATTGTTTTTGTTCGCTTTTCATATGTTTGTGAACAAATGTTTATTGTCAGATGCATATAATCATTCAAAGCAATCATTGGACTTTATGCAAACAAAACAATAAAATTGGAAAAGAGGAATTTGCATTAAATTTGAAAAGTGGCCTATAGTCAGGCATTTTGAATACAAGAGACGAATATCCTAGTAAGAGGAAATTGTCGTAATAGTAAAAGCTATGGAAACAATCGTCAAGTTTCAACTATGCTATTGCTCATATATTTCGACTATCTCATCTCCTTGTTGTCAGAGGAAAGTGATTGAACTGATTTGCGCCATTCGAATCTTGAATGCTGATAGTAGCGTAGTTTGTAAGTAGGTGATTTGGATGAGACATAGTCGTACGCTTAAATCCCTAACTTTTCCTAGACCGCCTTCGTTTTCGCCCACCGATACCCTTGCCCAAGTCGCCTTTGTAGGTTTTCGATTTGCCGGGTGTATATTTTTTTTGTATATATCCTTGACTTTTGCCCGAACCTTTTTGGTTCGCCAGGATGCCCTTATTTTTGCCTAGGCCACCAACCTAGCGGTCTCGCATGCGTAGTTTTTGTTGACTATGTCTCGCTCATAGGTGCGGAAGTCTTCCCATAGTGCTAAGTATCATAGCTCCGCCGGAAAACACTATTTTGACTACAAACGGTCCCTCATAGGTGGGAGTCCATTTACCCCTGGGATCACCTTGTGGAAGAATGATGCATTTGACTACTAGATCACCGACTTGGTAGACTCGGTGCTTGAATTTCTTGTTGAATGCTCGGATCATTCGCTTCTAGTATATGAACCTCAATTGGTATGACTGCTTCCATGACATATACAAGAGAGAAGGGGTTGCCCCTGTAGATGTTCATACTGTAGTGCGATAGCCGTGGAGAGCAACTGGAAATATCTCGTGACAATCCTTACAGGTCATTGTCATCTTCTGTATGATCTTCTTGAGATTTTTGTTGGCGGCTTCCACTGCACCGTTCATTTTTGGCCGATATGGAGAAGAGTTGTGATGGTTGATCTTGAACTGCATGCAGAGTTTGGTGATCATTCTGTTATTGAGATTGGTACCATTGTCTGTGATGATTCTTTCGGGGACGCCGTACCGACAGATGAGATTATGCTTGATGAATCGAGCCACGACATTCTTGGTAACAGACGCGAATAAGGCTGCTTCTACCCGTTTGGTAAAGTAATCAATAGCAACAAGGATGAAATGATGTCCATTGGAAGCGGTGGGTTTGATCTCTCCAATCATGTCAATGCCCCACATTGCGAAAGGCCACGGAGCGGTCAGGACATTCAATGGAACTGGAGGCACGTGAACTTTGTCTGCGTATATCTGGCATTTTTCACAAGACCGAACATAGCGGTAACAATCAGCTTCGATAGTGGACCAATAGTAACCTGCTCTTAGAATCTTCTTAGCCATTGTATGTCCACTAGAGTGGGTACCGAATGCGCCTTCGTGTAACTCTTCCATGATCCGTTCCGCTGTTCTCTGATCTACACTGGAGTATGCACAAGTCGTGATTGCAGTTGTATAAGATGACGTTACTGAGAAAGAATTTGGAAGAGAATCTTCTCAAGAACTTCTTATCGTTGACAGATGCCCCTGCGGGATATTCCTGAGTTTCGAGATACCTCTTCACTTTGTAGAACCAAGGCTTGTCTTTGATATCAAGTTCACAATAGTATGTAGGTTCGTCGAACCTTTCAATGAGAATTTGGGGAGCTTCGTTGTCCCATTTGACCTTGAACATAGATACATAGATGACATGGTAGCTAATGCATTTGCCAACTGATTCTCTTCTCGTGGAATGTGATCGAAAGTGATTTCTTTGAAGTAAGGGATCAGACTTAAAACATGCTCTCGATATGGAATGAGATTAGGATGCTTCGTATCCCACTCGCCTTTAATCTGAATGATCACCAAAGTTGAGTCTCCATACACTTGCAAGAATTTGATTCTTAAGTCAATAGCAGCTTTGATACCCATGATTCACGCTTCGTGTTCGACCATGTTGTTGGTGCAGTCGAAACAAAGTCTGGCGGTGAAAGGCGTGTGTCCGCCTGTAGGAGATGTAATGATGGCGCCAATTCCATTGCCAAGTGCGTTTGAGGCTCTATCAAAGACCATGGTCCATCGGGATCCTGGTTGAGGTCCTTCGTCTGGTCCTAGTTCTTCGCAATCAGTGACTAACATAACCTCCTCGTCTAGAAACTCGAAATATACAGACTGATAGCCATCTATGGCTTGATGAGCCAAAGATCGGGTACTACACTTCCTTTGATCTCCTTCTGAGTAGTATACTGGATATCGTTTTCGGTCAAGATCATTTGCCATCTTGCTATTCTTCCGGAGAGAGCAGGTTTCTCGAATATGTATTTTATCGGATCCATCTTGGAGATCAACAAGGTAGTGTGAGTCAACATATACTATCTTAGTCGGCGAGCAGCCCAAGCCAAAGCGCTGCAAGTTTTCTCAAGCTGTGAGTATCTTGTTTCACAGTCGGTAAAATTTTTGCTAAGGTAGTATATTACATACTCTTTTCGACCAGACTCGTCATGTTGCCCCAACAAACACCCCATTGAGTTCTCTAACACTGTCAAGTACATGATAAGAGGTCTTCCTTTGACTGGTGGCATCAGGATAGGAGGATTTTGTAGATACTCCTTGATTTTGTTAAAAGCTGTTTGGAAATCGTCGTTCCATTTCAGTACTTGATCTTTCTTCAGTAAGGATTTTGTAGATGCTCCTCGTATGGTTGTATAACTTGTTCTTCATGTTGTAGAAGTTTGACAAGTTCTCCTGGCACTTCATAATCCTCCTCACCTTCGTCTTCGGCTTGGTAGATCGGATTATCGAAGTCATATTTAGCAATAGTAGAGCTGTTATTGGCGAGATTCAGAGTGAATCTACAGTGTATCACGTGGTGGGTGTGTGTAAGAACACATAGCTTTTTGAAAGAGTGATAAAGTAAAAGAAGGAAGAGAGCACAGTATTTAAATGCAAAAGTCCAATGATTTTATTGAATGAAAATATGCAAATGACAAATAATAACCCTCACAAACGAGCCGTGGTGCCCTGGGCAAGTGTGATACGGTGAACTGACTTTGTAGGATTTTTGTATCCAAATGTGCGGATAGCAAGAGTCGCCACCGACTTTTATTTTTATCCAATTAAGGGAAGGTAAAAGTAATGTAAAAGACCTTCGTTAGATTCTCGAGTTCGGAGAATGGTTATGAAAAGGAAGGTATTAGCACCCTTTCCATCCGCAGTTTATTCTACGGGCTCTTAGTTGCTCTTAGATAACTTTTTAAAATTGCTTTCTGTGTGTTTGACAAAGATGTTTTGAAGAAAGGCATTTCGCTTTGACTTTGTAATGACTCATGTAGGAGTGTATACAAAGTGTTCGGAAATGTTTTGTTTTAAAAAGAAATTGAACTTTGAAAAAGAAGTGTGTGGTGTGAAAAGCATTTGATAGAGCGAGCAACTAAAAGACTTATTTACCCACTCATAATTGGTCGTTTTGTTATACTTCTACATTCCTTTAGAATAGCGCTAGCCATACCATTAGTTAGTAGGTAGCTCCATTCGTGGATGTAAACGACATTCGGGGACATGGATGGTCATGAAGGCAACTTGTAGGAAGTATCCTAGCATCAAGGGACTATCATCATTTTTCGTAGGCGACAATCGAGGGTCAAGATCATGTATTCGGAGGCGACATCGTGGGTCTTATGATCTTTGTATCAAGGGACTATGATGATTTGTTTGTAGGCAACGGTGCTAGAATACCTCTACGCTCGAGGGACATGACCATTTTGAATCGAAGGCATCGAGAGAATTACCCTAAGGGTGCGTGGTGAGAGAAGTGTGTCAAATTCAGATATTTTATCTTGAAAGTTAGTGTGAGCTATGTCCAATTATTATCTTGCCATACACGCCTAATTACTAGCAATTGATAAGGTGCGAAAGTAAAATGCGGAATGTAAAGCGCGAAAGGTAAATCCTACGCTATTACATGGCTTTGGGGCGATACATAATTTAACTTATGGAAAATAAAACCCTAAATTAAACTATTACATCCCATGAACAGTTACATTATTGGAAAAATAAAACTGAATGATAAAAGAAAAACGTCCGAATCGGAGCAACCTGTGAAAGAACGGGAAAAACGGTAAAATATGATAAAATCGAAATAAGAGAAAATGTTAGAAAAATGCAAATTTTAATATGAGAAAATTTATGCATGCTGGAAATAAGATAAATAAGCTATAATAATTTTTTTGGGATTTTTGAAAAGATTTAATAATTAAAATGCAATTAATAGTGATTTAAATGCTAAAAATTAAAATAAAATAAATATGCATGCAAAATTATATTTTTAAATTTATTAAATTAAATAAAGGTTTTTATGAAAATAATGTAAAAAGAAAAATGTTTTTGGTAATTTTTAATGCGTAAATAAAATATGGAAAAGAATTAAATGTAATGGAAAATATTAAATAGTGAAATTAAAAATAGAAGTTTGTGAAAAGGAGAAAACCAAATGGTCCCGGGAGGATCGAACCAGACCATCAATTCATGTCCCTTGCCAACCGAACTAGCACGCTGCAGGTTTGGAAACCGAGCAAATGGAAGAAGAACAATGTCGCCCCCGACCGCATCCCTTGCGCGACTTCATCTTCTTCGCTTTAAATTTTTGAAAACATAGCCGGCCTCGCGACGCTAGTCCCCGATTTTTCAAAATCTCATACACCTAATATAAATTAGTTAGGAGTACATGAATCGATTGGAAATCACATTCTAGACAATGGTGATGGTCTTATGGTCCAATTTATCCTGTATAGAAACCCTAAATCGAGGCCGAAACCCTAATAATGGCATATCGTGATTCCTACCATGGAAACTCAATCAAAGTGTCCAAAGCTTGTAAACTCAACACTAACCACAAAACAAACATAAAACAGAATAATGCATGATGATTGAAACACGATTTCAAAAACAAGAACAAACCGATTTTGATTTGGCATTCGGATGGTTTTGAATGAAGTAAAGGTCCGGATCGATTCAAGGATGGCAAGGAATGTATTTGGATGCTCAAAACCACTTGAAACAAGTCGAATCAATGACCGCCATTGTTTGAAGGTCACGAATTTTTGAGTTTGAAACTAGGGTTCGGAGCAATTCTTTGTCCTTAATCATGTGCTATGCATTGTGTATTTATATTGATGGAATTGAGCCGATTTGAGGAAGAAATCATCATCAATCAATGCAAATCAAATTTGATTTTGTACAAAATCAAATTTTCAAATTTTGATTAATTTTCAATCCAATCTTGCCATATCAATCCAATTTTCGAAATTTGCTGGCTTTGTTGAGTTACTTGGATGCTAAGGAAAGAGAAAATCAATTTGTAATTAATTTTGATTTTATACTTTATTTTTGAATTTAATTTGTATTTAAATGAATAAATTCCAAATTAAATAGAAAAATAAAATAAAAATTCGTGGCTTTGGCTTTGATGTTCCAAATTGTATGAGGAACAAGTTTGGATGAAGAAAAGTAGGCCCATTTGCAAAGTTTTTGATTTTTGAAGTATCTCTTTGTGCATTCTTCCAAAATTGCCCAACTTGTAGATGGTGTAACTTGCTCAATTTTCCACATTTTTGAGTGTTCTTGGACTTTTTGGAAAGCTCTAAGAGTCCTCTAAACAATGTCTTTGGTCTCATCTCAATTGGAGTTACCATGCTCAAAATATCTTCAAAACAAAAAGTTGACTTTTGTTGACTTTGAAAATGACCTGAATGTTTTGAGCTATACCTCTCAAATGAAGCATTTTTGACATTCTTGTGAGACATGAAGTTGTAGAGAATTGAATTTCCTTCAAAACAAGAGGTGGTGGAAAATTTCTGAGAAAGTATGAGAAAGTTATGATCAACAAAGTTCGCTTGACTTTTCATCTAGAAACCCTAATTTAGAAAGTTCGACTTTTGGGCAAATCTTGAGTTTTCTTGATGAATCATGATCAACCCTTGATCAAATGATGAATGTAACTTCAAAATGAGGATGTTGACCAAAATCGAAGTTTTGACCGTATGTTGACCACGCTGACTTTTGTCCAATACACCCGATTTTCAACCATCCGAGCAATTGTCTCGAGGAAACTTGACTTGGAAGCTTGAAACTTGACATGGAGAATCTTTGAAGCATATGAGGAGGCATGAATACCATTGGAGATGTTGGAATCCATCTTGACTTGAGAGATACCAAACCTAGTTTGGGTTGATTGTCTAGAGAGAGTTTGTCCGATCAACTCGAGGAACTTGAGCATAGATGTATGAAATCTTTGAGTAGATGGAGGGCAAATTTTGGGTATGACAGCTGCCCTGCTCAATCTTCTTGTACTGGAAGGTTAGATTGACATGCTTGTCTTCGTGACCGGAGGTAGAAGATGATTGAACACCGAGTACACCAAAATTTGCACCGCTGGTGGATGATGCGGAATGGGCTTACAGATGCCATTTGGAGAAGTTGAGACTTCACTGGGGAACGAGTCGCACGCTAGACTCGAGGTTGTTAAATAGGAAAGCTGACGGAGATGGGCTTAAGATGCCATCCGAAAGGTCGATGCCGGGAGTGAGCCGACGCTAGGCTCAGAGATGTTCCCGAAGTGGAAGGAACGGAGACGGGCTTAAGATGCCATCCGGGAGTCGACGTTAGACTTCGTGTTCACTTTGAATGAGGTTATTGGTTTGTATTGATTTTTAACCATATATGCAAAGAAGTGAAGAGATGTTGACAAATAGTCGAGATGGGCTTAAGATGCCATCCAAGGCAACCGAGTCGCACGCACTGTAGTTGCCGCTGATAATAAGGAATCGAATAAATCGTGGTTGATTACTCCGAGAGATTGTAGTTGGCAAAATGTGGATAGCTTCCCTACAGGCATCGGTGTTGATCCATTGCTCATATCGAGGATAACCGAGGTGGTCTTTCGATAGTTTTCCGCCGGTTCGGGCTTAATCTCGACCATTGTCGAGGACAACGAGGGCGGTCTCGATAGTTTTCCGCCGATTCGGGCTTAATCCTCGACCGTCGGAGTGACTTTCAACTGCTTGGAGAAAACAAGAGAAACTTTGATAGAATATTTGTTAGTTTTATGCAAAGTATGATGCATGACAATATATGAATGATGTATGCATAAATTATGACTTTATGAGAAATGTATGAATGATGAATGTTGTGATATTTCAAAACATATCCATCTTGAAGAAGATGCGATATTCTGCTTGAAGATTTCTAACTTCCTGGGAATCGAGTAGGTGAGAACCCCGCTTGAAGGAGAAGAAAGATATCTTGGATTCCTCCGATGCACTATCCGACCAAGTCTTGGGCCTAGACGTTGTTGAGGAAGGTAGAGATTTGAGAAGCTCGTTGTTTGAGATCTCATATAGACCCCGCCGAGGAGAGTCCTGGAGGCGATCCGTTGAGGACCTTGTATGTAGATCCCGCCGAGGAAATTTAAGAGACGCCCACGGGATTCCGAGTGTAGATCTCACGAGAGCATTTGATGGTTGCCGAGACCGGCTTGAAAGTCTAGAGTCCGTTGTAATCTCCGGCCGGGGAATAAAGGTGTATGTTTCCTCCGATGCACTATCCGACCAAGTTTTGAGTCCGGATACCCGGGAAAGGGGAGGATTGAGAAATATCCGCTGGGATGAAGTGTTACCGCTGAGACCGATGTAACGTTGTTCGGTTGAGTGGAATTGTGTCGTGGATTCCTTATACTCACTGGGAAGGTGTGTTGAGTGACACCTTTGGGATCATGCTCTGGGACTATTGGTGACTTTCGCCGTCATCTCAATTCCCCGAACCCGTAAGTACTTTGTATGTTCACTTTTCGTATGTTTGTGATTAGATTTTATTGTCAAATGCGATAGTCATTCAAAGCAAACGTTGGACTTATTGCAAATAACAACAATGTAAATTGTAAAGAGAAAGAAGTCAGATTTTTTGAAAGGTGGCGATGGCCAAGTAGTTTGTACACAAGAAAGGTAAAAGCTATGCGAAACAATCTCGTTAAGTTCCAACTATGCTAGTACTCATATATTTCGACTATCTCATCTCCTTGTCACGAGAAAGTGAGTAGACCGATCTTCGCCATTTGAATCTTGAATGCCGATAGTAGTCCGGAAGCGTATGATCCGAAGAGACATAGTCGACGCTTAAATCCCTAACTTTTGCCTAGACCGCCTTTCGGTTTTCACCACGATACCTTTTTGCCCAAGCCGCCTTTTCGTGTTTTCGACTTGCGGTGTACATGTTTTGTATATATCCTTTATTTTTGCCCGAACCTTTTGGTTCGCCAGATGCCCTTATTTTTGCCTAGGTTCATCGACCCAGCGGTCTCTTTATGCGTAGTATTTTTGACTATGTCTCGCTCACTGGTGTGGAAGTCTTCACCATCCATGGTGCTAAGTATCATAGTCTCCGAAAATATCCTTGACTACAAATGGTCCCTCATAGGTGGGAGTCCATTTGCCCCGGATCACCTGTGGAAGAATGATGCGCTGACTACTAGATCACCGACTTGGTAGACCTTGCTTGACCTTCTTGTTAAATGCTCGATCATTCGCTTCGATAACCCATGGCGTATGGATGCGAGTCGCTTCTCATCAATCAAATTAACTGGTCAAGGCGAGTCCGACCCAATCGCCTCGCTAACTCGCCTCCCGAGGACTCGCCGAGGGTATCCGAACCTCGATGGGTAAGACGGCTTCCATACCGTGACAAGAGAGAGGGGTTGCCCTTGTGGATGTTCGTGCAAGTGCGATAACCATGAAGAGCAAATGGTAACATCTCATGCCAATCTTTGTAAGTCACAATCATCTTCTCAGATAATCTTCTTAATGTTCTTGTTGGCGGCTTCCATCAACCATTCATCTTAGGCCGATATGGAGAAGAGTTGTGATGTTTGATCTTGAACCGCTGCGTAGTTCAGTGATCATCTTGTTGTTGAGATTGGAACCGTTATCTCGTGATAATCCTTTCTGGAGTGCCATACCGATGATAAGATTATGTTTGATGAATCGAGCCACAACATTCTTGGTAATGATGCATACGAGGTCGCTTCACCCACTTGGTGAAATAATCAATTGCCACAAGGATGAAACGATGTCCATTGGAAGTCGGGCTTAATTCTCCAATCATGTCAATGCCCCACATTGCAAAAGGCCACGAGAAGTTAAAACATTCGAGGTACCGAGGTACGTGCACTTTGTCGGCATAACCGCATTTGTGACAAGATCGAGCATACGTGACAATCGCCCATGGTGGACCAATAGTAACCTGCTCTCAAAATCTTTTAGCCATCGTGTGTCCACCGGAGTGGGTACCAAATTCGCCTGTAACTCTTCCATGATACGCATTGCGTTTTCCGTCTACACAATGGAGTAAGCACAAGTCGTGGTTGCGCTTGTATAAGATATCGCTGTCGAGAAAGAATTTGAAGCAAATCTTCTCATGAACTTCTTATCATTAATGATGCCTCATGGATATTCCCGAGTCTCAAGATACCTCTTCACGCCATAGTACCAAGGTTTCTCCGTGTCAAGCTCATAACAATACGCGGTTCGTCAACTTCTCAATGATGATCCGGGGAGCCTCGTTGTCCCATCTAACCTTGAACATAGACGACATAGTAGCCAATGTCTCGCCAACCGATTCTCTTCTCGTGGAATGTGATTGAAAGTGATCTCTTCAAAGTAAGGAATCAAACTCGTAACATGCTCGATATGGAATGAGATTCGGATGCTTCGATCCCACTCGCCTTAATCTGACCGATCACCAAAGTCGAGTCTCCATACACTTGTAAGAACTTGATTCTTAAGTCAATAGCTTTAAGACCCATGATGCACGCCAGATTCGCCATGTTGTTAGTGCAATCGAAACATAATCCGCGGTGAAAGGAGTATGTCCGTCAGGGATGTAATGATGGCGCCAATGCCATTGCCAAGGCTTGAGGCTCCATCAAAACCATAGTCCATCGATCCTTGTTCAGTCCTTCGTCTGGCCTCGGTTCTTCGCAACAGTAACTAGTAAAACATCTTCGTCGAAATTAACCGCATAGATCGATAGTCATCTACGGCTTGATGAGCCAAATGATCGGCTACCACACTTCCTTTGATCGCTCGAGAAGTGTACCGATGTCATATTCGGTCAAGATCATTTGCCATCTTGCTATTCTTCCCGAGAGAGCTGGTTTCTCAAAGATGTATTTTATCGATCCATCTTAGAAATCAACAAGGTAGTGTGAGTCAACATATACTGCCTTAGCCGGCGAGCAGCCCAGTTAAAGTTGCAAAGTTTTCTCGAGTGAGTATCTTGTTTCACGCCGGTAAACTTTTGCTAAGGTAGTATATTGCATGCTCTTTTCGACTGCACTGGCCATGTTGCCCCAACACACACCCCATTGAGTTCTCTAACACCGCAAGTACATGATAAGAGGTCTTCCTTCGCGGTGGCATCGGATAGAGGATTCAGGTATTCCTTGATTTTGTCAAAAGCGATCCGCAATCGCTGTTCCATTCCACTACTTGATCTTTCTTTAGTAACTTGAAGATTGGCTCACAGTAGCTAGTGTGCAATGAATCGCAATGTAGTTCAATCGCCCAAGAAACCTCTCGACTTCCTTCTGTGGGGAGTCGGCATCTCTTGAATAGCTTTAACCTTCAGGTCAACCTCAATACCTCTTCCACCGACTACAAACCCTAGGAGTTTTCCGATCCGACTCAAAGGTGCACTTGTTGGGATTAAGTCTCATCAGATTTTTCAATCACAAATAGTTTCGCAAATGATCAAGATGTTCTTCTTCACCGGATCGAGCTATCATGTCGCCGACGAGACCTCTATCTCGTGATGAATCATGTCATGAAATAATGTCACCATAGCACGCGATAAGTGGCGCCGCTTTCAACCGAACGGCATAACCTTGTAGCGTAAAGTGCCCCACCGTAACAAAAGTAGTCTTTTCCATGTCTTCGTGAGCCATTTTGATCCGATTGTAACCGGAGAAACCATCCATGAAGGAGAAAACTTTATGCCGAAAAGGTTGTCAACCGTAACATCAATATGAGGAAGTGGAAATCGCCTTCTGACTTGCTTTGTTCGATCTCTAATCCACACACATTCGCATTTTACCATCCTTCTTAGGCACGGGTACCACATTAGCAACCCATCGGGATGGGAGGTAACGCTAAGAAACCCGCATTGAACCGCTTCATAACTTCGGCTTTGATTTTCTCTCGACATCTCAGACGCATGCGACGAACCTTCTCGTTTCACGGAGAAAACCTTCCTTTGTCGGCAATCGATGTACCACAATATCAATGTCTAAACCCGCATGTCTTCGTATGACCAAGCAAAACCTCAACATAGTCTCGTAGCATCCGAATCAACCTTTCTTTAACACTGCTCTCAAGACCCGCCCTATCTTGATCTCTTTCGTCTTCAAGACTCCAAATTCACAACCTCAACTTGCTCTTCGTGGTGGTCAGATAACTCGCCTTCTTCAGTAGGGCCCGGCAAGTTCTCCGGCACTTCACAATCTTCCTCACTTTCGCCTTCGGCTTGGTAGATCGGATTATCAAGTCATATTTAGCACTAGCATAGTTATTAACTAGATTCGAGTGATTCTCAGTTGTATCACGGGTGTGTGTAAGAACACATAGCTTTTGAAGGGTGATAAAGTAAAAGAAAGAAAACAAACAATTGAATGCAAAAGTCCAACGATTTATTGAATGAAAATACGCAAACGACAGATAATAACCTCGCGAACGAGCCATGATGCCCGCAAGGCACTAGGCTTTCAAAGTTTATTGTTCAAAACATAAAGAAATACGAAAAGCAAAACAAAACAAGAGCAATTACTCCGGCTAAAGGAGATTGGTATGACGCCTTCGCCTTCCAATTGCCGAGCCCATGATCCGAGTTGGGAAGATCCACTTGCCGATGTCGTCGTTGTCGCCGCCTTCTATAGCATGGATTCCACTCGCCGATGCGGAAGGAAGTTGGCCGCACGTCATGGCGTATCATCTTCGACCTTGATGGTGAAGCCTAAACCGCCTTGTCGATTTGAAAGGAAGATCGTGAGTTGTCCCCAAATAGAGCTACCTTCTTCAACGCAGCTTGAGCATCTTTCAAAGAGGCCATCCTAGGCGGAACTTTAGCAACTTCAGAGTGACAGGAGAGTCACAGCATGACTGGTATTGTTTCAAAAGCTTGACAGGAGTCTCAAGAATTCACCTCCATCTCGAGATAGCGGAATGACTGTAGATGACCGACCATATACTCTTCTTCACCACATACCGTGACAACCTTCCCTTTCACCGGTATTTCAGCTCGATGTAAGGTAGGTAATACCGCCCCATGTATCCAAGGGCCCAAGTAGGCAAGAATAAGTCGGACGGATGTCCATGACAAAGAAAGTGGAATCAAAAGTCCGGGAACCGACTTTAACAGCAGAGTGAGCTCTCCAAGCATCGGCGCTTAGAACCATCAAAAGCTCTCACGATAATGTCACTGGTCTCGAACCAACCCTTCGACATCAAGTCGATCAAAAGCGCCTTCGTAGGATATTCAGAGCGTAACCGTGTCAACCAAAACATGAGATAGGGTAACGCCTTGCATTCAACAGTAGATGTGCAAGGCTTTGTTGTGTTTTTTCTAAGGAGTCAAATCAAGATCGAGAATCCTAGGTCGTTGTTGGCAGCCGCTAGCAATACAAACTTCGAATTGATCGTGGTAGTGTCTCGGCACATGAGCATTCTTCGAAACTTCACCAAGGCATTAGCATGAGCCTCGAGCACAAAGCAGCAAGCATGGAGATCTTGGACGGAGTCTCGTCCCAACTGCTCCACAACATTGTAGTCACTCTTCTTGATAATTTTTAATTCCTCCATTTCTTGTTTGAGGTGTCTTCGCAACTTCCTTTGGTACTTCTGAAAGGTGATGAGTCACCGGTTCTTTCCTCTAGCCGGGATATTGGTGGAGTAGACGGAATGCGAGCCGAGTCGCAGGTCTTTTGGAGGAGAGATCTCGAGAGAATACCCTTCCGCTCGGTCACCCATCGGATCCGTGATGTTGTCAATGTCGTGAATAGAAACTTCAAAGCAGAAGATCTTCAATGGTCGAGGATCTTGTTTGACGCCATGATAGTAAACATCACCCATAATTCCAAGGGATAGCTTTGTCGAGGAATATGGAACCGGTCTTGGAGAAGTGATAATGAGAGGTGCCACCTAGGCATGGATCGCAGAGGAAATCCTTATAGTGTTAACATCAAGATAGTCTTCGGGAAATCGTCACCCCATCCGGTCGCCTTTAACATCTTCAATAGGAATCTTGTAACTATCGTGACAAGTACTTCACCATGTAATCATACTTTCCACTTGGCTGCCCCAAGGTATCCCACGATGGTACATTCTCGCATTGTCGATCTTCAACTTAGACATTTCTTCACACACCGGTGGTTTCGTAAATAGTATCTCACGATTATCCATCATGCATCGAACACGCCTTCTCAACCAAGCACAACCATCAGCGCAGAGGGCACCAACGACAATCCTCCGGCATCCCGGATTGACACCGCTTGCAACAAATTCTTCTTAATACCATCGAGGAATGGTCAAGTCATCTATGTTGAAAACATAAGTATCGCCACCAACAAAGATTGGAACTCTTGTCATGGTTAGGCATAGGAGCGTTGATCACATTCGAGTCTCAACAGAGGGTCAAATTCAATGCTTAGCTTCAATCATATCTTGAATCTTGTTCTTCGTGAGCCCAACAATTGTCGTTGTCATGCCCCGGGCTATTGGAATGGTAAGCACACTTAGCATTAGGATTGTACTGGAGAGGAAGTGTTGACATTCGAGGAGGATCCTCAAGGTAATCACCGCTTTCAACATGTGTTGCAAGGCTCATGACAATGGCATGTTGATCTTCAGAACTGCCTCGTGGGCGCTGCTCGCTACGCTGTCTCACCGAGGTTGGCCGATGTAGGATCGAGATCACAACCGCCTACGATTGAGCACGGTCGGTCTTGGCTCGGCTTTTCCGACCATACACGATTAGTTTCTTTCTTAGCACCAAAAGATCTCTTCGCAAAGATTTGAAGATGTCTCTACATGAATCTTCCCACTCTTGATACCGCTTCAATGCGCTCGTCAATATCACCGGTGAATCCAGATGAAGAATTTCCAATCGATGATTGAAGAATGGGCTCGCTGTTGTTCCCATAAACATATCAACCAACTCCCTATTGGACAAGGGTGGTTGAACTCGCCGCTAGATCTCTCCACTTCGAGCATACCCTTGAACTTCGTCACGACCCATAGACATGCTTTGTAGTTGCATGCGAGTGGTGTCAATTCAAGATTGTACTCATATTGTCTAGAAAGCATCACCAAATCACCCAAGTACGGATACGGCCATTCTCTAGCCGATAGTACCATTCCAACTGGTTCCGGACAAACTCTCTTGAAAATAATGCATCCACAATTTTCTCTCATCGGTGGGGTTGATCTTCCGACATAGGACTTCAAATGCAAAGGGCAAGACATGCCATCATACTTAGCAAAAGTAGAACTTTGAACTTGGGAGGAATCACAACACCAGAACAAGACTCGATCATCAAAGTTCAGCCCGACATTTTCAAGTTTTCCACAGATTCAGACGATCTTCAAGTTGCTTGTACTTGTCATCTTCCTCGTAGTTGGCCATAATCGAATGATCCTCCTCCTTTCTTTGGTTCACGCTCACCTTCATCACCCTTGGTACCCCATGGACACTTCCTTCAGAGAGCTCAATACGGCCGACCACTTTAGGACCCCTTTGAAACGCTCACCCATGTCGAGGAGACCAACAACCTTCTTCTTCTTGTTGATGAGCTTCTTCGATCTTCTTGGCCTTGGACCAAGTTGGTGAACATCTCAAACCGAGCATTCCGAGCTCGAGATCTTTGACATTGCTCAAGAGCCATTTCGCTAAAATAAATAGCGAGCAAATGAGAAAACCAATCTCCAATGTACCGTGATGCAATGTTATGCTATGATATGCAATGTTTATGCGAATGCAATGCAATGTTTTCAAGGACCTAAGAGATTTAAATTTGTTAAACAAGCAATGAACAAACATTTATTAGTACTTCATTATTATTCTTTTTCTTTTAAGTACAAGAGATAGTTCAAAGCAATAAAAGAAAACATAAACATCCTAAAGCTCTAAGTCTCCCATGGCGCTTCCTCTGGTGCCGATGTAGGCGTTGATGTTTCGCCTCGTGAAGTAGCTTGGTCAACTCTAGAACTTTCTTCTCACTTGCATAACATCGAGCTTCAAAGGTATCCTCTCTTCTTTAATCAATCCGTGATCTCTTCAAGTCTTCAAAATTAGTAGGCATGTCGATGGAGAATAAGATAGGGCCACCTATAGCAACAGTTCCATAATTACCGGTAGAACAAAGTGAATGGCATCATGAGGTTTTGAGCTCGAGCTCGCACCCATTTGAGGTAAGGTTCCCAAGGAATGGAGTTCGGTGCCCCAAAGTCTTGGTATCGCCTTCTTTACCATGCCCCAAGCATGTATGAACCTTCGTCGGTAATCGAGATCGTGGTTGTAGTCGAACACAATATCTTGGAGAAGCATATCATGTGGACCATCTTTTCGCAAAACCAAACCGACGTAGAGCTAGAGAAGGGTTGTAAGTAATACCTCCCTTATACCAAGTAGTGGTACATTAGGGAATTCTCCACAACGCCAATGAATGTGAAGTCCTTTTGAGAGAAAAGATTCCAACGGATATCGAATGAGAGAGTGACATCAACCTTGAGACCATCTCAACCTTTGTTCGTTCTTCAAAATCGATGGAGGAAGGTGCTAAATAAACCACCTTGAAAGTAACGGACACAACACATGAGAGTTCCTTGTCTCTTAGTAGTACGAAAGTGGAGAGAATGTAGAATATCTCCAAGTAAGGTAGGCATCGGATTGCGGTAAGGAACAACTTGATGGCATTGATATCTATGAATTGATCCGAGTTAGGAATAGAACCAAACCATAAATTAGCAAGGCAACAATGTTTTCAAATGCATGGAAACTCATAACTTTGAGGAATTCTCGCTTTCTTGATTAAGAACTTGAAAGTAAACCCTTAACTCCACTTCTAGTTTCCCAATTGGCTTCAATATCCGAGCGCTTAAGATGTAAGGCGGATGCGATGTCTTCGAACTTAGGAACCTTTTCCAAACCGTGAATGGCATTTGGTCAAGAATAGGTATCCCAAGTAGCTTAGAGAATTCTTCCAAGGTAGGAACCAATCGATAACTGAAATGTAAAGCAATGGTGTTTCGATCAAAGAACCGGAATAGACATGCATCATATCTTCTTCAAAACCGAGATAACCAAATCAAGTAGATAACCATGTCTTTTGATGAACTGAGCATGGTCGGGAATTTCTGAAACCAATTCTTTGAGTTGAGAAGGGATACCCATGAAGTTGATTCGGATAGTCTTTCTAGAAGCCATAATCCCTACAAAACAGAGCAAAGATAAATCCCTAGGTCCTTGAAATAGTTAGAAATGATATGCAATGCGGATGATGTCATGATGTCATGTTTAGCACACACAAACAATTCACACAATGAGCCTAGGTTTAAGGCTTGCATGAGGTATAGGTGATTACCCCACCAAAAGTTTGAGTTGGTTCATCCCGTCCTATAATAGTAACCGGTTCTAGGAATCTCATATCACGATCTTTCTCGAGGCGCTTATTTCAATACGACGCCAAGTGGTCGATCGAAAATGTCCCAAAAGTCGATCTCAATGAGCGTAGCATCGAGTATCAACCAACCCGGTCTACACCAAAGCCGCCATCTCACTACCTTCTAATGGCCAAGATGGGTCAATTAAGGTTCTAAAAGTTTAGTTAGCGATGACACCACGCAGAAGCCAAATACTTTCTTCAACTTGGGAATGAAGAGTATCGGGCAACCAAAGTGTCACGCTAACGTAGCCATCATGTTGACCGCGTAGTTATACGCCTAACGGTCGCGATGATCTAATGCTACTTACCTAAAAGGAACCCGATCCGTGTAGGATCCCCAACAATATAATACCCAAGCAACCCTTAAAGATAAAGCATACAATTCAAACAAAAGCATTAAAGGTTATCTAGAAATCCCTAAGGCAATTCTCTTTTGGTCTTGTCTCCACAGAGTCGCCAGCCTGCGATACTTGAACCGACTTTGTAGGATTTTTGTATCCAAATGTGCGGATAGCAAGAGTCGCCACCGACTTTTATTTTTATCCAATTAAGGTAAAAGTAATGTAAAAAGACCTTCGTTAGATTCTCGAGTTCGGGAGAATGGTTATGAAAGGGAAGGTATTAGCACCCTTTCCATCCGCAGCTTATTCTACGGCTCTTAGTTGCTCTAGATAACTTTTAAAATTGCTTTCGTGTGTTTGACAAAGATGTTTTGAAAAAGGCATTTCGCTTTGACTTTGTAATGACTCATGTAGGAGTGTATACAAAGTGTTCGGAATGTTTTGTTTTGAAAAGAAATTGAACTTTGAAAAGAAGTGTGGTGTGAAAAGCATTTGATAGAGCAAGCAACTAAAAGACTTATTTACCCATTCGTAATTGGTCGCTTTGTTATACTTCTACATTCCTTTAGAATAGCGCTAGCCATACCATTAGTTAGTAGGTAGCTCCATTCGCTGGATGTAAACGGACATTCGGGACATCGGATGGTCATGAAGGCAACTTGTAGGAAGTATCCTAGCACATATCGAAGGGACTATCATCATTTTTCGTAGGCGACAATCGAGGGTCAAGATCATGTATTCGGAGGCGACGTCGTGGGTCTTATGATCTTTGTATCGAAGGGACTATGATGATTTGTTTGTAGGCAACGGTGCTAGAATACCTCTACGTTCGAGGGACATGACCATTTTGAATCGAAAGGCATCGAGAGAGAATTACCCTAAGGGGTGCGTGTGTGAGAGAAATGTGTCAAATTCAGATATTTTATCTTGAAAGTTAGTGTGAGCTATGTCCAATTATTATCTTGCCATACACGCCTAATTACTAGCAATTGATAAGGGTGCGGAAAGTAAAATGCGGAATGTAAAGTGCGGAAAGGTAAATGTCCTACGCTATTACATGGCTTTGGGGCAGATACATAATTTAACTTGCGGAAAATAAAACCCTAAATTAAACTATTACATCCCATGAACAGTTACATTATTGGAAAAATAAAACAGAATGATAAAAGAAAAACGTCCGAATCGGAGCAACCTGTGAAAGAACGGGAAAAACGGAAAAATATGATAAAATCGAAATAAGAGAAAATGTTAGAAAAATGCAAATTTTAATATGAGAAAATTTATGCATGCTGGAAATAAGATAAATAAGCTATAATAATTTTTTTGGGATTTTTTGGAAAAGATTTAATAATTAAAATGCAATTAATAGTGATTTAAATGCTAAAAATAAAAATAAAATAAATATGCATGCAAAAATTATATTTTTAAATTTATTAAATTAAATAAAGGTTTTTATGAAAATAATGTAAAAAGAAAAAAATGTTTTTGGTAATTTTTTAATGCAGAAATAAAATATGGAAAAGAATTAAAATGTAATGGAAAATATTAAATAGTGAAATTAAAAAAAGAGAAGTTTGTGAAAAGGAGAAAAACCAAATGGTCCTGGGGAGGATCGAACCCAGGACCCTGCCTTCTCAATTCATGTCCCTTGCCAACTGAACTAGCACGCGCGTGTGTTTGGAAACCGGAGCAAATGGAAGAAGAACAAGTGTCGCCTCCCTGACTGCATCCCTTGCGCGCCAGACTTCATCTTCTTCTTTAAATTTTGAAAACATAGCCCGGCCTCAAGACGCTATAGTCCCTGCATTTTTCAAAATCTCATACACCTAATATAAATTAGTTAGGAGTACATGAATCGATTGGAAATCACATTCTAGAGACAATGGTGATGGTCTTATGGTCCAATTTATCCTCAGAGGAAACCCTAAATCGAGGAAAACCCTAACAATGGCATATCGATTCCTACCATGGAAACTCAATCAAAGTGTCCGTAAAGCTTGTAAACTCAACACTAACCACAAAACAAACATAAAATGATAATGCATGATGATTGAAACACGATTTCAAAACAAGAACAAACCGATTTCGGATTTGGCAATCGATGGTTTTGAATGAAGTAAAGGTCCGGATCGATTCAAGGATGGCAAGGAATGTATTTGGATGCTCAAAACCACTTGAAACAAGTCAATCAATGACCCTGCTTGAAGGTCACGAATTTTTGAGTTTGAAACTAGGGTTCGGAGCAATTCTTTTGTCCTTAATCATGTGCTATGCATTGTGTATTTATATTGGATGGAATTGAGCCGATTTGAGGAAGAAATCATCATCAATCAATGCAAATCAAATTTGATTTTGTACAAAATCAAATTTTCAAATTTTGATTAATTTTCAATCCAATCTTGCCATATCAATCCAATTTTCAAATTTGCTGGCTTTGTTGAGTTACTTGATGCTAAGGAAAAGAGAAAAATCAATTTGTAATTAATTTTGATTTTATACTTTATTTTTGAATTTAATTTGTATTTAAATGAATAAATTCCAAATTAAATAGAAAATAAAATAAAAATTCGTGGCTTTGGCTTTGATGTTCCAAATTGTATGAGAAACAAGTTTGGATGAAGAAAAGTAGGCCCATTTGCAAAGTTTTTGATTTTTGAAGTATCTCTTTGTGCATTCTTCCAAAATTGCCCAACTTGTAGATGGTGTAACTTGCTCAATTTTCCACATTTTTGAGTGTTCTTGGTCTTTTGGAAAGCTCTAAGAGTCCTCTAAACAATGTCTTTGGTCTCATCTCAATTGAGTTACCATGCTCAAAATATCTTCAAAACAAAAGTTGACTTTTGTTGACTTTGAAAATGACCGTAATGTTTTGAGCTATACCTCTCAAATGAAGCATTTTTGGACATTCTTGTGAGACATGAAGTTGTAGAGAATTGAATTTCCTTCAAAACAAGAGGTGGTGGAAAAATTTCTGAGAAAGTATGAGAAAGTTATGATCAGTCAAAGTTCAGTTGACTTTTCATCTAGAAACCCTAATTTAGAAAGTTTGACATTTGGGCAAATCTTGAGTTTTCTTGATGAATCATGATCAACCCTTGATCAAATGATGAATGTAACTTCAAAATGAGGATGTTGACCAAAAATCGAAGTTTTGACAGTATGTTGACCACTTGACTTTTTGTCCAATACACCCGATTTTCTACCATCTGAGCAATTGTCTGAGGAAACTTGACTTGTGAAGCTTGAAACTTGACATGGAGAATCTTTGAAGCATATGAGGAGGCATGAATACCATTGGAGATGTTGGGAATCCATCTTGACTTGAGAGATACCAAACCCTCGCTTGGGTTGATTGTCTAAGAGAGAGTTTGTCTGATCAACTCTTGAGGAATCCTTGAGCATAGATGTATGAAATCTTTTGAGTAGATGGAGGGCAAATTTTGGGGTATGACAGCAAGGCACTAGGCTTAAGGTTTTATTGTTCGAAACATATACAACGAAAGGCATAACAGAAAAAAGCAATTACTCCTGTCTAAAGGAGATTGGTATGACATCTTCAGTCTTCCAATTGTTGAGTCCGTCGTCTGGAGTTGGGATGATCCAATTGTTGATGTCGAAGTCGCCGTCGTCGTCTTCTATAGCATGGACTCCGCTTTTGTTGATATGGAAAAGAAGTTTGCCGGCACGTTCGCGGCGTATCATCTTCTGACCTTTGATAGTGAAGCCTAAACCAGTCTTGTCAGATTTGAATGGAAGATTGGAGAGCTGACCCCAAATAGTACAACCTCCTTCTTCAACCGCAGCTTTGGCCTCTTTCAATGAAGCCATCTTTGGTGGAACTCTAGTAACTTCAGGAGTAATAGGAGAGTCAATAGGCATGACTCATGGAATTGCTTCGAAAGCTTGACAGGGAGTTTCGACAAATTCACCTTCCATTTCGATGTATCGGAATGACTGCAGATGGCTTATCATGTATTCTTCTTTAGCGCATACTATAACAATCTTCCCCTTCACTGGGTACTTCAGCTTCTGATGCAGGGTAGAGGTAACAACGTCTGCCCCATGTATCCAACGGTGTCCGAGTAGGCAAGAATAAGCTGGACGAATGTCCATGACAAAGAAAGTAGAGTCAAAAGTCTAGGAACCAATTTTCACTGGTAGGATGAACTCTCCAAGTACTATTCTTTTCCAACCATCAAACGCTCTTACGATTATGTCACTGGGCTTCATGACCACTCCCTCAGTATCAAATCGGTTGAAAGCGTTCTTTGGCAGAACATTTAAAGCAGAACCAGTATCCACCAATACGTGAGACAATGTAGTGCCCTTGCATTCAATGGAGATGTGCAAGGCCTTGTTGTGTTTCCTTCCGGCAGGAGTTAAATCAGCATCAGAGAAACCCAAACCATTGTTGATGGTCAGTCTAGCAATACAACCTTTTATTTGATCAACAATAGTGTCTTGCGGTATGTGAGCATTCTTCAGAAACTTTACCAAAGCTTTAGCATGATCCTTGAAGCACAATAGCAGAGCTATCATGGAGATCTTGGACGGAGTTTGTCGCAACTGTTCCACAACATTGTAGTCAGTCTTTTTGATGATCTTCAGAATTTCCTCCATCTCTTGCTTGGAGGTATCCTCAGCAACTTCCTTTGGTACTTTCGTCGGAACAGGATGAGCTACTGATTCTTTCCCTCTCGTTTCGGGAACTAGTGTGGTAGCAGGAATGTAAATTGGTGTAGTAATGTCCTTCGGAGGAGAGATCTATGGAGAAAATACTCTTCCGGTTCTGGTTACTTTGCTTGATCCGGTGATGTTGTAGATGTCAAGATTTGTAGCTTCAACTGCAAAGTCTTCAATGGTAAAAGGTTCTTGCTTAACGCCATGATAGTAAACTCCGGTTCCGTAATTCCAAGGTATAGCTTTGTAAGAGGAATATGGAATTAATCTGGGCGAGGTAATAATGAGAGGTGCCGCTCTAGGCACGAGATCAGCAGAGGTGATCCTTATTATGTTCACATTAGCATAGTCTTATGGGAAATCGTCTCCCCATCCGATTGCCTTGACGTCTTTGATAGGAATCTTGTAGCTTTTAGGAGCAGTATACTTAACCATGAAATCAAACATTCCACTTGGCTGCCCCAAGGTATCCCAGACTTCTGGTAAGGCTTCGTCTATGTCTTCGATCTTCAGATTCTTAGAAATGTCTTTGCACAGATTCTCCACAGATGGAGGCTACAGAAATAGCACTTGTCGGTTGTCCATCATGCGTTGAATATGCCTTTTCAACCAAGCACATACGTCAGATTCAGATGCACACCATCGACAGTCATCAGGGCATCCTGGAAATACACCAGCTTGCAGCAAATCTTTCTTAACAGTCATCAGAGGAATAGTCAGCTTGTTCACATCATAAACATAGGAGTTGTCGTCAATAGCATTGGAACTTTTACCATGGTCAGGCATTGGTGCGTTGATCACATTCGGAGTTTCGACAGGAGGGTCGAACTCAATTTCTCTAGCTTCAATCATGTCTTGGATTTTGTTCTTCAGGGCCCAACAGTTGTTGGTGTCGTGCCCTGGGCTGTTGGAGTGGTATGCACACCTGGAATTAGGATTGTACTTTGGAGAGGAAGTGTTGACGTGTTGAGGAGGATCCCTCAAAGAAATCAGCTCTGCTTTCAACATGTGTTGAAATGCTTGAGACAGCGACATGTTGATCTTCGTAAACTGTCTTCGTGGCGTACTCTGGCTACGCGCGTTGTCTCGTTGAGGTTGTGCTGGTGTAGGATTGGAGATCACGACTGCCCCCACAGATTGAGTACGATCAACTTAGTCACGGCTCTTTTGACCATACACAACATTGGCTTCTTTCTTACCACCAAAAGATCTCCTTGCAGCATTTGAAGATGACTCTACTTGAATCTTTCTGCTCTTGATTCTAGCTTCGATATGCTCGCATGTCAATATCAGCTCGGTGAATCTCGCCGAAGAGTTTTCAATCAGATGATTGAAGAATGGGCCTGTCAGTGTTCCCATAAACATGTCAACCAACTCCCTATTGGACAAGGGTGGTTGAACTCTGCCTGCTAAATCTCTCCATTTCTGAGCATATTCTTTGAACTTCTCGTCGCGACCCATAGACATGCTCTGTAGTTGCATGCAGGTAGGTGCCAATTTAGCATTATACTGGTACTGCTTGTAGAAAGCATCTGCTAAGTCATTCCAAGTATGAATGTGGGTACTCTCTAGTTGATAATACCACTCCAACTGAGTTCCGGTTAAACTCTCTTGAAAGAAATGGATCCATAATTTCCTGTCTTCTGTATGAGGATGGATCTTCTGAACATAGGACTTCAGATGCAGCTTCGGACAAGAGATGCCATCATATTTGGCAAAGGCAGGAACTTTGAACTTGCAGGGAATTACCACACCAGGAACAAGACTCAGATCATCAATGTTTAGCCGGACATCTTCAGATTTTCCACAACATTCAGTCGGTCTTCAAGTTGTTTGTATCTCTCGTTGTCAAGAGGATATTATTCACTCACATAGTCTTCATCTTCGTTTTCAGAATCATGATGGCTTCTTTCATTGTTCTTGACACTTCCCTCAGTTTCACCGCTCTTATCTGAGAGTTCAAATTGCTTGACCACCCTGATTGGACCCTTGTGATTTCTTCCCATGTTGAGAATACCAATGGTCTTCTTCTTTCTGGTGATGAGCTTCTTCAGGTCTTTCTGGCCTTGGCCAAGTTGGTGAACATTTCCTGGAATTGAGCATTCTGAGCCTAGAGATCTTTGACAGTCTGTTCAAGAGCCATTTCTGCTGAAATAAATAGCGAGAGAATAAGAAAATCAGTCTTCAATGTACCTGTTATGAAATGCTATGCCATGATATGCGATGTTATGCAATGCAATATTTTCAAGGACCTTAGGAATTTAAATTTGTTAAACAAGCACGAACAAATTTTTTATTAGTTTATGTTTAGCAATTACAAAATAAAGTTTAGACAAATAAAATAAATTCCTAAAGCTTAAGTCTCCCATGGGCGCTTCCTCTTTGTGTTGAAGTAGGTATTGATGCTTCACTCCTCGTGAAGTAGCTTCGTCAACTTTAACACCTTCTTCTCGCTTGCATAGCATTGAGCTTCGAACATATCCCTTTCTTCTTTGAGCTGAATCCAGGATCTCTTCAGGTCTTCGAAATTAGTAGGCATGTCTGGATGAAGAATGGTGTAGGGTTCATCATCTACAACAACAGGTTCCATAGTCACTGGTAGAACAGCTGTAAATGACATCATGAGGTTTTGAGCTCGAGCTCGCACCCATTTGAGGTAGGGTTCCCAAGGAATATAATTTTTGTGTCCCAAGGTCTTGGTATCAGTCTTCTTCACCATGCTCCAAGCGTGCACAAATCTTCGATGGTAGCTCTGTAGATCGTTGTTGTACTCAAACACAATGTCTTGAAAAAGCATATCATGAGGACCATCTCTCAGAGCATAACCAAACTGACTTAGAGATAGGGAAGGGTTGTAAGTGATACCTCCCCTTATGACAAGGTGTGATACATTAGGGAACTCCCCACAACGCTCAATGAAAGTGAAGTCCTTTTGAGAAAAAAGACACCAACGGATATCTGAATGAGAGAGTGACATCAGCCTTTGAGACCACTTCAATTTTTGCTCGTTTTTCATTACGGATTGAGGAAGGTGCGAAATAAACCACTTGGAAAGTAACTATATGCAACAGATGAGAGTTCCTTGTCTTTTGGTAGTACGAGTTTGGAGAGAATGTAGAATGTCCCCAAGTAAGGTAGGCACAGGATTACGAGTGAGGAATATCTTGATGGCGTTCACGTCTATAAATTGATCGGGATTAGGAAATAATACCAAACCACAGATTAACAAGGCCAAAATTTCTTTGAATGCATGGAAACTCATAGCCTTTAGGAATTCTCGAGATTTCTTTATCAGAAACTTAGCAAGCAAACCCTTAACTCTGCTTCTTGTTTCCCAATTAGCTTCAATATCTGATAGCTTCAGATGTAATGCTAATGTGATGTCTTCGTATTTCGGAGCTTTTTCTAAAATGGTATATGGTGTCAAATCAAGGATAGGCATCCCAAGTAGCTTAGATAACTCTTCTAATGTAGGTACCAACTGATAATCCGGGAATGTAAAGCAGTGATGTTTCGGAATAAGATGTGCATCATATCTACCTCAAAACCGAAGATAACCAAGTCAAGCAGATAACCATGTCTTTTGATGAATTGAGCATGATCGGGAACTGCTAAAACTAATTCTTTGAGTTGAGAAGGTATACCCACGAAGTTTATTCGGATAGTCTTTCTGGAAGCCATGATTCCTACAAAATAGCGCAAAGATAAATACCTAGGTCCTTGAAATAGTTAGAGATGATATGATGTTATGATTTCATGATGTCATGTTTAAACAAGTAACAAGCACAAGCTATTCACACAATAGCCCTAGGTTTAAGGCTTGCGTGAGGTATAGGTGTCTACCCTACCAGAGTTTAAGTGGGTTCAACCTGTCCTATAATAGTAACCGGGTTCTAGGAATCTCATATCATTGATTTTTCTCATAGGCTTTATTTCAACACGACTACCAAGTGGTCGATCGAAACATCCTGAAAGTAGAATCTTAATGAGCGTAGCATCGAGTATCAACCAACCTCAGTCTACACCGAAGCCAACCATCTCACTACATTCTAATGGCCAAGATGGGTCAATTAGGGTTCTAAAAATTGAGTTAGTGCTTATGACACCACGCAGATGCCAAATACCTTCCTCAACTGAACATGAGGAGCATCGGGACATCCAAAGTGTCGCACTAACGTACCCATCATGTTGACCGTTTCGGTATACGCCTAACGGTCGCGACGATTTATTGCTACTTACCTAAGGAAACCTGGATCCGGGTGTAGGATCCCCCACAAATATAATACCCAAGCAACCCTTAAAAGTAAAGCAAGCAAATCAATCAAAAAGCAGTAAAGTGATCTAAAAACCCTAAGGTAGCCTCTCTTTGGGTATTTTCCCCAGCAGAGTCGCCCGTCTGTAATATGGTGAACTGACTTTGAGATTTTTGTATCGCAAATGTGCGGATAGCAAGAGTCGCCACCGACTTTTCTTTTATCCAATTAAGGGAAGGTGAAAAGAACAGGAAAAGACCTTCGTTAGATTCTGAGTAAGGGAGAAGGTTATGAAAAGGGAAGGTATTAGCACCCCTTTCCATCCGTAGTTATCTACGGACTCTTAGTTGCTCTTAGATCACTTTAAAAATTGTGCTTTCTGTGTGTTTGACAAATGTTTTGAAAAGGCATTTCGCTTTGACTTTGTAATGATTCATGTGGAATGTATACAAAGTGTTTGGAAATGTTTCATTTTGAAAAGAGTTTGAACTTTGACAAAAGTGTGAGGTGTAAAAAGTGTTTTGATAGAGCTAGCAACTAAAAGTCTTATTACCTACTCAGAATGGGCGTTTTCGTGTTGTTTTACGTTCCTTTAGAATAGTGCTATCCGTACCATTAGTTGGTAGGTAACTCCATTCATTGGATGTAAGCGGGACATTCGAAGGGACATCGGATGGTCATAGAAGGCAACTTGTAGGAGTATCCTAGCACATTCGAAGGAACTATCATCATTTTTCGTAGGCGACAATCGAGGGTCAAGATCATGTATTCGTAGGCGACATCGTGGGTCTATGATCTTTGTATCGAAGGGACTATGATGATTTGTTTGAAGGCAACGGTGCTAGAATACCTCTACGTTCGAGAGACTTGACCATTTGAATTCGTAAAGGCAACGAGAGAGAATTACCCTAAGGGGTGCATGTGTGAAAAGAGTGTGTCAAATTCAGATACTTTTATCTTGAAATTAAGAGTGGTCTATGTTCAATTTTATCTTGCCATACACGCCTAATTACTACCAGTTTATAGGGTGCGGAAAGTAAATTGCGGAAATGTAAAATGCGGAAAGATAAAGTCCTACGCTATTACATGGCTTTGGGATAGATACATACTTGAAAGTGCGGAAAATAAAAGACCTAATTAAACGATTACATCCCATAGGCAGTTACATAATTGGAAAAGAAAAGCGATAAAAATCGTCCGAAACGATATAACCTGTGAAAAGATGCAAAATCGGAGAACGGAAGAAAATTGCATAAGAGGAAAATGTTAGTAAAAATAAGTATTTTTGAATGAGAAAAAGTTTTTGTGCTTATGATGACATTAATATGATAAAATAAATTTTTGGGAATTTTTGGAGTTAATTTGATAATTTAAAAACAATTAAAAGTCATTTAAACAATTAATTATTAATTAAATTAAATATGCATGGAAAAATAATAATTTTTATGTTAAAAATTAAATAAAAATTTTTCTGATGATTATGCAAAAAATAAATATTTTTGGTGTTTTTTAAATGCATGATAAAAATTATTGAAGATAAATTAAATAGTATGAAAATATTAAAAGAAAATATGAAAATAGAAAAAAAATGCAAACTTGTAAAAAATCACATTGCCATGGCTGGGATTCGAACTCAGGTTCCCTGGGTAACATGCGCGCTGCCTTTACCAACCGAGCTGGCTTGTACACGTGTTAGGAAAACGGAACAAATGGCTTTTAAACGGTGTCACTCTCTGATTGCCCAGATCACGCGCCAAACCATCATCTTCTTCGTTTTGAATTTTTAAACATTTAGCGTCGGTCTTTGTTCGACGCTAAGGCCCCTGCAAAAATCAATTATGAGTACATGGATCGACTCGTTTTCATCCACTGATCATCCTGGTATGCTTGGTTTGGTCCAATTTTTCCTAATTAGAGAAACCCTAATTCAAGCCCGAAAACCCTAACAATGGTGGTTTTCGTTCCAGATCATTAAAATACGATTGGGCTACCCGGATAGCTTGCAAACTTGATGCTGATCATGAACAAACAATCAAAAAGTGTTAAAAATGCATGAATAATAGAAATCGATTTCGAAAAATATATGAACAAACCAAAATCAGATTGCTTGATTCTTGATGATTTTGAAACTTGTAAAGGTCTGGATCGACTCTAAACAACCCAAGGAACACGATGGAATGCTCAAAATCGATTGAAACAAGCTAGAACCAAGGCTGCTAGTGACATGTAGTGCACGGCTTTTTGAGTTTAGGTTAGGGTTCTTGAGGCAATTTTTCTGTTCTTTCTTGTGTGATATGCATTGTATATTTATAATGGATGAAAATTGAGCTGATTTGAGGAACAAATAATCATCAATCAATGCAAAGATTATTTGATTTTGTACCAAATCAAATCTTATCTTTTTTGATCAATTTTCATCAATTCCTTGCCAAATCAAAACCAATTTCGAAATTGACAGCTTTTTGTGAGTTGCTTGGACCTTATTTTTAAATTTAATTTGTATTTAAATGAATAAAATCCAAATTAAATAGAAAAATAAAGCTAAAATTCGTGGCATTGGGCTTGGATGTTCCAAATTGTCTAAGGAACAAGTTTGAATGAAGAAAAACTAGGCCCATTTGCAAAATTTTGGATTTTAACAAGTATCTCTCTTTGTGCACTTCTTCAAAAATACCCAACTTTTGCAAGGTGTATTTTTCTCAATTTTCCACATTTTTGAGTGTTCTTGGACTTTTTAGAAATCTATAAGTGTCCTCTAACCAACCTCTTTGGTTTCATCTCAATTGGAGTTTCCATGCTCAATAAATCTTCAAAACAAAAAGTTGACTTTTTGTTGACTTTGAAAAGGACCTGTAATATTTTGATCCATACTTTCCAAATGAAGCATTTTTTGAACATTCTTGTGAGACATGAAGTTGTAGAGAATTGAATTTCCTTCAAAATGAGAGGTGGTGGAAACAATTCTGAGAAAGTATGAAGAAGTTATGCTCAGTCAAAATTCAGTTGACTTTTCATTGAAAAACCCTAATTTGGAAAGTTTGACTTTTGAGCAAATCTTGAGTTTTCTTGATGAATCACTATCAACCCATGATCAAATGATGAATGTGACTTCAAAATGAGGATGTTTACCAAAAATCATGAAGTTTGACTGTATGTTGACCACAATTGACTTTTTGTCCAATACAACTGATTTTCAACCATCTGAGCAATTGTCTGAGGAATTTTGACTTGTGAGGCTTGAAACTTGACATGGAGAATCTTTGAAGCATATGAGGAGGCACGATGAACATAGGAGATGTTGGAAGTCCATCTTGATCTGAGAAATACCAAACCCTAGTTTGGGTTGATTGTCTAGGAGAGGGTTTGTCTGATCAACCCTTGAGGAATCCTTGAGTGTGGATGTATGAAATGTCTTGAGAAGTAGGAGGGAAAATTTTGGGGTATGACAGCTGCCCCTGTTCAATCTTCTTGTACTAGAAGAGTTAGATTGGCGTGCTTGCCTTTCGCAACCTGGAGGTAGAAGATGATTGAACATTCGAGTACACCTGAAAATTTGCACTCGCTGGTGATGGATAATTACACGGGAATGGGCTTACAGATGCCATTTGGAGGAGTTAGAGACTTCGCTGGGGAATGAGCCGTACGCTAGACTCAATAATGTCGTCTAAATAGGATGGTTGTCGGAGATGGGCTTAAGATGCCATCTGGAAAGATCGATGCTGAAGAGTGAGCCGTACGCTAGGCTCTGTAGATGAAAGGGGGCACGGAGATGGGCTTAAGATGCCATCCAGAGAGGGTCGTACGTTAGACTTTGTGCTCATCTTTGAATGAAGTTATTGGTTTGTATTGGTTTTTAACCAAATATGCAGCATTCTGAAAGTGGAGAAATTGTTGACAAATAGTCGGAGATGGGCTTAAGATGCCATCCAGGGTAATCGAGTCGTACGCTAGACTCTGTAGTTGCTGTTGATAATAAGAGAGAGTCAGAATACATCTTCGTGCTGATTACTCTAAGGGGACAGTAGTTGGCAAAATATGGATAGCTTCCCTGTTGTGCTTCGGGTATTGGTCCAATGCCTGTTATCGGAGGATTACCTATGATCGTTCAGATAGTTTTCCCGTCTGGCTTCGGGTATTAATCCTGGATCAGTTGTCGGCGGACAACTAGGGTGGTCGTTCAGATAGTTTTCCCGTCTGGGCTTCGGGCATTAATCCTGGACCAGTTCTCGGAGGACAACTAGGGCGGTCGTTCAGATAGTTTTCCCGTCTGGCTTCGGGCATTAATCATGGACCAATTGTCGGAGGACAACTAGGGCGGTTGTTCAGATAGTTTTCCCGTCTGGCTTCGGGCATTAATCCTGGACCTGTTTGTTTCAGGAAGTGATTTTCACCTGTTTGGGAAACACAAAGAAAACCTTGATAGAGTATTGTTAGTCTTATGCGAACTATGATGCATGACAATGTGTATGAATGATATATGCACAAATTATGACTTTTTATGAATAATGTATGAATGATAGATGTTGTGGTATTTCAAAACATATCCATCTTGAAGAAGATGCGGATGTTCTGCTTGGAGATTTCTGTCTTCTGTTTGGGGATGGAGAGGATTGGAAACCCTGAGAAGAAAGATGACCTCGATTCCCCCGATGCACTATCTGACCAAGTCTTGAGCCTTAGATATTGTTGAGGATGGTAGAGATCGAGAGACGTGCTACTGAGGACCTTGTGCATAGACCCTGCTGGGGGGAAAATTAGGAGGCGCTCTATTGGGGATCTTGCGCATAGATCTTGTTGGAGAGAATTTGATAGTTGCTGGGAGACCGGGTTAGAAGGATCTTGAGCCCGTTGAAATCTCTGGTTGGGGAATGAAAGATGTGGGTTTCCTCCGATGCACTATCTGACCAAGTTTCAGGTCTGGATACTGCTGCTGCCGGGGAGGTGATGATTGCTGAGAGATATTCTGCTGGGGATACCTCTTCTGGAGATGAACCGTTACTTCTTGGAAATCTGTTGTCACATGGTTTAGTTGAGTGGAATCACTGCTCGGGGAATAACGCATACTCCGCTTGGGAAGGTTTGTAGTGAGCGACACTTCTTTGGGGATCATGCTCTGCGGGGAAAATGATTTGGTGACTTTTCGTCGTCATCTCAATCTCTGGGGCCTGTAGTAATTACTTTTGTATGTTCACTTTTCGCATGTTTGTAAACAGATTTTTATTGTCAGATGCATATAATCATCCAAAGCAAACGTTGGACTTTATGCAAACGACAACAGTGAAAATTGTAAAGAGAAAGAACTTGTATTTATTTGAAATGTGGCGATGGCCAAGTAGTTTGTACACAAGAAAAGTAAAAGCTATGCGTAAACAATCTCGTTAAGTTCCAACTATGCTAGTACTATATTTCAACTATCTCATCTCCTTGCTGTCAGCAGAAAGTGAGTAGACTGATCTTCGCCATTTGAATCTTGAATGCTGATAGTAGTCTGGAAGTAGATAGGTGATCTGGACGAGACATAGTCGTACGCTTAAATCCCTAAATTTTGCCTAGACCGCCTTTCGGTTTTAGTCTAATGATACCCTTTTTACTCAAGCCGCTTTTCGTGTTTTCGACTTGCCGGTGTACATGTTTTGTATATATCCTTAACTTTGCCCGAACCCTTTGGTTCGCTAGGATGCCTTATTTTGCCTAGGCCCGACCTAGCGGTCTCTTTTATGCGTAGTATTTTGTGACTATGTCCGCTCACTGCGCGGAAGTCCTCGCACCATGGTGCTAAGTATCATAGCTCCTCCGAAAATACCGCTTGACTACAAATGGTCCCTCATAGGTGGGAGTCCATTTTCCCGATCACCTTGTGGAAGAATGATGCTTGACTACTAGATCACCGACTTGGTAGACTCGGTGCTTTACCTTCTTGTTAAATGCTCTGATCATTCGCTTCTGATAGATCTGTCCATGGCAGATGGATGCGAGTTATTTCTCATCGATCAAGTTAATCTGGTCAAGGCGAGTTTGGATCCAATCATCTTCGCCAACTCGCTCGAGGACTCGCCGAGGGTATCCGAACCTCGATTGGTAGGACCGCCTCCATACCGTATACTGTGGAGAAGGAGATTGCCCGCCGATGTCCGCATCAGAAAAGCGATAACCATGAAGAGAAATGGTAACATCTCATGCCAATCTTTGTAAGTCACTGTCATCTTCTGTATAATCTTCTTAATGTTCTTATTGGCGGCTTCCACTATGCCATTCATCTTAGGCCGATACGGAGAAGAGTTGTGATTCTTGATCTTGAACTGCGTGCAGAGTTCGGTGATCATCTTATTGTTGAGATTAGAGCCGTTATCTGTGATAATCCTTTTAGGAGTGCTGTATCGACAGATAAGATTATGCTTGATGAATCGAGCCACAACATTCTTGGTAACAGATGCGAACGAGGCTGCTTTTACCCACTTGGTGAAATAGTCAATTGCCACAAGGATGAAACGATGTCCATTGGAAGTTGTGGGCTTGATTTCTCCTATCATGTCAATGCCCCACATTGCAAAAGGCCAAGGAGTCATAGAACATCTGTAGGTACCGAGGTACGTGCACTTTGTCTGCATAAATCCGGCATTTGTGACAAGATCGAGCGTAGCGGTGACAATCACCTTCCATGGTGGACCAATAGTAACCTGTTCTCAGTATCTTCTTAGCCATTGTAAGTCCACTGGAGTGGGTACCAACACTACAAAAAAAACAATTTTTGGCAGCGCATCTATGAAAGCGCTAATGTAAAGCGCTTTCGTAGCCCTTAAAAATTCAAAAAAGCGCTTTTATAGGATACCTATAAAAGCGCTTTCAGCATGCCCATAGGTATTTGAAATATCTAATTTACGAAAGCGCTTTTGTAAAGCGCCTTATAGGTGGTTCTATAAAAGCGCTTTTGAAAAGCGCCGATAGGTGGATTTACAAAACCGCTTTTAAAAGCGCCTTATATTCGGTTTATGAAAGCGCTTTTGAAAGCGCTGTAAGTTATTTTATATTTAAAATTGAAAACCCTATATTCTTCACTCCTTGTGTCCTTTCCGTTTGCGCTCAATAACCTCCACCTTCTCTTCACGAAGCATTCTGCATTACCTCATTGCTCGTCATCTTCAACCTCCGTCAGATTACTCGATTCCGCCGCATTCTCTAATTCCGCCGTTGTTCTTCACCTTCGTCCTTTCCGTTATTGCGCCAATAACCTCCAGCCTTCTCTTCACCAAGCATTCTGCATTACTCTCATTGCTCGCTCATCTTCAACCTCCGTCAGATTACTGATTCCGCCGCACTCCTCGATTCCGCTGTTCTTCACTCCTTGCCGCCGACAAAGTGCTGGTTTTCTTCGTAAACTTGCATGTCTAACTCGAAACTTGCATTGAAACTAGTTATAGGGTTTATTAATTCAGAAATTTTTGTTGTGCCATGTCAAACAACTCGTCAATTCGATAACCGATATGTAAACTAAACTTAAAGTCATGTGATCATCACCACACTAAAGGAAATATGAAAGCAATAGGATGCCAATAACCAACAAACAATTCCTTCCTCCCTGTTTTCCTTGCCTTGTTTGAAATATTTATATCTAACAAACAATCGATTTACGGGATTTACGGGGCATATCAGTGCAATCTCATCGTATTCCTTAGAAAAACTTGATCTATGCGATAATAAGCTACAAGGCAGTATTCCAAAATCAATTTTCAGCCTTTCAAACCTAACTACACTATGTCTATTATCAAACAATTTGAGTGGTGTTGTTGATTTTCAACATTTTTCCAAACTTCAAAATTTGATTTATTTGTTTCTTTCATATAATAGTCAATTGTCACTAAACATTGAATCCAATGTCAGTTACAATTTTTCTCAATTACAAAAATTAGAATTGTCATCTTTAAATTTGAAAGAACTTCCCAAATTCATAGCCCCATATTTGTCTTCTCTTGATATGTCCAATAACAGATGTACTGGAAGAGTGCCCAATTGGTTACTTGTAACAATGAATGAAAAAGGATATTTGAACCTCTCTCAAAACATGTTCACATCAATAGATCAAATCTCAACAACTAGTCATCGGCTCGCCATTGATCTTAGTTATAACTTACTACAAGGTCAACTTTCACCAATTTGCAACATAAGTTCCCTAAGATTTCTCAATCTTGCACACAATAAATTGATGTACCATTCCACGTTGTCTTTTTAGTATATCGCTCTTCAAGTTTTGATCTACAAATGAACAAACTGATGGCACTTTGCCAAATAAGTTTTCAAGGAACTGTAGATTTTCAACTCGAATCTCTTTGGCAACCAATTAAATGACTTTTGCCCGAAATTTTGTCCCATTGCACAAAGATGGAAGTTATAAATCTTGGCAGAACAAAATAGAAGATAAATTTCCTGGCTTCAAACTCAAAAATTTAAAAGTGTTGGTTTTATAGACAATAAGTTACATGGTCCCATTTCTAATCCAAAGATCAACATCCCATTTCCAAGTTTAATTATTTTTGATATCTCAGGCAATACTTTTAGCGGTCCTTTGCCAAAAGCCTATATCAAACAGTTTGAATCCATGAAAGTTAATGAGGATGGCAGTTTGTCATATATAAAATCATTAGTGTTTGATGGCTATCTAAGTTTGACATTTGCAACGGAATTAGATCTATTTAAGAGTTACTATGATTCCGTGACTCTGACATTGAAAGGAATCAATGTACCAACGGAATTAGATCTTATGGCAATAGGTTATGCTGTACTGCAGTCACCACACTAAAGGAAATATGAAAGCAATAGGCTGCCAATAACCAACAGTCGCAACAGTGTCTCGCTTGTATCACCAACAAGCAAAGCCAACAAGATATTATGTTGATGGAAAATGGGCAAAAGGCATAGTTTTAAAGTACACACCGGTAGGTTGTTATGAAACCATCAACTTTGTTTTGAAAAATATTTCATGCTCAAGCAAATTCTGTCCAAACAATTATTTTCAATTGATCGACACAAACATATAAATATTGGAAACACTATTTCAAGAACAAATGGAAACATGAAAAATAATTATGATAAGATGCTTTAGCTACGTATGTAACATTTCATTTGATATAAATACATATGGATGAAGTGTTCTTTGACAATAATTATATTGCTTGGTCCACCGAAAGCTTAATTTACAAGAATCAAACACAAATGTTTAGTGTCTTAAAAATGCTATCCCTAAAAAATTGATATTTTTCTTTTGATCCTTGTTATTTTGTGTTAGTCCCTATAATATGGTTAAGATTAAACTACTCGTTGTAATATGTCGACAATATTGCTTCAAATCACTAAAATGTGACATCAATTTTATTTTTAGATTAAGATGATGTAAGAGCTAACTAATTTTAAGTGCTATAATTTTAGTGAGTTCAAATTGCTTGCAATGTATTGATGGATTATTTCTTTTACGCAAAATTTGTTGATTAATTCTTGATCGCAAAATCATTAATTGCGTAAACTACAACAAGGGAATTGTCCGCTTTGAATTAACAATGCTTCCTACCTAGTTCGACGACTCGCAATTCTCCGCTTGTTTGAGTTCGATAAATTTGAGGTAAATTTCTTCCTCCTCAAATTATCGGTATTGTGATGAATTTGTCTTAAATTGTCTTTCGATGTTGCGCTTTCTTGATACGGATTCATTCCGGTATACTTTATGCTTTGACGTAAACGCAGATAATCGCTTTGTGCACTAATTAGTTGATATGAATAAGACATGGATGTATTCCAATCGATTATCGAAAGACTACGAATGGTGTTTCCGAGTTTGTTAAGTTTGTCGCGCACGCCTAAAGACCCCAATGAATGACATGTCCCGCTTGTATTGTCATATGGGAACCGGTCGACGCAGCTCATTGGCATCGATTTAATTCGGTATGGAATTGATAGGAGTTATACATGTTGGAATATGCATGGTGAGAAAAGTAACGGGAATGTTGAATCGGGGGATAAGAGGACCTATGTTTCAAATGATGATTGCACAAATACATACGATTATGATCGAGTCGAAGAAATTGCAGAAGCGCTTGAAGAAGATCTTAACGATTGTCCCAAAATGTTCGAGAGGTTGGTGTTTATGCAGAGAAACCGTTGTATAATGGTTGTACAAAATTCACAAGATTGTCTGCGGTGTTAAAGTTGTACAACTTAAAAGCCGACAATGGATGGTCGGATAAAAGTTTCACAGAGTTATTAGCCCTTATGAAGGATATGCTACCAGAGGATAATGTTCTTCCCAATCGAACGTATGAGGCCAAAAAGATGTTGTACTCTATTGGCATGAGCTATGATAAGATACATGCGTGTCCAAAAGATTGCGCTTTGTTTCAAACGAGTATGCATCGTTAAATGAGTGTCATAAATGCGTGCCCTCGTTATAAGAAAAGTTGTCTCCGCAAAAGTCTTATGGTATTTTCCTATAATCCCGAGATTTAGACGGATGTATCATAGTGAAACCGATTCAAGACACTTGACTTGGCATTCGATGAAAGAATTATTGATGGAAAATTTCGACATCCGCAGATTCTCCACAAAGGATGAAAATTGATAATGATTATCCCGAATTTGGAAACGAAGCAAGAAACCTTCGCTGGCATTGTTCATCGATGGAATGAACCCACACGATATTCAAAGTATCTCGCATAGCACATGGCCTGTGATTCTTATGATTTATAACCTACCTCCGTGGCTATGTATGAAGCGTAAGTACATGATGCTATCTATGTTAATTTCGGCCTAAACAACTGTGAAATGACATAGACGATACTTGGAACCATTAATCAAGATTTGAAGATTTTGTGGGAGAACGGTGTGGAGGTTTATGATGGTTATAGGAAAGAAAGTTTCAACTTGAGGGCGATGTTGTTTGGAACAATTAACGATTTTCCAAAGATACGGTAATCTATCCGCATAGATTAAAGGTGAAAAGCGTGTCCTGCTTGTGAAGACGAACCGATACCATGCGAATGAAACTTTGTCAAGAATGTCTTTCTCGGTCATCGAGATTCTTAACTTCTAAACATCCAGATCGTGGATGGAGAAAAGCGCTCAATGGAGATACCGAACAACGAGAGCTCTACCGGTTTGACAGTGATCAAATTTTGAAAAGGTGAAAGATGTAAATATTCGCTTGGCAAGCCTTTTGCACATAAAGTTGTCACAGGTGGGTGGAAGAAGAGGTCGATTTTTTTTGAATTGCCATATTGGAAATCTTTGTACGTAAGACATTTTCTTGATGTGATGCATATTGAAAAAAATGTATTTGACAGTGTTATTGGTACGTTACTCAATATAAAAGGGAAGTCTAAGGATGGCCTTAAATCAAGGGAGGACATGGTAGACATGGGAATAAGAACTGAACTGGGACCCGTGAAGAAAGGAAGACGGACATACCTACCACCTGCTGTTTACACTCTATCTAGAAAGGAGAAAAAATATTGTGTAAGTTTCGAGTGAAGTTAAAGTTCCGTAGGCTACCATCGATATTAGAAGACTTGTGTCTATGAAAGACCTCAAGTTAAAGAGTTTAAAGACGCATGATTGCCATGTTATAATGGAACATTTTCACCGATAGGTATACGCTCTATTCGCGTAAAAGGTAAGAAGCGCAATAACTAAATTGTGTTTTTTCTTCAAGTCAATTTGCAGTAAGGTGATCGATCCTGAGATCTTGCCAACATTGCAAAAAGAAATAGTGGTTACTTTGTGTGAGCTTGAAATGTATTTTCCTCCCTCGTTTTTTGACATAATGGTTCATCTTGTCGTTCATCTTGTGAAAGAGACACAATTGTGCGGACCAGCTTATATGAGATGGATGTACCCTGCTGAACGTTATATGAAAATATTAAAAGGGTATGTGAAAATCGAGTCCACTGTAGGGTTGTATTGCCGAAAGATACATTCTTGAAGAAGCGGTTGAGTTTTGTATCAATATTTGTCAAATGTTCAATCAATTGACTCCCAAATCTCATGTTGTTGAAAAAAAAGAAGGTAAGAAGCTAATTGGAAATAAAGTTGTGACAGTATCAAGGGTCGAACGGGATCAAGTGCATTTGTATGTTCTGCACAATGAGATTGAGGTTGAGCCGTATGTTGAAATACACAAGGGTGTTCTTCGAGGTTTAAATTAATAGAATGAGAATTGGATTGTACGAGAGCACAATCAAGTTTCATACCATGGTTTAAGGAACATATTTATTCAAAGTATCGTTCGATCCCGCCTCAGGATGTAAAGGTTGAGATGTTTAGCATATGGTCCAAGTTTGGTTGCTTTTTATAGCGCATACGCAATTAATGGATACACATTTTATACCAAAGAACAAGATGATAAAAGTACTATGCAAAATAGTGGTGTCACCTTGGTAGTCAAGCAATGCACATATCTAGTGTGAAGGACTTAAACCCAAATTTGCAAATCACGATTTTGGGTTATCGAGCGATTTGGGTCTTTGATTACGAGAAATTTCGATTCCTATATTCGTTGCAAGTGGGTTGAAAATAATAATGGTATACGGATGGATAAGTCGATTTTGCAAGTGGATCTTAACAGTATGGGTACAAAGATGAGCCTTTCATTCTAGCCTCTCAAGCTAAACAAGTGTTCTATGTCACCGATCCGACAAGTACGAAATGGTCTATAGTGCTTTTCTCTAACAAAGTAATTGATGAAAAGATTGGAGACCAAGGCGATACTGGTGTTGACATTGAATCTTTTACCAGAAATGATCAAAATGAGAATGAATCATGCATTAGAAATGATCATAATGAGGGTATTTGGATCAATCCAACCGTCTGCTAAGAGACGAGTAGAACATATTCCTACCAAGAAAAGAAAGAGATGTTAGTGAAAAAGGTAATAGTATATATAATTATAGACAATGTCATTCAATAAAATGTATATATATATGCCATTTCATTTTTTTCATTATAGTATAATATATATAGCCTATATCATTTCATTTTTTTCATTATAGTATAATATATATAGCCTATATCATTTCATTTTTTTCATTATAGTATAATATATATAGCCTATATCATTTCATTTTTTCATTATAGTATAATATATATAGCCTATATCATCCAAAGAAAATTTAAATATACGCCATTTCATTTTTTGCTTTATGGAATTTTATACATGTCATTTAATTTAATCTAATTTTTCTTTATTACAGTCAAATGGCTAGTAACCAAGATAATTCGTAAAATGTTCCACAAGGAGATGTTCCACAAGATAATGTTCCACAAGACACTTTATAAGGACATCACACGAGGCATAACTATCATGCGGGAATCATCCGTGATAGAGATAGAGGTATTATGTATAATGTAGATTGGAATAATGATGACCAACTAATTGGGCCTAATTGCAGTCGACAAGCTACATCGGCACGCTTGTTCGTATGCACATTCCGATCACCACTCCTACCTGGAAAAAAGGAGAGTTGGATGAGGCTAAAGAAAGAATTTGGACCGAGATAAAGGTATCATATATGGTTGTTGTTATTTGCTTTTTTTTGACGAAAATATTGTTTTTAAATTACATATACTAACACCCTCTATGCGTGTTTTTTGTAGAGGTCTTTAACATTGAAGATGCCCGCAAAAGTATATAATGGGCTTGGCCGGAAAAAGACATAGAGCGTGGAGAAATTTTTTGACAAATAAGTTTCTTAAAGACGATGAAGGAAATTTTGTTGAAGAGGATCCTGAACGACCAAATAAATATGAGAGCTTCATTACACCCGAAGAATGGGTTGCTTTTGTGGGCCAAAGAAGAGACGAGAATTTCAAGAAAGTGAGTGTCAGAATCGTGAGAGAGCCAAAACCCGCATATCCATATAAAAAGGTCGTTTGGGATATGCACGCTACAGAAAAATTGTAAGTAAATCTCAATTCTACGATCTTATTAATTATCTCAATGTGTATTATTAATTTGTAACAATGTGTATTGATGATTTTATTATTTGTAACAATGCGTAGTTGGAAGAGACACAGAGTGACGAAACATCACTACCTGCACATGTGCTGTGGAAGGAAGCTCGTGTTGGCAGAGATCAAGTTGTTAACCCCGATGTGCAACATATTTATGATGAGTGTGTAAGTATACCATTATGTCTTTAATTAATATATAATTAACGTTGTGTCTTTAATTATCGATATTTAAATGAATTACAGGAGACTATATCGCAATCGGTATCCACGGTGATGACCGAATATCGAGCGCATCACCGAGCACTATGTGTTCGAGTATCCGGACGAGTGAGGGTAAAGGCTATGGTGTGACTCCTACCTCTCAGATAACAATCCAAGAAAAGAAATCCTAGCAATGCGTATGATGCAAACATTGCAGGATTTACAAGCACAAGTCCGTGAACCGCAGAGGGACAAAGAGAGATATATGTAGCGAAAGGCCACGCTGAAAGAAACTAGTGACAAGGCTAGTATCAATCACAACATAAATTTCCGAGGTAATTAAGATGATAATCCATTATATTTAGAGAAAGTATAATTATAACGTTATTATTGTCAACATTAAAGGAAGTCTAACGTTATTATTGGTTTAGGCATTTCATGTTGTCACCGATCTAGCTCCGACTTATCGGTAGTTGGCAAGGGAAAAGTGCACAACACCGGAGATTTAATTCACCATAGACCGCTCCCGGATGGTCACATGAAGGTATCGGTTGATGTTGTTTTAGATATGAATGCATTGCTACCGCACCGACATTGTTACGAGAGACCACATTGTCGCGAGATGCAGGATCTTTGTGGCATGGCCATCGACCTCATCTTCATAGATGATCGTATGTTAAAACCATTATGAATCTTTAAGTATTCAACCGACAGCTCGACCGAATTTTATACATGGTAATTTTAGACTCCTACAAAACCCGCATCTAAGGATAAAGGGATTTTGTACAAGTAGTCTATTGCATCGCAAAGACAGGTACTTTTAAAGTGTTTCATTTATGATCAGAATAAAAAACTGCATAACTTTGTATCTTACATAATTCTATATGATTTTTAAGGTACCTTCTCATGATCACCACAGTGAGCCGTAGTTAGTAGGGTTCCACCTAAGAAGAAGGTTCCCGTCCAGAATTTGTGCCTAGTATCGGCAAAGTCCGGAGATTAGTTGGCACATCGATTTGATGAATGATGGAATTCGTCAAATCGATGTGGAGGAAATTGTCTTTGGTTTTCCATGTACCGAAACAATTGGATTAGAGGACATGGAACAAATCTTTCATCATCGAGAGTTAGGCATTAGTGTGATGCACTTGTACATCCGGTAACTCGATCAATATATTATTTAATTGGTTGAACATTTTTTTAAAATTTAATTGAAATAGTCTAATATTAATTATGTTTTTATTTAAGGATGTTATTTGACAAATTGATGCGCGAGAATCAATTGTCAAATAGATTCCGTTTCGTGTCTTCCTCCCGTGTCAGCGGAGCAACAATTTCTAGGGAACCTGATTCAGTAAGAGAACACTTGGTCGAAAGATTCATGACAACTGCCAGTACAGAGAGCTTGTATCTTTTGTCGATAATATGTGGTTAGATTTTCATTCTAAGCTCCTTTTAATATTTGTATTTTTTACATTAAAATTCGCTTCTAAATTGTTGCTTTAATTTATAGATGTCACTGGTTGTTGCTTGCAATCAATCCCATAAAAGAAGTGGTCTATTACCTGAATTCGGTTGACGGTGATTGGACAAATTATCCAGAAATGAAGCTAGTGATTGATACGTAAGTGACATTATTCTAAATATTCGTTTGTGTTTATATATTTAATTATTTCTATGTCATTGTTCTAAATAAATATTTTAATTTTGTCATCAGTTCAATACAAGTATTCCGATGTCAAAGGGAAGCACGGGTACCACGGTCTAAATCAAACAACATTAATTGGATCAAAGTACAGGTATATAAATTTCAACAATTTTGCTTATAATATTTATGCTACTTGATAAAACAATAGATGTGTATAATCTTATTTGTTTTTCTATGTAGTGCCCTCAACAACAAAACGACATAGATTGCGGATACTGCTTTGAAGTTTATCAAAGAAATCATTCAAATGAATGAAATCGAGATTCCAATCACGGTATGGATTTATACTTTGTTTTATTACTTATCGGATTTTGCATATAATTTATTACATTAAACTAAATCATGCATATATTTTGTTTTGTAATGTAGTATTTTGATCAATACAATTGTCCATATTACTCGCCACGTCAATTGGAAGAACTCAAAGAGGAGTTGTGCCAATATTTTATTGAGCTAAGAATCTTATAATAAGGTACTAATACATTGTTGTGTGAAAATTGGTTAATTATGAATATATTGTTTTGTGTATACAACACCGACCGTGTTATTATGTTCATATTGCGGATCGTGACCTTGGATATATATGTAGATTAGGATTGATTTACTTAGTGTTATATAGTGATTTCTTAGGGTGTATTTTGTTACGCTTTAAAACATGTTAATATTGAATTACCATGGTGTATATATATTTTGGATATGAATTGATTATAATGGTATTTGTATATATATAATATTTGGTATTTGAATTACATTTGGTATTTGGATTAAAACTAATATATATTGGTATTTCTAGATTAGATTGTAAAATACCGTTTAGGAATTATGTTTGCGCAAAAAATGCGTTTAGAAATTTTTAAATTTTAGATTTTTCAAGAGAAAACCTATGAAAGCGTTAAGAAAAGCGCTCGTAGGTTTATTTATGAAAGCGCTTTTGGTTGTTAATAGAAGCGCTTTTTTCCCAACAAAAGCGCCTTATAGGCCTACTTTAGATTGCTTCGAATACACCTATGAAAGCGTTGAAAGCGTCAGGTTTTTATGAGCGCTTTTACCAAAAGCGCTCATAGGTAGGCCTACGAGAGCGCTTTTTTCTGAACAAAAAGCGCTGCTAAAACCTTTAGCAGCGCCACCTACGAGAGCGCTTTTAAGCGCTTTTAAAGCCCAAAAGAAGCGCTTTCGTAGGTTATTTTTGGCATAGTGCAAATGCGCCTTCGTGTAACTCTTCCATAATACGTTCCGGTGTTTTCCAGTCTACACAGCGGAGTAAGCACAAGTCGTGATTGCGTTTGTATAAGATGCCGTTGCTGAGGAAGAATTTGGATGCGAACCTTCTCAGAAACTTCTTATCGTTAACATATGCCCCTGCGGGATATTCCTGAGTCTCAAGATACCTCTTCACGTCGTAGTACTAAGGTTTCTCTTCTGTATCAAGCTCATAACAATATGCTGGTTCGTCAAACTTCTCAATGATGATCTGGGGAGCCTCGTTGTCCCATCTAACCTTGAACATAGATGACATAGTAGCCAATGCGTCTGCCAACTGATTCTCTTCTCGTGGAATGTGATTGAAAGTGATCTCCTCGAAGTAGGGGATCAAACTCAGAACATGCTCTCGATATGGAATGAGATTTGGATGCTTCGTATCCCACTCGCCTTTAATCTGACTGATCACTAAAGCGGAGTATCCATACACTTGCAAGAATTTGATTCTTAAGTCAATAGCAGCTTTGATACCCGTGATGCACGCTCAGACCGCCATGTTGTTAGTGCAATCGAAACAAAGTCCGCGGTGAAAGGAGTATGTCCGTAGGGATGTAATGATGGCGCCAATGCCATTACCAAGCGCTTGAGGCTCCATCAAAGACCATGGTCCATCGATCCTTGTTCGTGTCCTTCATCCGGCCCGGTTCTTCACAATCGCGACTAGTAAAACATCTTCGCCTGAAATTAACCGCATAGATCGATAGTCATCTACGGCTTGATGAGCCAAATGATCGGCTACTACACTTCCTTTGATCGCTCGAGAAGTGTAATCGATGTCGATTCGGTCAAGATCATTTGCCATCTTGCTATTCTTCCGAGAGAGCTGGTTTCTCAAATATGTATTTTATCGGATCCATCTTAGAAATCAACAAGGTGTGTGAGTCAACATATACCGCCTTAGTCGGCAGCAGCCCAAGCCAAAGCGTTGCAAGTTTTCTCGAGCCGTGAGTATCTTGTTTCACCGCGGTAAACTTTTGCTAAGGTAGTATATTGCGCGACTTTTTCGACTGCACTCGTCATGTTGCCCCAACACACACCCCATTGAGTTCTGTAACACTGTCAAGTACATGATAAGAGGTCTTCCTTCAACAGGTGGCATCAGGATGGGAGGATTCTGTAGGTACTCCTTTATTTTGTCAAAAGCGATCTGGCAATCATCGTTCCATTCTACCACTTGATCTTTCTTAAGTAACTTGAAGATTGGATCACAAGTAGCAGTTAGATGTGCAATGAATCTGGCAATGTAATTCAATCGGCCCAGGAAACCTCTGACTTCTTTCTCGGTGCGGGGAGCTGGCATTTCTTGAATAGTTTTTACCTTGGCGGGGTCATCCTCAATACCTTTTCCACTTACAATAAACCCTAGGAGTTTTCCGGATCTGACTCCAAAGGTGCACTTGTTGGGATTAAGTCTCAGTTTGTACTTCTTCAACCTGTCAAACAGTTTCTGCAAATGATCGAGATGTTCTTCTTCAGTCTGTGATCGAGCTATCATGTCGTCGACGTAGACCTCTATCTCGTGATATGTCATGAAATAGTGTTACCATAGCATGCTGATAAGTGGCACCCGCGTTCTTCAGTCCGAACGGCATAACTTTGTAGCAAAAAGTGCCCCACTGTGTAACAAAAATAGTCTTCTCCATGTCTTCAGGAGCCATTTTGATCTGATTGTAACTGGAAAAACCATCCATGAAGGAGAAAACTTTATGCTGAGCGGTGTTGTCAACCAGAACATCAATATGAGGAAGTGGGAAATCGTCTTTCAGACTCGCTTTGTTCAGATCTCTGTAATCTACACATATTCGTACCTTGCCATCCTTCTTAGGTACGGGCACCACATTAGCCATCCACTGTGGATAGGAAGTAACAGCTAAGAAACCGGCGTTGAACTGCTTCATAACTTCGGCTTTGATTTTCTCTGACATCTCAGGACGCATGCGACGAACCTTCGCTTCACCGAGAAAACCTTCTTTGTCGGCATTCGGTGTACCACAATATCAATGTCTAAACCCGGCATGTCTTCGTATGACCAAGCAAAAACCTCAATATAGTCTCGTAGCATCTGAATCAATCTTTCTTTAACACTGTTCACAAGACCCGCTCCTATCTTGATCTCTTTTCTGTCTTCATTAGTACCCAAATTCACAACCTCAATCGACTCTTCGTGTGGTCAGATAACTCGCTTCTTCATAGCAGCCGACAAGTTCTCCGGCACTTCACAATCTTCCTCACTTCGCCTTCGGCTTGGTAGATCGGATTATCGAAGTCATATTTAGCAACAAAGATAGTTATCAACGAGATTCGCAGTGATTCTGCAGTGTATCACGTGGGTGTGTGTAAGAAACACATAGCTTTTTGAAGGGGTGACAAAGTAAAAGAAAGAAAGCAACAATTAAATGCAAAAGTCTAACGATTTTATTGAATGAAAATATGCAAATGATGATAATAACCTCACAACGAGCCATGATGCCCCGCAAGGCACTAGGCTTTAGAGTTTATTGTTCAAAACATAGAAAATACGAAAAGCAAAACAAAACAAGAGCAATTACTCCTGTCTAAAGGAGATAGGTATGACGTCTTCAGTCTTCCAATTGCTGAGCCCATTGTCAGGAGTTGGGAATATCCACTTGTTGATGTCGAAGTCGCTGTTGTCGTCTTCTATAGCATGGATTCCACTGGCTGATGCGGAAAGGGAGTTGGCCGGCACGTTCGTGGCGTATCATCTTCTGACCTTTGATGGTGAAGCCTAAACCAGTCTTGTTAGATTTAAAAGGGAGACGGGGAGCTGTCCCCAAATAGTACTACTACCTTCTTCAACAGCAGCTTGAGCATCCTTCAGCGAGGCCATCCTAGGCGGAACTTGTGTCACTTCAGGAGTGACAGGAGAGTCAACAGGCATGACTGGGATTGTTTCAAAAGCTTGACAGGGAGTCTCGAAGAATTCACCTTCCACCTCGAGGTATCGGAATGACTGTAGATGACTGACCATATATTCTTCCTCACCACATACTGTAACAACCTTCCCCTTCACTGGGTACTTTAGCTTCTGATGCAATGTAGAGGTAACAGCGCCTGCCCCATGTATCCAAGGGCCCAAGTAGGCTGAGTAAGTCGGACGGATGTCCATGACAAAGAAAGTGGAATCAAAAGTCGGGAACCGACTTTAACAGGCAGAGTGAGCTCTCCAAGTACTGTTCGCTTAGAACCATCAAAAGCTCTCACAATAATGTCACTGGGTTTCAGAACCAATCCTTCAACATCAAGTCGGTCAAAAGTAGTCTTTGGCAGGATGTTCAGAGCAGAATCGGTATCCACTAAAACATGAGACAAGGTAGTACCTTTGCATTCAACAGAAATGTGCAAGGCTTTGTTGTGTTTCTTTCCGACAGGAGTCAAATCAGCATCAGAGAAGCCTAGGCCGTTGTTGGCAGCTGTGCTAGCAATACAAACTTCAAACTGGTCAGTAGTAGTGTCTTGCGGTACGTGAGCATTCTTCAGAAACTTCACCAAGGCGTTAGCATGGGCCTCACAGCACAAGAGCAGAGAAAGCATGGAAATCTTGGACGGAGTCTGTCCCAACTGTTCCACAACATTGTAGTCACTTTTCTTGATAATCTTCAATTTCCTCATTGTTTGAGGTGTCTTCAAAGAACTTCCTTGGCACTTCGTCGAGCAGGATGAGTCGCTGGTTCTTTCCCTCTAGCTTGGGGAATGGGTTGAATAGCTGGAATGCGAGCTGGAGTCGCAGTGTCTTTAGGAGGAGAGATATCTGGAGAGAAAACCCTTCCGGTTCTGGTCACCTTACTTGATCCGGTGATGTTGTCAATGTCAGGAATGGTAGCTTCAACTGTAAGATCCTCGATTGTCAGAGGGTCTTGCTTGACGCCATGATAGTAAACATCAGCTCCATAATTCCAAGGAATAGCTTTGTCAGAGGAATACGAAACTGGTCTTGGAGAAGTAATAATGAGAGGTGCCACTATAGGCACAAAATCAGCAGAGGAAATCCTTATAGTGTTAACATCAGCATAGTCTTATGGGAAATCGTCACCCTATCCGGTCGCTTTAACATCTTCAATAGGAATCTTGTAGCTCTCAGGAACAGTGTACTTCACCATGTAATCAAACTTTCCACTTGGCTGCCCCAAGGTATCCCATGCAGATGGTGCAGTTTCATTCACATCTTCGATCTTCGCTTAGACATGTCTTCACACGACTTCCACAGTGTGGTTTCGTGAATAGTATTTCACGATTATCCATCATGCATCGAACATGTCTTCTCAACCAGCACAACCGTCAGCAGATGGGCACCAACGACAATTCTCCGGCATCCGGATTGACACCGGCAGAAATTCTTCTTACCATCGAGGAATGGTCAAGTCATCTATGTTGAAAACATAAGTATCCTCACCAACAAAGATTGGAACTTTTGTCATGGTTAGGCATAGGCGCTTTGATCACATTCGAGTCTCAACAGAGGATCAAACTCAACTGCTTAGCTTCAATCATATCTTGAATTTTGTTCTTCGTGAGCCCAACATTGTCGTTGTCGTGCCCTGGCTGTTGGAGTTGTAAGCACACTTAGCATTAGGATTGTATCTCGAGAGGAAGTGTTGACACCGAGGAGGATCCTTCAAAGTAATCAGCTACTTTCAACATGTGTTGCAAGGCTTCATACAATGGCATGTTGATCTTCGAACCGCCTTCGTATGCGCTTTGGCTACGCGTGTTGTCTCACCGAGGTTGTACCGATGTAGGATTGAGATCACAACCGCCTACGATTGAGCGGTCGGTCTTGGCTCGGCTTTTCTGACCATACACAGCATTGGCTTCTTTCTTACCACCAAAAGATCTCTTTGCAACATTTGGTGACGACTCTACATGAATCTTCCCACTCTTGATGCCAGCTTCGATGCGCTCTCTTGTCAATATCAACTCGGTGAATCCGGCTGAAGAGTTTCCGATAAGATGATTGAAGAATGGGCCTGTCAGTGTTCCCATGAACATATCAACCAACTCCCTATTGGACATGGGTGGTTGAACTCTGCCTGCTAGATCTCTCCATTTCTGAGCATACTCTTTGAACTTCTCGTCACGACCCATAGACATGCTCTGTAGTTGCTTGCGAGTGGGTGTCAATCTGCTAAGTCACTCCAAGTACGGATACGGTCATTCTCTAGCTGATAATACCACTCCAATTGAGTTCCGGACAAACTCTCTTGGAAATAATGCATCCACAACTTTCTGTCATCAGTGTGGGGGTTGATCTTCCGAACATAGGACTTCAAGTGCAATTTTGGACAAGACATGCCATCATACTTAGCAAAAGTTGGAACTTTGAACTAGGGAGGAATCACCACACCAGTGACAAGACTCAGATCATCAAAATTCAGCCCGGACATCTTCAGATTTTCCACAGCATTCAGACGGTCTTCAAGTTGCTTGTACTTGTCACCTTCATCAGAGTACTGGTCATGATCATAGCGATCTTCTCTCTCATTCTTAGACTCACGCTGGCTGCCTTCTTCATTGCCCTTGACACTCCCCTCATTCTTGACACTTCCTTCTGAGAGCTCTATCCGGTTGACTACTTTAGGACCACCTTTGTAACGTTTGCCCATGTTGAGAACACCAATGACCTTCTTCTTTCTGTTGATGAGTTTCTTCAGATCTTCTTGGCCTTGGACCAAGCTGGTGAACATCTGTTGGAACTAAGCATTTTGAGCCTGGAGATCTTTGACGGACTGTTAAAGAGCCATTTCTCTGCTAAAATAAATAGCGAGAAAATGAGAAAACCAATCTTCAATGTACCTGTTATGAGATGTTATGCCATGATATGCGATGTTTATGCGAATGCAATGCAATGTTTTCAAGGACCTTAGAGATTTAAATTTGTTAAACAAGCACGAACAAACATATATTAGTTCTCTTTTTATTCTTTTTCTTCTTAAGTACAAAAGATAGTTCAAAACAATAAAATAAAAGCATAAAAATCCTAAAGCTCTAAGTCTCCCATGGGCGCTTCCTCTTGGTGCCGAGGTAGGCGTTGATGTTCCGCTCCTCGTGAAGTAGCTTTGTCAACTCTAGTACCTTCTTCTCGCTTGCATAGCACTGAGCTTCAAAGGTATCCCTTTCTTCTTTAAGTTGAATCCAGGATCTCTTCAAGTCTTCAAAATCAGTAGGCATGTCAGGATGGAGAACGATATAGGGTACGTCACCTATAGCAACAGGTTCCATAATTACTGGTAGAACAGGCGTGAATGGCATCATGAGGTTTTGAGCTCTAGCTCGCACCCATCTGAGGTAAGGTTCCCAAGGAATGGAGTTTTGGTGCCCTAAAGTCTTGGTATCAGTCTTCTTTACCACGCCCCAAGCGTGTATGAACCTTCGTCGGTAATTCTGGAGATCGTGATTGTAGTCCAACACAATGTCTTGGAGAAGCATATTATGCGGACCATCTCTTCGAGAAAAACCAAACTGACGTAGAGCTAAAGAAGGGTTGTAAGTAATACCCCCCCTTATACCAAGTAGTGGTACATTAGGGAATTCTCCACAATGCTCAATGAATGTGAAGTCCTTTTGAGAGAAAAGACACCAACGGATATCTGAATGAGAGAGTGACATTAGTCTTTGAGACCACTTCAACCTTTGCTCGTTCTTCAAAACGGATGGAGGAAGGTGCGAAATAAACCACCTGGAAAGTAACGGTATGCAACACATGAGAGTTCCTTGTCTTTTGATGGTACGAGTGTGGAGAGAATGTAGAATGTCTCCAAGTAAAGTAGGCACAGGATTACGAGTGAGGAATAACTTGATGGCGTTCACAACTATGAATTGATCCGAGTTAGGAAATAGAACCAAACCATAGATTAGCAAAGCCACAATGTCTTCAAATGCATGGAAACTCATAACCTTGAGGAATTCTCATGCTTTCTTAATCAGGAACTTAGCAAGTAAACCCTTAACTCCGCTTCTAGTTTCCCAATTGGCTTCAATGTCTGATCGCTTTAGATGTAGCGCTGATGCAATGTCTTCGTACCTAGGAACCTTTTCTAGACCGGTGAATGGCATTTGATCAAGACTAGGTATCCCAAGTAGCTTAGAGAACTCTTCCAAGGTAGGAACTAACTGATAATCTGGGAATGTAAAGCAATGGTGTTTCAATCAAAGAACCGAATAGGACATGCATCATATCTTCTTCAAAACCGGAGATAACCAAGTCAAGCAGATAACCATGTCTTTTGATGAACTGAGCATGGTCGGGAATTTCTAAAACCAATTCTTTGAGCTGAGAAGGTATACCCATGAAGTTGATTCGGATAGTCTTTCTAGAAGCCATAATTCCCTACAAAACAGAGCAAAGATAAATCCCTAGGTCCTTGAAATAGTTAGAAATGATATGCAATGCGATGATGTCATGATGTCGTGTTTAGCACACACAAACAATTCACACAATGAGCCTAGGTTTAAGGCTTGCATGAGGTATAGGTGATTACCCCACCAAAAGTTTGAGTTGGTTCATCCGCCCTATAATAGTAACCGGTTCTAGGAATCTCACATCATTGATCTTTCTCATAGGCGTTTATTTCAATACGACTACCAAGTGGTCGACCGAAAATATCCCAAAAGTCTGATCTTAATGAGCGTATCAGCCAACCTTAGTCTGCACCAAAGCCGGCCATCTCACTACCTTCTAATGGCCAAGATGGGTCAATTAAGGTTCTAAAAGTTTAGTTAGTGCTTGATGACACCACGCAGAAGCCAAATACTATCCTCAACTTGGAAATGAAGAGTATCAGGACATCCAAAGTGTCACACTAACGTAGCCATCATGTTGACCGTTTCGATATACGTCTAACGATCGCGACGATTTATTGCTACTTACCTAAAAGGAAACCCGGATCCGGGTGTAGGATCCCCCACAAATATAATACCCAAGCAACCCTTAAAGATAAAGCAAGCAAGTCAAACAGAAAGCAATAAAGGTGATCTAGAAATCCCTAAGGTATTCTCTCTTTAGGGTGTCTCCCCGGCAGAGTCGCTAGTTCTGTAATACGGTGAACTGACTTTGAGATTTTTGTATCGCAAATGTGCGGATAGCAAGAGTCGCCACCGACTTTTCTTTTATCCAATTAAGGGAAGGTGAAAAGAACAGGAAAAGACCTTCGTTAGATTCTGAGTAAGGGAGAAGGTTATGAAAAGGGAAGGTATTAGCACCCCTTTCCATCCGTAGTTATCTACGGACTCTTAGTTGCTCTTAGATCACTTTAAAAATTGTGCTTTCTGTGTGTTTGACAAATGTTTTGAAAAGGCATTTCGCTTTGACTTTGTAATGATTCATGTGGAATGTATACAAAGTGTTTGGAAATGTTTCATTTTGAAAAGAGTTTGAACTTTGACAAAAGTGTGAGGTGTAAAAAGTGTTTTGATAGAGCTAGCAACTAAAAGTCTTATTACCTACTCAGAATGGGCGTTTTCGTGTTGTTTTACGTTCCTTTAGAATAGTGCTATCCGTACCATTAGTTGGTAGGTAACTCCATTCATTGGATGTAAGCGGGACATTCGAAGGGACATCGGATGGTCATAGAAGGCAACTTGTAGGAGTATCCTAGCACATTCGAAGGAACTATCATCATTTTTCGTAGGCGACAATCGAGGGTCAAGATCATGTATTCGTAGGCGACATCGTGGGTCTATGATCTTTGTATCGAAGGGACTATGATGATTTGTTTGAAGGCAACGGTGCTAGAATACCTCTACGTTCGAGAGACTTGACCATTTGAATTCGTAAAGGCAACGAGAGAGAATTACCCTAAGGGGTGCATGTGTGAAAAGAGTGTGTCAAATTCAGATACTTTTATCTTGAAATTAAGAGTGGTCTATGTTCAATTTTATCTTGCCATACACGCCTAATTACTAGCAGTTTATAGGGTGCGGAAAGTAAATTGCGGAAATGTAAAATGCGGTAAGATAAAGTCCTACGCTATTACATGGCTTTGGGAAAGATACATAATTGAAAGTGTGGAAAATAAAAGTCCTAATTAAACTATTACATCCCATAGGAAGTTAGATAATTGGAAAAGAAAAGCGATAAAAATCGTCCGAAACGATATAACTTGTGAAAAGATGCAAAATCGGAGAACGGAAGAAAATTGCATAAGAGGAAAATGTTAGTAAAAATAAGTATTTTTGAATGAGAAATTTTTTTTGTGCTTATGATGACATTAATATGATAAAATAAATTTTTGGGAATTTTTGGAGTTAATTTGATAATTTAAAAACAATTAAAAGTCATTTAAACAATTAATTATTAGTTAAATTAAATATGCATGCAAAAATAATAATTTTTATGTTAAAAATTAAATAAACATTTTTCTGATGATTATGCAAAAAATAAATATTTTTGGTGTTTTTTAAATGCATGGTAAAAATTATTGAAGATAAATTAAATAGTATGAAAATATTAAAAGAAAATATGAAAATAGAAAAAAAATACAAACTTGTAAAAAATCACATTGCTTTGGCTGGGATTCGAACTCAGGTTCCCTGGGTAACATGCGCGCTGCCTTTACCAACCGAGTTGGCTTGTACACGTGTTAGGAAAACGGAACGAATGGCTTTTAAACGGTGTCACTCTCTGATTGCCCAGATCACGCGCCAAACCATCATCTTCTTCGTTTTGAATTTTTAAACATTTAGCGCCGGTCTTTGTTCGACGCTAAGGCCCCTGCAAAAATCAAAATCTCATACAAGTAATATAAATGAATTGTGAGTACATGGATCGACTCGTTTTCATCCACTGATCATCCTGGTATGCTTGGTTTGGTCCAATTTTTCCTAATTAGAGAAACCCTAATTCAAGCCCGAAAACCCTAACAATGGTGGTTTTCGTTCCAGGTCATTAAAATACGATTGGGCTACCCAGATAGCTTGCAAACTTGATGTTGATCATGAACAAACAATCAAAAAGTGTTAAAAATGCATGAATAATAGAAATCGATTTCGAAAAATATATGAACAAACCAAAATCAGATTGCTTGATTCTTGATGATTTTGCAACTTGTAAAGGTCTATATCGACTCTAAACAACCCAAGGAACATGATGGAATGCTCAAAATCGATTGAAACAAGCTAGAACCAAGGCTGCTAGTGACTTGTAGTGCACGTTTTTTTTGAGTTTAGGTTAGGGTTCTTGAGGCAATTTTTCTGTTCTTTCTTGTGTGATATGCATTGTATATTTATAATGGATGAAAATTGAGCTGATTTGAGGAACAAATAATCATCAATCAATGCAAAGATTATTTGATTTTGTACCAAATCAAATCTTATCTTTTTTGATCAATTTTCATCAATTCCTTGCCAAATCAAAACCAATTTCGAAATTGACAGCTTTTTGTGAGTTGCTTGGACCTCAAGGATGAGAGAAAAAATCAATTTGCATTTAATTTTGATTTTATACCTTATTTTTAAATTTAATTTGTATTTAAATGAATAAAATCCAAATTAAATAGAAAAATAAAGCTAAAATTCGTGGCATTGGGCTTGGATGTTCCAAATTGTCTAAGGAACAAGTTTGAATGAAGAAAAACTAGGCCCATTTGCAAAATTTTGGATTTTAACAAGTATCTCTCTTTGTGCACTTCTTCAAAAATACCCAACTTGTGCATGGTGTATTTTTCTCAATTTTCCACATTTTTGAGTGTTCTTGGACTTTTTAGAAAGCTCTAAGTGTCCTATAACCAACATCTTTGGTTTCATCTCAATTGGGGTTTCCATGCTCAATAAATCTTCAAAATAAAATGTTGACTTTTTGTTGACTTTGAAAAGGACCTGTAATGTTTTGAATCATACTTTCCAAATGAAGCATTTTTTGAACATTCTTGTGAGACATGAAGTTGTAGAGAATTGAATTTCCTTCAAAATGAGAGGTGGTGGAAAAAATTCTGAGAAAGTATGAAGAAGTTATGCTCAGTCAAAGTTCAGTTGACTTTTCATTGAAAAACCCTAATTTGGAAAGTTTGACTTTTGAGCAAATCTTGAATTTTCTTGATGAATCACGATCAACCCTTGATCAAATGATGAATGTGACTTCAAAATGAGGATGTTGACCAAAAATCATGAAGTTTGACTGTATGTTGACCACAATTGACTTTTTGTCCAATACAACTGATTTTCAACCATCTGAGCAATTGTCTGAGGAATTTTGACTTGTGAGGCTTGAAACTTGACATGGAGAATCTTTGAAGCATATGTGGAGGCATGATGACCATAGGAGATGTTGGAAGTCCATCTTGATCTGAGAAATACCAAACCCTAGTTTGGGTTGATTGTCTAGGAGAGGGTTTGTCTGATCAACCCTTGAGGAATCCTTGAGTGTGGATGTATGAAATGTCTTGAGAAGTAGGAGGGAAAATTTTGGGGTATGACACCGTCCTATAACACGGTGGGAGAACTGACTTGTTTGTTTTGCATTTTATCGCAAATTTTGTGGATAGCAAGAGTCGCCACTGACTTTTCTTTTATCCAATTAAGGGAATGCGAAAAGAACAGGAAAAGACGTTCGTTAGATTCTGAGTACGGGAGGCAGTTATGAAAAAGGAAGGTATTAGCACCCTTTCCATCCGTAGTTATCTACGGGCTCTTAATTGCTTAGCTTACTTTAATTGCTTTTTTGTGTGTGTGTTTGAAAAAAAAATTGAAAAGGAATTTCGCTTTGACTTCGTAATGATTCATGCTGGAATGTATACGAAGTGTTTGGAAATGTTTTATTTTGGAAAATACTTTGTAATGATTCACGCTGGAATGTATACAAAGTGCTTTGAAAATGTTTTTGAAAATATGAGGTGTGAAGAATGTTTTGATTGAGGAAGCAAAAGAGACGTATTTTTACCCACTCAGAACGGACGTTTCCGTGTTGTTTTGCTTTCCTTTAGAATAAGGCTATCCATACCATTGGTTGATAGGTAACCTTATTCGTTGGATGTAAAAGGGACATTCAAAGGGACATCGGATGATCATAGAAAGCAACATGTAAGGATATCTTAGCATATTCGTAGGGACGATCATTACTTTTCGTAGGCAACAGTCGAGGGACTAGATCATGTATTCGTAGGCAACATCGAGGGTCATCGAGGGACTATGATCTTTAATTCGAAAGGACTATGATGATATGTTTGTAGGCAACTGTGCTAAGATATCCCCACGTTCGAGGGACATGACCATTGTTCGTAAAACAAGAAGAGAGGATACCCTAAGGGGGGTGCATGTGTGAAATATGTGTTGTATTCAAGATACTTTATCTTGTATTAGTGATCTAGGTTGATTTTTATCTTGCCATACACACCTAGTTACTAGCAGTTTAATAGGTGTGGAAAATAAATTGCGGAAATATAAAGTGCGAAAAAGTAAATGTCCTACGCTATTACATGGCTTTGGGGCAGATACATAATAGGAGGTGCGGAAAGCAAAAGCAGAAATGTAAGTCTATGCTATTATAGAAAAAAACTTTGCGACCTATACATCCTTTCTAGAATTTAAATGCAAAAAGAAATAAAATAGAAAAAATTGTCTAAGTGAATACCTAAATCCTAATTGTAAAAGGAAAATATTTTTGGTATTTTTGAAAGTTGATTTTAATGTAAAAAATCCTAGTTCTAATTAGTTTTAATGAATAAAAGAAATTTAATTTAAATTATTAACCTAAATTAAACTAGTTAAATTAATTAATTAAGAAAAAAATATAAAGAAAATTATTTGTGAAATTAATCCTAATTAAGCTAATTGTTTAACCTAATTACTAATTAATTATTTAATTGAAATAATTAAAAAAAGAGAATAAGAAAATAAACAGTAGAAAGACAAAAATAATGAAAAAAGGGTTTCCATCAGAGTTTCTAACGAAAATTGGCACAGAAGCCAAGCCTTCTGTGAGTGGCGCACCTTGGACATCCAGAAGATGGAGGTTCTGGAGCGGATCCTTCTGAGGGTGTCCACAGGCTAGAGATTTTGGAGGTGAAACGTCTGATGGGGTCCAGAAGCTGGAGCTTCTGGAGATTCTGCATCTGGGGGGTCGGAGCTTCTAGAGGTTCTACATCTGGAAGGGTCCAGAGCTTCTGGAGGTTTTGGGGATTTCTGGCGCTAGGGACGTCCAAAAGCTGGAGCTTCTGGAGGATCTGGTGCTGGGGACGTCCAGAAGCTGGAGCTTCTGGAGGATGATACTTTTGGAAATCCAGAAGTTAGGACTTCTGTCAGAGGCGCCGGGAGAGAAACTCCGGTCATCTTCTTCAATCATCTTCAATCATCAGCCTGCAAAATAAACAGTATGAATGCAACAAGGGTACCCTATTCCCCTAATTCAAGGGCTACAAATCGATTGGTGGTGTTAGTTCATTCTGAATCGGCCTAGCACTATGGATACGAAGCTCCTCCAGTTCGTGCCCTAACAATGGCAACTAGCGATTAAGCCATGGAAAACTTCAAACGACTTCCCAGATCTGTTCTATATCATGTTATAAACATATTTGAAACATTAGTTGCAAGCAAATCATGCTCAAACGTAAAACACAAATTCAAAAAAAAATGCAAATCGGAGCAGTATGTATGGCATGTTTCAACGTGTTATGGTCATTATAACTGATGCTTAATTACTCAGACTTACCTTAGGAGCATAATGGAATGCTTAAAAGTGACTGAAAGTGGCTGGAAAATAGTACACGGATTTTCCAACTTCTTGGAAATTTTGAGAATTTTTAGGGTTGCTATGGAGGCAAGGGTTTCGTGTAAGAGGCTGAAAAATCGTCCCTTTGTCTTATGAGGATGTTAAGTATATATAAAGGAGTGGAAATAGGTCAAGGCTTTAAGAGAAAATATTTTCTTTAAATGGAGAATATTTGATTTGAAATTTGTATGAAATCTTTCCAAATTTAGCTCAATCTTTCCCTTAATCTTCTTGCACGAAATTGACAGCTCTTCTGGGCTTCCTTGGTCCTCAAGACATGCACAAATCAAGCCCACCTTGTATGAATAATCATTCTTGTATTTTATTTAATTAAATTTGAATTTTAAGCCATTTAATTCAAAAATAAATAAATAAAAATGACAAGAGGCGTGGCATGAGGTATAAAAGTCATGGATAATCTTATCATCAAGTTTGGATCATAAAATCTAAGGCCCATTTAAAAAATATTTGCTTTTGCTAGATATTTTTTTATGCACCTCCTCAAAAACGCTCAACTTGCACAACTTGTATCTTGCGCAATTTTTAACATTTCTGGGTGTTCTTGGACTTTTTAGAAAGCTCAAGATGTCTTTTAAACAACCCTTTTGGTTTCATCTTCATTGAAGTTTCCATGCTCATGACCACTTCTTTTCAAAGAGATGACTTTTTGTTGACTTTTCAAAAGGACATGTAATGTTTTGACCCATACCTTCCAAATGAAGCATTTCCAGCCAAAGCTTGTAAGACATGAAGTTGTAGAAAATTAAATTCTCTTCAAAATGAGCTTTGGTGGAAAAATTTCAGATAAAGTATGTGAAAGTTATGCCTGGTCAAAGTTCTGTTGACTTTTTATTCAAAAAAACCCTAATTTAGAAACTTTGACTTTTGATCAAATCTTGACTTTTCTTGATGAATCATGATCAATCCTTGATCAAATGATGAATGTTACTTCAAAATATTGATTTTGACAAAAAATCATGAAGTTTGACTGTATGTTGAGCACAATTGACTTTTTGTCCAATACAATTGATTTTCAACCACCTGAGCAATTGGATGAGCAATCTTGACTTATAAGGCTTGAAATTTGACATGGTGATCCCTTGAAGCATATGATGAGGTATGATGACCACTTGAAGCATTGAAAATCCATCTTGACTTGAGAGGAGCAAAACCCTAGTTTGGATTGATTGCTTAGGAGAGGGTTTGTCTGATCAACCCTTGTGAAATCCTCAAGTATGGAGATGAGAATTATGTTGAGAAGTAGGAGGGCAAATTTTGGGGTATAACACCATCTTAACGCAGATTCTCTGAAAGTGTCATCCATAAGCTTGCATTTTAAAGAATCACTGGCACCTATCAAGGCCTGAGTATTATTAACTGAGATGATATGCTCCTGCGGGTCTATTTTACCATCATAAGTCGCTAGAACGGGAGGTTTAAAGTTTTATGGGACTTGGTCGTCCCAGATGGCTCGAGATAGAGGTTGTGACTCTAAAAGCTCTGTCTCTTCTTCTTTAGTTTCTTGCTGGCTCCGTTGTCGAAGAGCCTGAACGCTATCATGCAAAGTGTCGTTGTGTTGACGTAAGTCATCGATCATAGCCAACAAATGCGCCAAGTCTGGAGGTGGTGGACCATTTTCAGGGGTCGTGGACATTGTTTTTGTAATTCGAATATGGTGGCCAGGGAATGGTTTAATGAGGCCCCACAGTGGGCGCCAAATGTTCTTGCTAGAATATTTCTGTGAGAATGTTTAGGGATTTAGAGCTTAAGTGAAGGATACTTGTGCTCCATGCTATGTGTCTTGCTCACCCTTCAGTCTGGAGCCCTATTTATAGAGGTTCCAAAGACCTCATTAACTACTTCCTGTAATTATCATGCCTCTTCATCAATCATAACTGAGAAGTCATTACTGTTTGTAACCTCCACCATCACTAATTATCATGAACAGTGTAACATGCACCGTCAGGCTTAATGAGGCAGTTACATCTTTAAAGACGCCGGCTTGGTCGTAACCTCCTGGAAGCCGGGGTGTCTGCCCAGTGAGAACCCCCTTGCCTTTGATCGATTTAGCCATCGGTCGAATGGGTACCCCCACTTCCTCTACCGACTTAGTCATCGGCCCAAGAGCTGGTCTATGAAGTCGGAGTATAGACATACCTCAGGTAATGGATTTTATGTATCTACAACACCAAACGTACACTTATTAGGATTCAAACGGAGGTGATACTTCCTCAAACGCAGAAATAGTTTCAACAAGTCTTCCTAATGATCTTCCACAGTTTGGGACTTGGCAATTATATCATCAATATACACTTCAATTTCTTTATGCATCAGATAATGGAATAGGGTCGTCATGGCTCTCTAGTACGTTGCACCAGCATTCTTCAACCCGAAGGGCATCACTCTGTAACCGAATGTTCCCCAAGGTGTGATAAACATTGTTTTTCCATGTCCTTAGGAGCCATCTTAATTTGATTGTACCTGGAAAATCCATCCATGAACGAGAACACTTTGCACTTGCTCGTACTATCCACCAACATATCAATATGTGGCAACAGATAATCATCTTTAGGACTAGCCTTGTTCAGATCTCAGTAATCAACACACATGCAGACTTTTCCATCTTTATTTGGTACCGACACAATATTGGCAATCCATAGAGGATAGACTGCTGTCATGAGGAAACCTTCGTCAATATTCTTTAAAACTTCTTCCTTAATCTTTATTTCCATATCAGGATGAGTCTTCTTAACTTCTTCTTTATTGCCGGAGACTTAGGCTTTAACGGTAAATGATGATCCACAATATCAGTATCTAATCCTAGCATATATTGATACGGCCAAGCAAAGATATCCACATATTCTTTCAGCATTTCAATCAAACGAATCTTCACCTAAGGATGTAGTGATGCTCCAATCATGACTTCTTTAACATCTTCATCAAAACCCAAGTTAATGACTTCCAACAACTCTTTGTTTGGCTTAATGGTGTTTTCCTCACGCTAAAGCAATCGAGAAAATCTTCATGGATCTCATCAAATTCTGGCTACATATACAGGACGTTCAAAGTTGGAAGAGGGCGCAGGGTCACTATTTTCAACGGTTTTATGAATTAATCTACAAATATGATTATGATCGATTTTAGAAACTGACACATGCGACAAGTAATTATGAAGATTCAATTCAGTTATTATTATTTATTTATCATTTTTTTTGTGAAAGGTTTTTTCTTATTACCATTTTTCAAGAAAAAACAGAAGATAAAAGACACAATTTGGAATGAAAAACAAAATTTTAATAATGATCTTAAATTTCAAAACAAACTGATTTTTCCCATACAACATCACTTTCACCTTGGACAGAGTGAAAGGATTATTATTTAAAAATTTAAACAAGCAAAAGCGAATTATTTAGACACGTGAATGTAAGTGGGGATGTCAACAGCAATCCAATTACAAACTCTAGTTCAATGCGTCATAAACTTGGGAATTTCCTACTCTGGTCCATCTTCAACAATGGCATTGATTCATGGAACAATAGGATTCAGATAACCAGCACATCAGAAAACATCTGGATATTTGGTAGCAACATGCCCTTCCTTCAACATTTCTCTTCTGATCTTTGTGGAAAATCCTAAACCAAAACCATTCTTATTCACTTTCGGCTCGATAACTTGTCCCCAAGCATTGTCGGAACCTTTCTGAACTACACTACGAGCGTCCTTCAACGAAGCAATAGAATCCTCACGCTTTTGGGCACTGTCAATAGATAAAGCTTAGAACTGCATTCCAACAGCGGCTTCATCAGCTTCTACTATGGAGAAAGAAGATAAACGAAATACTAGCATAGCTTGTTCTCCTTCCATAATGATCACAGCACCTTCACAAACAAACTTTAATTTCTGATGGAGATTAGAAATCACAGCACCCGCTTCATAAATCCAAGGTCGTCCAATAAAACAGTTATAAGTAGGAAATATATCCATCACCTTGAAGGTAATTTGAAACAGATGTGGACCAATGTGAATGGGTGAATCCACTTCCCCAATAACAGATTTACGAGAACCATCGAACGCCTTCACAATGATACCACTAGGACGCATCGGTGGACCTTTATATTTAAGCTTTGAAAGAGTACTTTTGGGAATAACATTTAGCACGGAACCATTATCAATAAGCACATTGGACAATGCATCATTCGTGCAATTCATGGAAATGTGCAAAGCCATATTGTGAGGGCAACTCTTCATCACTGAAACTCAGATTATTGCAAGTTGTGATGTTTCCAACCACACTATTAAAAGTTTCTAAAGGCATATTATAATCAACAAAAGCCTGGTCCAAAACCTTCATTAGAGACTCTTTGTGAGCAGAAGAATTCATCAACAAATCCAAGATTGAAATCTTCGATTGAGTCTGCAACAATTGCTCAACGATCTTACTATCACTCATCTTGATAATTTTCAAAAAATAATCTACTTCTTTTTCTTGAGCTACTCCACTAGCCTGTCCTTCAATCTTCTTGGGTACAACACTAGCTTCCACGACCTTCTTACCATCATAAGCCAACTTTAGAAATACAGGAACAAACACACGACCACTTCTGGTCATTCGACTAGCATCGGAAATATTTCCTACTTGAGGCAACGGTTGAATCAGAATTTCAACATCTCCTTCTAGAATGGTGGCATTGTACTTGTATGGCACAACCTTGTTGGAACTATACGGGACAAGTCCAGTTAAGATAATAACCAAAGGAGTAACTGAAGGCTTGCTGTAATAGGTCACTTCCACAGGAGTGGGAATATCAAAATGTGGCATAATGACGTTTACATTTGCTTGTTCACCAGACTCATCAGTGGAGAAATACTCAGCAACAATAAATTATTCGTTATCAGATTCATCCAATGATTCCTCAATCATATTGACGTTATAGGTGAAACCAACCTTGCTCACTACAATCTGAATGATGACTTCATCTAGAAGACGCTGAATATTTCTTTCACAACATCACAACCATGATGATTCGTGCTACATACCGAGCATTCACTATATTGGTGCACTTCTTGTACTTCAATAAATTTGAACTCGGCGTGCAAATTGACCAAATCAGCATTAGTCTCATTTACATCATGAATTTGGATTTCTCTAGGAGGACCATAAACGACATTTACTTCAACTTCGGCCTCATCCTTCAAACTAATAACTTGGATGAGGTTCCTATCCATCACTTTTATCTGATTACAACCACGATTATCTTCGCGGCACACATCACAAGGAACGTGATCATCGGAACAATAACCAACTTTACATAGAGCAACATGCATTTTCACAAGATCTCCAATGATCAAATTCACATCATAAAACTTGATTTCTTCGTCATTCATATTCACAACATTTTCATGCTTGGGAAATGGATTCTATTGCACATTGGGACCCATGTCTTTGAAAGACAACAAACTAGATCTGACCATCTTTTGCACTTCATACTTTAATGGGTAACAATTCTCAATATTGTTCCCTAGAGCTCCTTGGTGGTATGCACAAGTCTGACAAACTTTGTAATACCACGGAAAAGGATTTGGAACAACTGGAGGATCCTTAGTTGCACCAAGTGCCTCTGAATCAATGTTGGATACAACTCTGTATAAGTCATTGGAATCAGATCAAACGGTTCTCGCTTTGGGCCTTACCCTTGCTGGGATGCTTTTTTATTAGGGATAATAGTTGGAGTTGTAGCAACAACAGGGGTAACAACAACAACTTGTTGGTTCTAAGAACACTTACTAGGGAACATAGTTCTCCTCTCTTACACAACAACATTAACATCTTCCTTATTTTTGGAGAATCCAAAGGATGGCTTCTTAACTCCACTCGAACCTTCTTATTTCGAAAATCGTCCCTCTCGGACAACCTCTTCTAAATGGACTCCCATGCTTACCATTTCAGCAAAATCACTAGGTGCACTGGCCACTATCTTACTATAATAGAAGGGACCCAAAGTCTTCAGGAAAACTTTGGTCATCTCTTGCTCACTTAAGGAAAGTATAACCTGTGTAGCAAGTTCACACCATTGCTGAGCATACCCTTTGAATTATTCCTTATATTTGGAACCATTGCCCTTAGCTGATAATGGTCAAGTGCCATGTACATTTTGAAGTTGTAATGCTTCACAAAAGCTTCACCCGAATAATTGAATGTATGGATGTCACTGCTGTCTAGATTCATGTACCATCTCAAAGCCGCACCAGTAAAACTTTCTTGAAAGAAGTGAATGAGTAAACGCTGGTATTCAGTGTGAGTGGACATCCTTCTCAAGTACATCATCAAATGGTCACGGGGACAAGAATTTACTTTGTACTTCTCAAAATCTGGAACTTTGAACTTAGTAGGAACTTTCACATTGGGAACTAAGCATAGATCATTGACATTGTCACAAAAAATTTCTTTCCCTTTGAGGGCTTTTAGCTCATTCTGTATCTTGTCAGACTCTTCCTAGAATCCATCTATTCGATCATAGAATTCTAAACTTTCACTCGGAGGAGGGAATGAACTGTCAAATTCTTTGTTGAAAATAGGAGTAGCATGCACCAAAGGAGGTGCGGAAACAACAACAGGTTGGGCCAAAAAGGTCACTTGAGCAGGAGGGTTGTAACCTTCAGGAATGAAATTCTCTAGCATTCCCCAAGGATATCCAGGAGGCATACAGTGTTGGATAGCAGAAACATGAGCATCTTGAACTTCAGAGATAATAGTTGTCTGTCAAGGTGGAATGATACGAGGAGAGGGTGGATGAGGTAGTGGCTGATTTTGAGCAGCCACCAACTGTTCCACCATAATAGTCAAGTTGGATATACCGGTCCTTAAGGAGATAACCTCTTCGCGCAGCTCGCGATTCTCTTGCTCTAGATTTTGCATATTCTTCTTGGAGTTGGCTAGAGTGTTATACCAATGCAACATCTTGAATACTGAATGAAGCAGAGAAACGGATAAGACACCTTGGAAAGTATGAAAATGCAATAATGTGTGTGTCATGATGCATGACATGCAATGCACATGATTTGTTTATTATTTCTTTTCATTTTTATTATTCAAGGAACTTAATAAAGACCATTCAATTTGCAAATATTAGAGCATAACACATTTGAAATAAACTTATATCATTAATAAAATATTTTGAGGATTACAATTCTTCAATACAAGTTTCAATGAACCCAAGTACAATAGAGCATAATATAGAAACTAAGAGTCCTAAGGAACCAAATCTATAGAAGATCCTTCCTCAGATGACGTCTTTCTCTTGAGCTTCCTGATCTCTTCCTTTAGCTGCTCGTTCTCCACTACATACCTGTCAACATAACCTTTCCAAGCACCGGACTCAGGAGGAGTGTGAGAATGAACTGGGGTGCTAAGAACTGGGTGAACACTGGAAGAAAGTAAATCCTTCTGCTTCTCTATCATATATATAGCACAACTCCCAAGAATCTCAATCAAATCATCCTTTTACTTCAGCTCTATTACATAAGACATCTTCAAAGTATGATACTTGTTCTTCCAAGTTTCCTTCTCTTGTTGCATCCTAACCAAACAATCTGAAGATCCTCTATGTCATCTAAACCCTGAGTAGTAGCCAAGAACAAATCAGCAAGAGGCTCCTCTTGAGAATACGACATCTTTAATTCAACAGATCTGGCTCAAACCCATAGAAGATAAAGCTCCAAAGAAACAACTCCTCTTTTCTCGATGTTCTCTTTTCCTTTCCTATGCATATGACGCCAAGATTTCTCTATATTTTTCCTAGCTGCACTGTGGTCTTCACCCTCATTAAGAAAGAATCCATTGACATTAATGCTCTTTGATTTATCCCTCATCGGATAACCAAACTAACGACGTGCAAGAACATGATTGTAGCTAATACATCCCTTTGTACCAAGAAGAGGCACATTGGGAAAGCTACCATAATTGTCGATAATCTCTACATCATAATAAACCTGACAATACCATACAATATCAGAATGAGTAAGAGCCATATTCTTGGGTGCCCAACGAGGTTCCCTTCTAGGACTCCAAAAATCATCAATTGTAGGCAAGTGAGAAACAAACCAATGGTATGGCAATGGTGTACAACAAATATTATCTCATTCTCAACGGAAGTTTCGAAGATGAATATAATAATAAGTCTCAGCAAGGAGTGTGGGAACTGGATTCCCAATCTTGAAAATCCTGATAGCATTAACATTAACAAAGTTGTCAACATTGGGAAACAAGAACAAACCATATGCAAGCAAGACAGAGATGGCTCGCAAAGCTTCCATACTCTTCATATTAGCAAAATAACGAGTCTTCTTCAACAGAAATACAGCCAGTAATCCTCTGATACACCCCTTGGTAGTCATATTGTCTTTAAGCTCAGACCTCATCAGATGGGTAATAGTAGAAATCTCATGATACTTAGGCTCCTCCTCCAAAGAAGTAAAAGGAACAACACTAGTAATAGGTCGACCGAACAGATAAAAATACTCCTCTAGGGTAGGAACTAACTGATAGTCAGGAAAAGTGAAGCACGAATCATAGAACTGAACCAAAGTTTAAATAAGTTTATCCTTCATCTTCGTCTTCATCAAAGATAAAATAGTCCCATACTTCTTTTGGAAACCCTCAGGACTCTCAATTTCATCAATCAAGCTCATCAATCCCTCAATCCTATGTTCCTTGAAAATGTATTTCTGAGTCCTCCTCTATCTATAATCCATGGTCAAAGTATACTTGAGATATTTTCAAAGGTCAATTTTAATTTCCATGAGCAATTGTCAGAAAAAATTCGTATGGGTGCATTAATTCATGATGCAACAATCACACACAAATATCACAAACATGGGGGTCCATAGGTTCGACGTCACGAGCTTGGAGTCAAAAGGTACTACCCATAAGGTATTCTAAGCTTTGTGACCTTTAGGTCAAGGTTTTAAAAGGAATCCCCAGAATTTTCATGCCTCTATCCAATACTACCAACTTCCCGATATACTCGGTAATTAGCAATACCTTCAGGTGAAACTCTTCTGAGTGCAGTATCGCATAACAACTACATCCGGATAACTCCGCAATAGTCCCCGCACTACCCCTAAAAAGGCCAGGATGGGTTAAGGGTTCTACGGCTGCTCAGCTTCATGGACTCTTAGGTCGAATTCATTCATGTATCCCGATTGCTCGGTTAAACAAAATACTACAGTCAAGGAGGTCTCAATTGAGTGGTGGATCTCATGTTGAAACAACCGGCCGAAAATAATCATATATGGAATATATCAATGAAGTCGCCATCAAATGTTTTTTTATCCTGCTAAGAGGGAAAGGTAAACATCGAATAAACCTGAAACAGAGAAATCACGTTCTTGGGACCGAGAGATCAGGTAAGCAAGTCTGTTACGTGAGCGGAAGGGATTAGCACCCCATACGCCCGTAGTAATGTACGATATCCGCTTTTACTTTCTATCTAATGGGTGTAAAGTTCTAACTATATATGTATATGAGCTATAATGCATGAAAGAAGAAATAAAGAATAAAGAAATAAAGAAAGGAATAAAAGAAAGAAAATACGGGGAAAAGAAGAAAATATTTATAAAGGTTGCTCGATCAAGCCCCGTGATAGGATTCCTACTAATTCCCGTGCGCAATGGGAAAGTTAGAGCGTCGTAGTTCGGATGACATATTTTGGTTGTTTTATGTTTTTTAGTTTATAAGACGAGACAACGAACAATGATGGTGAAACACCTCCTCGATGACGAAACATCAGCAATAGACGGGACAACGAAACATCAGCAACAGACGGGATGATGAAATATCAGCAACGGGATGACAAAACATCGACAACGGCATGATGAAACATCAGCAGATGGGACGACGAAACATCAACATCAGACGGGACGACGAAGCATCCTAAGACTAAGAAAATTGTTTTGTATCTTTTACTTTGAATGCACTTGACAAAACAAGGTTTTAATTTTAAGGATGCAAAAGGATAAAGGTAAAATGCTTACGGGAAACTAACTTATTTCTAATCCTAATTATTATCATACAAAGTTATTCCTAAGTTATAAATATGGGCAAGGGAAACTACTTATTATCTACCTAATGTTGCCATGCATGGATACTTAACCTAACGTCTAAACTCGACAACTAACCTAATCGAGTGATCCTAAGGTAAAACTATAATATCAATCATCTTGGTTAGAAAACCAAATGAGAAGAGGGGGAAGAAGCAGACAAAATGCTTTGGCAAGAGCACACAAACCAAACACCAACAAAATGCAAAAAGAGAAGAAGATGAAGTGGAAACAAGTGAGTGAATAATCATGAGAGGTTTCATGTGATGTGAGGTCAGTAGAAACATGTACAAGTTTTATACAAACCATAAACAAAAATCAAACATCACTATGAAGACATACATGCAAAGTTAGTACACAAACTAGACCAAAACTAATCCTAAAAGCATACGAAAAGAAAATTGTGTGAAATTTTAAGCATAGATGAGATGAAGGAAGAATTATAAGGTAAAATGACATAAAATTAAGAAGATAACATGTTAACATATTATTTACATCATGCAAACCAAACTAGAATAAATTCAAGAACAAAACTCTACAAGAGTGCACAATCATGCAACAATTGTGTGTGGTGAAGTGATTACAAGTGTGTGACATACATAACATGCAAAGAGAGTGTAAAGATTAATTTATTACAGTATAAACATAACATAAAATAATTCACAATCAAATCACAAAGAAAAAATCACAAGGATACAATCACAACACTAGTATAAAAACTAGTCGAAACCTTGCCCTAGGGAGCATTTACAAGTCAAAAGAAGCCAAGAAAAGGCATAGATGAAAGGAAATGAATCATCCAAGGTTAAGAGACATAAAACACAGTGGAAAACACACCAACACATGAATCAAAGCATACAAACATGCATGAAAAATATTCACGAACAAATCACTTGAGGAGAACAAAATCAATCCATACAAGTGTGTGCAAAAGTGTGTGCATGTGGGTGCTCAAGCATACTGGTGCTAAGTGTCACATAAGAGTGAGTTCAGATATGAACACATAGATATAATACTCATACAAATCAAAAAAACAAATAGCATGCATCAATACCACAAGTAGCATAGAATTATCAAGAGAAGAAGTCATGATTCAACCCTAAATTCAACTAAAAAAAACTTAAAAGTCAAAAAGTAAAACATGGGCAAGAGACAATGTGTAGAAGTTATAAGACATAAAAGGTAAGTAGCTTATACAAAATAATCAAAACATATAAACAAAATTCATTCAAACCTCATTCACAAAATATTCAACAAGCTAGAGCAAAACTAGCACAAAAGCAATTAGCAAGCCATTAAAGGCAAAACAAAGATGAATCAAGCACCTATGAATATAGGTTAAGACTTAGAGGTGTTATAACATGCAAGTTGAGTAGCTTAAGAGCTAAATAAGCCACACACAAGGGTATCTCAAACAAAGAAGAAGGCTTGTACTCAAAAGCACACAAAATTAGGGTTTGAAAACACCAAAACTAGTCAAGTTCAAGGTAATTGATAAAAAAAAATGGTCTTAATTATATAATTAAGAAATGTGTGACTTGAGTAATAAGCTAAATCAAGATGGGATTCATGAGCAACAAATGTAGAAGACAAAACTTCAATACACAAAACAAGTCACCTAATTGATAATCAACATCACAAGATATGGAAAACACTTGTCTAAATCAATGATGGATGATATAAATCAAGTGTGAAAATAAGAATTGATACTTATAGGTCCTAGGGCAGCGGCATATACATATTATTAGTATCTATCATGAACTTGAAAGGAACTTTAATCAATGTTATCAAATTAACAATTTAAAGTGTCATGATAACATATGAAAGTATAGTCTCTAATGCATAAAAGCAGAAGTCATCATGAAAGATCAAAATTAGGGTTCTCAAATGTTATGTACTATAGACAATACCAAGTAAAAACTGAGTAACCATAAAGAGATAATGCACAAAACTCATAAGCAAACACTAAAGAGTGAGGCTCAAAGACACCAACAAAGTGGCCAATCTAGCTTCTCAAATAATACCAAATAGAGATGAAAATGAAGTGCCACCCTAGGGTTCCAAGAATCATGAGAAATAAGATGAAAGAGAGGCATAGTAACAATATTCAAATACAAAAATAAGTGGACATGAAAGTCCTCAAGCAATCACACACATACAATTAGGTCAAAACTAAAAGATGTGAGTCCTAACTTGTCACCATGTTGGGTGGACAATGAAATGTCAAACAAGTATCATAGGAGCATTGTATAATAGCAAACCAATCTAAAAATATCAGAACCATAATAGGTCATAATTGAAAGAGCTTCACATGAGGTATTCATGGTGGTGCACAAAAGCTACCTCCTAAACCTTGATCATGAGCAATCATCAAACAAAATTGAAGAAGAAAGTATGTTTAGGGGAAGTGAATTATTCATTAATGAACTAAAATCCCTAAATCAGAAGTGAGGATGAAAGAAAAGAGAAATTTATTCCCCAGGGGTTGCATAAATGTTTTCCAATATACCTCTAAGTCAAAAGAAACGCCAATGCATCTATGGAAGAGATGCTCGGTTCAAAAACAGCAATAAGACTTATAAAATCAAAACAAAAATATCACAAGATTCTCATGACAATCAACAGTCAGAAACAATAAGCACAAGTCAAAGTTGGCAAGGTTAAAAAAGAAAATGAAAATGCACAACCAAGCAATGTACAAAGGATGATCAACCTAGACACCCTAATTTGGCAATGTTGGGAAAAATATCAAATCAAGTTCTAAAATCTAAAGAAAACTAGTTCTAGAATCCCAATGGAGCATACAACCCTAATATAATCAAAAGTTGATTTGAAAGTCAAGGGAGGTTAGCATATAAACCCTAACTTGAATCCTAAGCAACTAAAACCACACAATTGATCAAATTAAATCAAAAATTCTAAACAAATATGATTCTTTCAAGATAAATTCAAAACAAAACTCAAACATCAAGGTATAAACCTCAAAAGGTCAGAGAAGTCAATTTTTGGCATTTTTTATTAATAAAAATATTGAAAATTAAATCTTGAAAGATTAATATGTCAAATAAACCATGAAAAATATATACAAAAGCAAAAATGCTAAAAGTATTAATTCAAGGCCAGAAACCAATTACATATCATGAAAAAGGACCAAAATAAAATTGGTGAATTTTTTTTATACTTGAAAATTGTTTTAAAATCAATAAAATTGCAAAAATAAGCAATTATTCACATATTTTCTAAAATTAATCAAAAATTAGAAAACTATGAAATAAAAATCAGAGATAAAAAATAGACCACTCAAATAGCCTAGAATAATTTTTGTGTAATTTTTGTACCTTGAAAATTATTTTAACAAAAATTAATCAAAATATTACACAAAATCAATTAATTAAACTCTGATTTTTTTTCACCCATCAAATAATTTTCAAAAATTAAGAAAAAAATACACAAAGTCATAAACAATATTCTAAGCCTGCCCTAATTTTTTCAAAATCTTTTATGAAGTTTTGATCATGAAAATAAAACCAGAAAATCAACTAATTCAAAAATTATTAAAACAAGAACACAACCAATAAGATGCTGCCACGCAGTCATCTTCAACCTCATGCCATGAACAAAACGTGTGTAAACTCAGAATTAGGGCACAACTTCAGAACATCATAACTTATTCATTTCTTGATCATTTTTCACGATTCAAAGAACAAAATGAGGACATATAGCAACTCATATATGTCAAAATGATCAACCACACATCAAAAAATCAAGCCACGAAAATCATGAAAATCTTCCAAACACAAAATTTCAGAACTCAGTATTATGCAATATGCTTGAAAAACAGGCACATATATACATCAAACCTAATGTTTGGCCAGCTATACCCACGCATACATACTTTATTTCATAAGAAATCAACTGAAAACAAAGATTTGATTTTGGAAAACTTACCTCCTGAGTTGAGAAATAAACTCAACCGGTGCCTTTGAACAAAAAGAAAACCACTTCTCTTGATCCTCCTAGCTTCAATGAAGAGTAATATATGAAGAAATTAGCTTTGGAATAGAAGGAAATGGAGATTCAAAAAAAATGAAAAAGATGTTCAGATATGATTTTTGGAGGATGGAGGCGTCTAGGGCTTGAATGAATGAGAATATGGCTTTATATAGAGCTCAGAGAGTGGGGGCATGATGGGCTTTGGCTTCACAAATTTGTGGGAGAGAATATTTACAAAAAATTAGAAAAATGAAGTGTGTGTTGTGTTGTGCTGTACGTTTTGCTTGCTATTTCCCTGGGCTTGTGTCGTTTTGAGGAGCAAATGATCAGTGGAATTGAGTGAGGGACGCGTGAGATAATGATAGAAAGCTGAGCACATGGTATGAAAATTTGAGAGAATGGAATAATTTCCATTTTTGGCAAAACATGATTTCCATGGTAGAAGCACATATTGTCATTTGTTTGGCTTCTTTTGGCAATGTAAATGAAGAGGAAATTGTGCACTACAAGTGTTTAGAAGACCTGAAACCAAACAAGTGCATAAACATGATGAATTTGCAAATTTGGCCATGGCAAGCAACTCAATTGGTCAGTCAACTTGTAGCATGAGCCATTAAATATTCGCTCATGCGTTTTCTTTGCATTTTGGGCCATGGATAGAACTCTCAGTGATCTCCACAATGAGCTTTGAATCATGTAAAATGATGGAGTATTGAGTGACATATCGTGCCTCAAAGTTTAAGAAAAGCAAGTCATGGCGTGTATGGTGACCTGTTGCGAGGTAGCAACTTTATCGATCCATATCTTGATGAATACTTGGCAAAAATGAATGATTCCAAGCTTGTTGAAGAGATATCATGGGGAACTACAGGATGCACACTTTAATTTTCAAAATTTAAGCTTGAAGAGGAAGAAATAGGCTTGAACATTTGGCACACCACCTGTTTGACAATATTACGCGCATGGAAGTCAAGAAGAAGGCAAGCATGACCAGTATTTTACATGTCTTATGCATAAAACTTCAAACTCAAATATCTCTCAAATGGTGCATTTTTGAGAACTTTTACAAATTTACTAACTTGTAGAATTTTTCTCAAGCTTTCCAAAAATGTATAGTATGCAGCCATTGAATAAAAATTGAGAAAGTTATGACATGTCAAAGTTCTATAGGGTGGACACTTAAAAATTATTTCAAACTTCAAATGACTTCAAGAACAAGTTAACCTTAATTTCTTTAATTCTCATGATTCAATAGTGAATTTGGTCATGAAATATGAAAATAGGATATTTGAATTTATGGTTGACCAAAAGTCCACTTGGTCAACTTCTGACTTTGATTGATTTTGACCAAAATGATCATTTTCCCCTTGTGATCAATTGACTTGCTTCTAATCAAAATTGAACATCAATCTTTCAACCATGTATGCTCAACAACATATAGAAACACATGAAATCAATTTTTAGTGAAAAATCTAAAGAAATCCTGATTATATCCTAAACTCTAATTTTGCACCTTGTGTTAGGAGATGGCCAATCAAGGTTCAAAACCTCAAATCTTCTGAATACATTGAGCAATTATTTGAACCATGATAACACAAATGATAATAGGAAGATGATACTTCAAGAAATTGACTTAATCAAGCTTCAAACTTCACAATGGGCCAAAACCCTAATTTCACCAAATGAATGACACGGATGAATTCCTCTTCAATTATTTGCACAACTTCAACTCTTGAGGAATCAATGAGATAAATAATATGTCTTGAGGTATAATACATCATTGTGACTTGATAGATTCAAATACATGAGAGCCTGAGATTCCCTTAGAACAAAATGCTAACACAATCAACCTCCATAGCTTGTAGAGGACTTGAGAACCAAAGAACTTTGACCCTATCACAATGTATGAATGCAATGTAATATGATGTTTATGATGAAACATAAGTCTAAATTAAGAGGGTAAATTTTGGGGTGCAACAGCTGCCCTTATTCACTCTTCTTAAACTTGATAAGCGAGAACAAGTGGAAAACTTCGAGCGTTCAAAGTGGAAAAGGATTGAATACAAAAGAACCCGAAAATGTACACTCTTGAGAAGAAGAGTGAAAATTTCTTATAGGAGCCAGTGGATGTTGGACTTAGAGAATTCCAAACGAAGTTAGTTTTAAAGAAAAGCCAAACAAGATTACACTTTACCATGGGAGGGTCTAATGAATATTTGCCTTCCAAAGACATACGTTAGGACGAAACTGTAACGCAAACCATAATAAAGATGAAACAAAGCTCAAACCCAAAGAGAATAGACAACACTAAACTCTGGAAAGAATGTGTCAGGACAAAGCCAGATCAAAGAGGCGGTGAGGTGAAACTCAAACCAAGAAATGAGATGAAACTCAAACCAGAAGACTAGATAAAACTAGACTCTGAAAAGTACGCAATAGGATAGTTATGAAAAGGGTCCTAAAAGCAAGGTGACTAGAGTGCGCGACTCTAGGGACACCTGTTGGTCTCAACCATGGGTAAATAGTCAAAATCGTGACAAACCGAAGGTATGAAAGAGACACGTCAACCAAGGATAGACAGTAGATGAAGCTAGACGAATCTAAGGAGTGACATCAAATGAGACAAAACTCGACTCGACAAAACTAGAAGAACAAAACTTCCTAGAAAATAGTACCAGGACAAAAACTGGATTTTGATGCATGGGAAACAAGACAAAACTCGACGCATAGCAAAATGGTGAGAGTGCATATTTCTTAGAGCACTTGCTAATCTCAAATTAGAGGGTAGACAGTAGACGAAGCTGAACGAACCCAATAGTTATAAAAGAGACATCCCAACCAAGGATAAACAGTAGACGAAGCTGAACGAATCTAAGGAGTAAAGGGGAAAGGTTTCAACCCGAGATAGACAGTATGATGGAACTGAAAGAATCCTACGCGTAAGAAACAAAACGAGATAAAACTCGATTCATGGAACCTAGTTAGAACAAAATAAACTAGATGAGTACCAGGACAAAGCTAGATTGCATGCATAGGAGATGAGACAAAAATCGACCCAGAGCAAAGTGATTAGAGTGTACTTCTAAAACACTTGTTGAAACGATCATCAGGGAAAAACTAACATTCAAGAGGTATATGGATGGACATTTAAACGAACCATCAAAGGTAGTAGAAACTAAACCGATGAAATTGCACCACGGGGAAACTGGGCTACAATCACAAACATTGAGCAGACACTCAACCAACTCAAATGATTAACAGAATATTTGTGCGGATGGAAACCGAGATAATGAGGATAGAGACCTCACTGGGGATATGACCCAAAGTTAGCAAATTCACCGAGGAACACATAATCAATAAAGGCTTATGTTTCAATGCATGTTTGAACTATTATTTTATGGAGTAAAGTTCCAAAATATAATGGAAAAATTACACGTAAAGGATGCAATGTAATGATGCATGATTAAATGTTTCACCATGGAATGGCTAATCAAGAAGCCTATCAAACACCAAGCAAAAACTTGATAAGACTTGCAAAAATAAATTGTAAAATCCAATGCGGAGAAAACCTTCAAAGAGATGAAACTCTGCAGGGAGCAACAAACTAAGTAATTGGTAGATACAGGCTACAATCACTGAGAAGAGTTGCAAAAACCAATTGCTAACTCTGTTGGAGAAGACTAGGTCAAAATTGTAAATTCTGATATAGGATACCAAACAAAATTGGACAATGCCGAAGAAGATCAAGGCGAAACTGTGACTTTTGATGAGGAACGCCGAATAGAGATTAGGCGTTGCTCGAGTAGATCAGGTCGAAACTGTAACCTCTAATGGAGAAAGCCAAATAGAGATTAGACAATGTTGGATAAGATACCAAACAACATTGGATCTACCAGGAATAAATATTCCAATGGCTTCATGGGGAGAGACCAACCTTTGGTCAATGATAGGAGGAATTATGTACACAACTCTTGCGGAGAGTAGCTAATTAGGGCTTTAAGAAGCTCAACTGGAAATTCACAGATGATCTGTGGAAAGAAAAGTCCTCACTGGGGATAACAGGGATGTGGGATAGGAAACCACAATAGCATACATCTCGGGCGATACAACTCTTATCACCAATCAACAGGATCGAACTCACTGGGGAGATAGAAGAGCCTCTAGACATCAAATCCAAGTTAAAAAATTTCATTTGGGCATGAAGAAAAAAGACATCTCATATAAGAAAACTCCACTGGGGAAATGAGAAATATTGGGCCACAATCTCGAAAGAGAATTTCTTCGCTAGGGAGAGGAGAAACCTTGGATAAGAAATCTCAAATGAATTGTTGATACAATAGGGAAAGGGGAGAATTATTGAATAAGAACTTCCAAATGAAACAACTTGATTGGGGAATTAAAGAGGTCATCAATGGACAATTCTCCTTAGGAATTAATATTCTTTTGTTAAAAAAACAATAACACAACTCCACTAGGTATACAAATTCTTAACGAAGAAGTCTTATCAATCACAAATTATCAGACAAAACTCTCCACCTCCACCTGACGATACTAGGGAGAAGATAACCTTAGGTAAAACTGGGGGATAATTTGGCCACAAACCCTTCACTTCGGGCGACTTACTGGGGAGAAGTAGAAACTTTGGTTTTGCGGGGTATGCCCAAAGCTGAAGATATCTCATATAACCAACCCTTCCAATCAAACCAAACCAAATCTTCCCCAAGTCTATCATTAAGGAAACTCATTGGGGAAAATCTTTGTAGAAACAAAAATTGAATTGATCCAAGATAAAATACCGCTGGATATCACCAATTCTTCGAAAAGATTAGCTTTTGAATCAACATAATCAATATCCTCTTCTATGACAAGATTTAATTCTTCACTGACGTTCATCGGGAAAAACTCACATGATATCAAACACTTATTTTTATATATAGAAGAATGCTAATTATGAGAATGAAAATTCTAATGCAACACTTATGTAAGTCTTGAAGTTTTTATGTGAAAACGATATCGCAGTTTCTTGTGATCGAAACACTTTTAGAATGAAACCCTTTAAAACTTTTTCTTTTTCAGAATGACAAGACAACCATGTGATGCCAACACAAAACTTAGCACCCACTCTAGGAGTCAGGAAAACGTTATCTCTTCGTAGCATGCTTTCGAATTAACCCATGCTTCAATTAGGACTTTTAAAGGTTGTAACATGGCCTGGTTCATGGTTTTTTTTTAGAAAAACGTTTTAAGGCTCAAAACATTTAGTTCCCACCCCCTTTGTGATGTTCTTTAATCCTAAATTCAGTCAACTTGATACGAGCACTCACCTCTCAAAAGAGTTTGGTACGGATGAGGAACCATTTAGATCTTTTGGACATGCTTGATGAACCCTTAATCTTTATGGACATGGTAGCCCCTCACTTTCGATTTTGGTATCTGATCACAGGATTTTGTTCTTTTACTAAGAACCTTTATGGATTTCCAAAAAATTTGCCCTTTCCTTTTTTGCCTAAGCGACTTATTATCAAGTGCGACTTAGCGGGCTTTATTATTTTTTCCTTTTTCTTCTTTTTCTATTTTTTTATTCTTTCTCTTTTTTTAAATATTTTTCCCCTTTTTTAGAACAAATCGTGTGATCCATACACCATCTTCAATTTACTGGAAGTGATTCTGACTGTCTGAGTCTTTGGCAGATGAAGGAATTCATGTTGACAAACAAAGGTTGATTATTGCAATTAGTACCTTCCTCATCCTTTTGGAGAATAACCCTTGTTGTATCCTCTGATTGCGCACTTCTAAATGCTCGATCAGATTAACTGAACCCTACCCTGCCCCAGGTTGAGAAAATGAGGGTTTTTTCTAAATAGAAAAGAAACTCCTACTCCAAGGCTTAAAAGGGTTGATGAAGGTCTATCTCCCTTATATCTTCGGTGTTTGGGGATTTGAAACAAGGCATGTGCATCGTCAACATGGTTCTACTCGAAAGAATACAAACCAAAGATTAGCATTTTAGTATCGTCATCCTCCCCCCAATCTTTGCCTAAGCAAAAGACTTGGTTAGGTTGGCATCAATATGCAAGAAAGTCATTTTATGAGGGATAATGAATGGATCGAGTTTAAACAAATGGATTACTTCAAGTCAAACATACTTAATGCACTTAAAATTTTATTCACAAATAAACAAGTTTCTACATGCTAGTAATGTTTAATCAATCAAGCGAGAATGCAAATGAAAATGCAGCAAAGAAACCCAAGATGGCCATTGTTGAGGAGACTTTACTTTGTCTAGACTTCTAGTTCCAAAGAATTTCTGCAGTCTTGGTACCCTCTTGAACAATATACTCTTCCTCACTGCAAACAATGATTGTCTTCCCATCACGAGGATATTTGAGTTTCTTGTGAAGGGTGGAGGTGACTGCAACAACCCTATGAATTCAAGGGCGTCCCAAAAGACAACAATAAGCCGGATTAATATCCATCACATAGAAAATGGAAGTAAATATCTTCGGGCCAACCTTGATAGGTAGATCAATCTCTCCAAACACAGTCCTCATTGAACCATAAAATGCTTTCACAACAAGGTCACTGGGACGCAACTCCAAACCAGAATAATCAATCTTCATTAGTGCTTTCTTGGGCAACACGTTCAATGACAATCTAGTATCCACCCAAACCCATGACAAGGTTGTACCCTTACACTCCATGGAGATGTTCAAGGCTTTGTTATGGTTACGACCCTCAGGTGGGAGGTCAAAATTAGTGAAGCTTAAACAATTTTCGGCTGATATACTGGTGCATACCATTTCAAACTGACCCACTGTAACTTCTTGGAGAGCAAAAGCATTCGTTAATAGTTTCATCAAATTATTCTTATGGGCCTCGGAATAAATCTACAAAGATAGAATATATATCTTAGATGGGGTATGGTGCAATTGCCCAATGATATTATATTCACTTTTCCTTATAAGCCTCATCAATTCTTCTACCTCATAGTCGGGGGGGCTGAAGACACACCAGGCGCAGCAAGAGGCCTAGGCACATTAAGCTGCTCAGATCCTTGCTGTCAACCATCACTTGTTTACCTTTTGCTTTAGCTAAAGCATCTGCAGCATCTTGAACATTTGCAGGGCAAAACACACTACCACTTCTTATTACACGACCTTCACCAGAAAAGTTATTAACATCAACGTCATTATCTTTCACAGATTTATTTTCAAAAGGACCAATTTCTTGTTTCACTCCATGATAATACACATCAGTACCAGAATGCCACGGGAAATATTTTTCACTAGTGTACGACATAGGACTAGGTAGAGTAATCATCAAAGGCACTGGCTTAGCAAGAATAGGAATGCGCTTTGGAGCGAACGAGATAGAAATCACCGTAATATATGCTTGAGCAACCTTCCTGTATTTCTTAGTTCTATCAAATTGAAGAGAACCATCATCAATTAACTCTTGAATACGTTCTTTCAGATCATCACAACCCTTTGGCTTCTCCACACACTTACAGCAAGTCGGACCACAACCTGGGAAAATAACATTATCACTCAATATCTCTTGACATAAGGCGAAGATGTAGTTACGTGCTTTCAAAAGACTTGTAATCTTTTGACTTCATAGGAAAATTTTCAAGCATTTTCTTTTCCTACCAATTGGACCAAGTTGTATTAGACATCCTTAGGTTCATTTTGAAAAAATAATGAGCTCAATAAGACAAGGGATGACCAAGTTATGATCCTTTGAAGTCATACAAGATAAATGAAGCATCAATATAGATATTGGGCAATCATAGACTTCTAAAACAATCTTCTCATTAATCAAACTCCTTGCATCCAAGCATATTCATATTATAATTCCTCTTAAGAATTAAATGAATTTGAAATAATCCACAAACTTCACACAAACACCAAGTTATGGTCCTCAGAAGTCCAAAACCCAAATTCAAGGTAGATGGCTATAGAATTGTGAATTCTTTGAATTTGATGATCTATTTCAAACATGAAGCATATACTCAAGATGATAGATCATAGTTGATGACAAGATAAATCTTCAATGGGAGATAATACTTTCAAAAAAAAACTTGGGGATTGAGGAGAGAAGACATGGAAATGAACACATGAACCTATTGATTCCTTGAATAAAAACTTGTGCACCATTCACCTACATCATTTAGAGAGAAAAGTGTGCACATATCATTGTTAACCAAATATTAATCATCACACACAAGAAATAAACACATTCACAAAGTGCGTGGTGATGTTCTAAGGGAAAACCCAAAGGTAAGGAAGAGAGGGAGACACCCTTTGTGATCTTCATGTAATGCAATGGTATGAAGTATGAATGATTCTTAGGGGAAAAACCTGGGGTACAACACCTTCTTCTTAGCATGTTAACTTTTAATATACTCTAGGTCAAGTGGAGTGGAATTGAGATGAGTCGGGCCTTGGTCATTTGGACCTTTGGTCGGTCCGTAACGTGAAAACAAAGTTAGTTTTGAATGAACAAAGTTGCTTCTACATTTGGCCTTATGTTTTAATGATAACCTAACATGTTATCTTTAAGACCAATTTTGTACTCTAACATGTTTTTGTCTAGTCTATGGCTTTAGTCATATAGGTTATGACTCTAGTAATAAGGTGTATGGCGTCATCAGGTTCTGAACTCACAACTCTAGAAGAATACCTTTGGTGGATCTTTCCAATTTTTTTACAAACTTGCACCTTAAGAAAATTAATCCTTTGAACATATTTGTTTTCATATCTTATGAATTTTCAATTCTTTGCACATCCACTTTGAATGTCGAAAAGGAATGTTTCGTACCAATTGTTTGCAAATCTTTAAACCAATTCATCTTGCATCATGAATCGAACCAAACCTGGAAGGCATTGAACAATCAATAGACAATTCAAGGAAAAAGTTCTTGCATTGAGAAATTAGCAACATGAATTTTTAGAAGTCAAAAAACCTTTAAGTCAAGAAGAATTACCTATAACATTTCGCTAAATTTCACGACCTTCTAAGCACTATTTAACCTGGAGCTTTGAAGAAAACTTGTAGATGTCATCATTTAGGACTATTTGCAAAAATAATCATCTTAATATGTTAAAATATGACTAAGTTGAATTCTTGGAAAGTCGGGCCAAAATTATCTTGAAATTAGGTCAAATTCGCAAAATAACCTCTAAAACATTTAAATTTTTGACGATCCTCCGCATATAATCAACTCTTAATTTGTAAAGAGATGTCAGAGATGATGTCAAGGACAGTCATACGCAAAAATAACCACTAAAAAATAATGAATAATGAAGAAGTTATGATCGTTTTAACTTGATCTTGAAGGTGTTGACTTTTTGGTCAAAGTGCTTTGAATCAACTTGCAAACTTGATCTTTCCTTGCATTCCAAGACATATTGATGCACATGTGAACCAGTGATGATGAAATCTTGACTGTGCTTTTTATTATAGGCCATGCTTTGATGAGATACATGCAATGTTCCTTGATGTTATAGGCCTATCTCTAACATATGCAATTCTCGAAGGTGAGAGGATTAAGATCTAATCGTACTTGTGACCTTGATGTTATATGAGAATGCAAATAAAGGTGAGATCTTAGGTTAAAAAATTAGGGTCTGTGTGATAGCCTTACTGTTATCCATTTGAATCTCAACCTTTTTGTCTCCTAACTCCCTAGCCAACACAATGCCATTCCAAAGACCCCATAACTCGGCTGTTAGCGCATTGTAATTCCCCAAGAATCGACAAAAACAACTTATTCACTACTTCAAGCAGTCTCTTAGCAACCCACCACACCCTGCATGGCCATTGGCTTCCATAGCTCCATCCACTTCAGTATGATGGTAGTTGAACTTAGTGGTAGTTAAGTTCACAAGTGGTTTTTATTTTAAAATTTAAAGTAAAATTCAAATCTCCCACCTCTCCCTTAATGGCATTGGGCATAAAGGCGCCTATAAAATATGAGCCTTTAGGAAAGCAACGCAACACATTTTCCTCATTTTCACATATAAACAAAAAATAAAGTATATTTATCATCAAATTAAAAGGAAGAAAAGAGAGAAGAATTTCAACCAAAATACTAGTGCGAAATTTACAATAGTCTTGTTAAAACTAAGAAAAATCGAGAAAAAAAATCATTATATTAAGATTCTAATTGAATTTGACTAACATTTAATTGTTATTTCTTGATTATCAATTTTTTTAAAAGTAAAATGTGTATATTTCACAAGGATCGCCTTTTAAAATTGTAAAGATAATTCTTAAAATTTCTTTTTATGAAAGTTATTTTTTTAATTTAAAATAAACTATAAAAATTATCTATTAAGATTTTAAAATATGTTTGATAAATTGATATCATCCACATTTTTAATTAATTTGAATGAATTTTAATTCAAAAAAACATAAAAATTATAATATCAATATCTTAAAAAAAATTTACTAACATTTAATTATTATTACTTTATCATAAAGCTTTCTTTAGAAAAATTCGTGTATTTCAAATGATTTATCTTTTATAATTATATAGATAATATTTTATTGTTTTAGTATAAAAGGGTTTTACTAAATTTTAAAAAAAAGATCAATTTAAAATTTTAAAATATGTTTGATATATTGAATTTACTCATTATTCTAATTAGGTGGATTGAATACAATTTAAAGAATAAGATCGAAAATATATCAAGATCTTAAATTAATTTGACTAACATTAAAGTGTTCCTTTTTTTATCATGATACTTTTTTTTAAAATATTGTCTATTTCAAATTATTTAGGTAGTATATTATTAATTACCAAATTAAAATTCTAATTTAACCAGTAATTATTAAAAACTTCTAATTGACTAATAGGTAATTTACTTAAATAATAAATATATCCATGTAATATTTAGAATTAAAATTTTAAATGAATAATAGAAAATATCTACAAAATAAAATATTTCAAGATAACTTTCTCTATAAATCTTCCATTATTCATTCAAATATTTACATCCAAATATTTCACTCTTTTTTGTCTTAAATGGTCATCATGAAGCACCAAATAGTCCCAAAGTTCCTCTCATATCTGTTGATACTTATAGCTATCCTACTCCTTTCAACAACATGGACCATTGCACAAGAAGTTGGTAAGCAAAATAAAATGTTTATTCCCTCATCGATAGGTACTCCATATTTTGTTGTATGATTTCATTGATATGATCTATATATATATTTGTCGTGCAGAGGATGAGACCGAATTTGATTATATAGAAGGGAGCAAAAAGGGTCCTTTAAATTGGGGAGAATTGAAGAAGGAATGGGCAACATGTAAAACTGGGATGATGCAATCTCCAATTGATATGTCAAATCACAAAGTGAGGATGGTTGCAAAATTGGGAAAATTAAAAAAAAATTATAAGCCTCAAAATGCTACAATAAAAAATAGAGGTCATGATATCCAGGTAATTAATCAACCCTTAAAATCATTTAGCTCATTAAGATTTGACAGAAAATATACTAAATATATTTATAAATGATGACAGATGAAATGGGAGGGAGATGCTGGATCAATAAATATTAATGGATCAAATTTTTTCCTACATCAAGTTCATTGGCACTCGCCTTCTGAACATACCATCAATGAAAGAAGGTTAGTCTTTCCTTCACAATATTTATTATATTTTTTAGTAGGAACAAGTTAATCATGATAAAAAACAGATTGCAACTGTCAAAACAACAGTGAAAAAATTTTATTGGCTATTGATAATTTTTTTCATATAATAAAGAATAAATTATGGTAAATTCACATTGTGAACACCTTAATAAGTTTTATGACACTTATACTGACTAAAATCACGCAACTTTGAGGCCACGATCATTTTTAAAACCTTGTATATATTGTGTTTCAATAACTTTTTTCTATTGGACTTAAATATAAATTAGGTTTGACATGGAGGTTCACATGGTTCATGAAAGTTCAAAAATAAAAGGGAAAAGCAAGATAGCTGTTGTTGGGATATTATATAAGATTGGCCGACCAGATCCTTTTCTAACCAAGGTAACATTATTTTTAGTGCTTATTTTCCAACCTCCTGCAATACTCTTAAAAACTTATATATTTGTTTCAGATGTCAAAATACTTAAAAGCCATGGTGGATAACAAAGGAGAGAGGAGTATTGGAGTAATTAATCCCTCCAAAATAAAGTTTGGTGGAAAGAAATATTATAGATATATTGGTTCTCTTACTATCCCTCCTTGCACTGAAGGTGTCATTTGGACTATTAATAAAAGGGTATTGTTCATTACATAAAATAATTTATTTTCAAAAGTTAATAAGTCTAGCAGAATAATATTTTCATGAATATGTAAAATTGATTTACAAGATATCCTTTAAATTATTTAAGTATATTAAATTATATATATATATATATATATATATATATATATATATATATATATATATATATATATAATTCTTAATTTAATTCACTAAACATATATACTTGAATATTTACCAGATAAGAAGTGTGTCAAAACAACAAATGAAATTATTTAGAGACGCTGTCCATGATGTAAGTATTCTAATTTGTTTTGTTTTTTGCAATGCAATCCAAAATAATATTAAATATATTTAGCAATTTTGTTTTTTTAATTGTGAAAAGCATTTTCATTTGGAAAATAAAACATGGAAACTAATTATCACTATCTATGCAGAATGCAGAGAATAATGCAAGACCTGTACAACTCCTAAATGAAAGAGAGATACACCTCTATGGATCAAAAGTAATGGAATGATTTATCAACACATTATATTTTATGTTTTCTTTTCTCTTCAGAAGCAAGTTTTATGATGTTTTCAACATTGTGTATTATTGGAAATAATTGTTACAATTCATTATGCTTTCTAATGTTGTTTTTATTAGAAGCACAAATGTAAGTGTTGGACAAAAATAAATTAATATTATATTTGTAAACGTATATCATTGTTATTCTACCGATGTAGAATAATTTAAACTCATTTGATTTTTGAATTATTTTTCTCCCTCTTATTTCCTTTGAGGATCATTCGTTTCTATTCTACATCTAACCCTTTCAATATTTAATTTTTATTACGAGTCATTAAGTTGACTACTTCTGATTGAATGCCACTCTTATGGAGATTGGAATCAGTCATTATTGTTAGATTTTGCTGCATATTCCTCTCAAGTCTAAATATTCCTCTTAGACTACTTTTGAGCTGCAAAGGCTAAATCAGTCCATGAAGCGAGTTTATCTGGATCCATTATGACAAGTGGATTATCAACCGGTGGAAGGCTCTTGATAGTATTGGGAAAGTTCTTGATAGTCTGGGGATGGTTCTTGATAACTTTGACAAGCTCTCAATACTTTGGGAGAGCTTTCGATACTTTGGCGAGCACTTGATACTCTTGAGAGAGCTCTTGGTTCTTCAATGAGCTCGTAATACTCTTGGGTGAACTCTTGTTACTTCAACCTACAAACAAACCTACTACCTCTTTTTTTGTTCTTTATCATACTATTTAAATTCATCAGTTCAAAATAGAATTTAAAGGAGAACAGTCCCCCAAGCATGAGACAAGTATAAAAAAATGCTTATGTGAGTCCTAACGAGAAGTAGAACATGCATTACTACCAAACACACATTTTATGGTAAAACTTTCACCTCACCCAATATATAATCGAGGTATAAACTTTGGGCATGCCACATTTCTTTATCAAAAAAATATAATACATTCCATCGATTGCAACACAAAATCGAGGGCAAAGTAACTAATGGACACGCTTCGCAACCTAACAACTGCAGTTTATATTTTATTTATTTTTTTATATTGCCATTATTTTTTATTTAAGTTTTAATCAAATTATTCCTTCGGCTATCCTACCAACCAAAAGGATAGATTTATCATTTATCATATGAAAGCATATGTGCATTAAGTTTTTCCCTAACCTAACACGTCTACTACCGCTCAAACTCGTAAACATAATTTTCTTAGATGAATTGCAATATTTTTTTTAAGGTTTCTTAATTAGCTAAGAAATATTTCAATGTTTTGTGTTGTTGTTGTTGTTAATGTTGTTTGTATCATTGTTATTTACCAACCTTGAATAAAACATTAATATTATCTTGCAATACATCTCATGGAATGACATTGTTTTTCTTTCCTGGATTGATAACATCGAGAAACCTACTTAGGACCGTCTTTGAGGGTGTGCAAGGAGACCTATCTCATAGGGCCTCAAATTTTTCAAGGTTAACTTATGGTTAAATAGAGCCTTATAAAATATTGTTTAGCTTAAATGGTGATTATATAGGGCCTCTATTTGTTTTGTCTTTTCTACATTGTTACTAATCTACACAGGGCCTCCAAAAACTTGTGACAGCCCTGAACCTACTCCTAATCATACTTAGAAATTTTGCAACACAAAAATAAAATATTGAATGATAAAAAATATTCAAGTGATATACCTTACAATACACCAATTATAACGCAAACGCCACAATATATATATATATATATATATATATATATATATATATATATATATATATATATATTGGTAAAACAAATATGGTTGGGACACGTTGAATAGGAAGTTTTGTATGGTGTTTTATAATGATTGAAGAACTTGTCAGGAAACATGTCTGTTGTACCCCAAAATTTACCCTCTTCATCTTAACCTTTTTGGCTTATAGTTCCATTATCATGAGCATACATGCATATCATTGATATCATGGTTATGAGGTTAAGAGCATCTCAGGTTGTGGAAGAAACTGTTTGTTTCGGCTAGCTCAGGCTATTTTGAAATAGAAATTGATATTTTTCGGTCCGTGTGCTTGATTCATGATCTTCTGGTCAAAAGGTTATCTTGGGTTAGTTCTACAAATGTTTAAACCTGTAACACAATGGGAGAATTGACTAAAAGTTTTCTTTTATCCAATACGAAAAGAATAGGAAAAGAACATTGTTAGATTGACATCTATGAATGTCCCTCCATCCGTAAAACTCATTTCTCTGAAATCTTTTGTGTAAATAAAGGCATCTGACAAAGTGTTTGAAACGAAAAGTGTTTGAAAAGTATTTGTTGAAAAGTATAAGAAAAGAAATCCTGTGAGAATAAGATTCCCCTTATTCATATCCAATTCATATTCGTGGTATCGGTCATAAACAACATGTAGGGATATATCATGTATCGACAATCGAGGTTCATCGAGGGACTATGATCTTTGAATTGATGTGATGATATTAAGCTAAGATATCCCTACGTACATGACCACATATTCGAAGAGAGGATACCGTAAGGTGTGAGTGAGTGAAAAAGTTGTATTCTGAATATTAGAATGAGGTGATTAGGGTTGATACAATTGCTAGCATAAATATGCGAAATTAAAGTGCGGAAAGTACGTAAAGGTCCTACGCTATTACATGGCTTCGGAGTAGATACATAATAAGGAGTGCGGAATGTAAATCCTAATTATCTATTACATCCCATGAGAAGTTACATACTAGTGAAAAAGAGTGAGGAATTTAAATCCTAGTTGTTCGTCCTGTAAGCAATAATAATCAGACAAAAGATATCGCGAGAAAGATCGAATTGGAAATAAGAACAAATTATGTTAGTAGAAAATACATTTTCATGTCAGAAAAAATGTTTTTAGGGTTAGTAAACCTAATTAGATGAGAAAATATTTTTTGAGAATTTTCTAGATTGATTTTAATGAATAAAAAGCAATTAAAAGCTAATTTTCAATTAATTAACAATTAATTAAAATATGAGTGCAAAATAATATTTTTTTATGTGAAAATTAAATAAGTATTTTTCTAACCTAAATGCAAAAAGAAATATTTTTTAGGCTTTTTTTGTTGTATTAAAAAAAATATTTGAAAAGAAATTAAATATAATAAGAAAATATGAAGAAAATAGAAAAAGTGTTAGTTTGGAAAAATGCCAAAAAAATTCATTAGGGTAGCCATGTATCGAACCCTTGTTCCAATGCTCACCAGCGCGCCTCCTGACCATCTGAGCTAGGCATGTTAGTTGTTAGTATAATGAGACAATTAGTTTATAAGCGAAACAAAATTTTGAAAATTATTTAAAACGAAAAAAACGCGCGCTGGACTTCATCTTCTTCCTTGAGACGCAGAATTTTATCGACAGTTTTTTTATTCGTAGCTAAAGCCTATAGTGACGGCTTCTTTCCGTAGCTACAGATCCTGCAAATCATAAAACTCAGAATACGCAGCGTAAATTAATTGTAAGACCATAGATCGATTGGAATCGATCTCTTGAGCATGATGGTGGTCATCGTTTCGCCTAATTTTGCGTGAAACAAAAAATCCCTAATTCCGAGCTACGAACCCTTGCCATGGTGGATACATATTCCTGCACTCAAACTCAGATTAAACTATGCAGAAAACTTCAAAGCTTCATTATAAACACAAATATGCAATCAAAACATGTTAAATATGCGTGTATGTACAAAATCAAATTTGAAATTAAAGTATACAAACCGTGATCATGAATTCTTGATTCTGGATGTTTTGGTTGGTGGTGAAGGTCTGGATCGACTCAGGGGACTTCCAGGAAGCGATTGGAATGCTTGGTTTGGCTTAAATCGATGCAAAAATTGGTCTCCAAGTTGCTTGAATGACACGGTTTTTTTGAGCTAGGTTAGGGTTCTTGGAGAATCAATTTTCGTCCTCCAAGTTGTTGGGATCGTAACATATATATAGTGAATGGATTCAGATCAATAATCAATGAGAAAATATATTCTCATCAATGTGAAAGTATTTGATTGGAATCAAACAATATTTTGCCTTTTTTGAGCCAATTTCAATCCAATATCTTGTCAATCTTCATAAATTCGAAATATTCTGATTAATTGACTTGCTTGGACCTTAAGAATGTTGAAAAATAATCCTTGCACTTAATGTTTGGATTTTATATCTTTTATTTTAATTAAATTAAATTTAAATGAATAAAATTTCAAAATAAATAAAAATAAAATATAAAAGGAATTGCCTTGGGCTTGGAGGTTCTAATTGAGATTAGAAACAAGTTTGAATCAAGAAAAGCTAGGCTCATACAGAGAAAATTTGATTTTCTCTAGTATTTCCCTTCACGCACCTCCTCAAAAATGCCCAACTTGCACAACTTGTATCTTGCTCGATTTTCAACATTTTTAAGTGTTCTTGGACTTTTTAGAAAGCTCAAGATGTCCTTTAAACACTATTTTTGGTTTCATATTCATTGAAGTTTCCATGTTCATGAACACTTCTTAGCAAAAAGATGATTTTTTGTTGACTTTTAAAAGGACCTGTAATGTTTTGATCTATAACTTCCAAATGAAGCATTTTTGGCCAAAGCATGTGAGACATAAAGTTGTAGAGAATTGAATTCCCTTCAAAATGAGCTTTGGTGGAAATTTTTTTGATAAAGTATGTGAAAGTTATGCTTGGTCAAAGTTCGGTTGACTTTTGATCAAATCTTGACTTTCCTTGAGAAATCATGGTCGAACCTTGATCAAATGATGAATATTACTTCAAAATATTGATGTTGACCAAACATTATGAAGTTTGACTGTATGTTGACCATATTTGACTTTTTGTCCAATACAATTGATTTTCAACCATCTGAGCAATTGGATGAGCAAATTTGATTTGTAAGGCTTGAAAGTTGACATGGTGATCCCTTGAAGCATAAGATGAGGTATGATGACCACTTGGAGCCTTGGAAATTCATTATGACTTGAGATAATTAAAACCTTAGTTTGGATTGATTGCTTAGAAGAAGGTTTGTCTGGTCAACCCTTGTGAAATCCTTAAGTATGGAGATGTGAATTGTCTTGAGAAGTAGGAGGGAAATTTTTGGGGTATAACAGTTGCCCCTGTTCAATCTTCTTGTACCGGAAGGGTTAGATTGATATGCTTGCCTTTTCGTGAATCTGAATTCGAATCTCTGACTCGAAACGATTTACTCTTTTGATTTGTTTATAAAGATACCGCGAGCATCAAGCTTTATTATTTTCAACACAAGAAATTATGATTATGAAAAAGGGGAAAGCTGCTAATACCCTTAATTGATTTGATATGCATTACGACTAGCGCAAACTAGACGTAACGCATTGGGGAGATTCCGGGTAAGGGGGTTTGTTATATAAAGGGAATAGATGGAGCACCCTAAATATATATAGTTATCTATAGCTTTATATATGAATACGTTTGATATGTTTGTGTGTTTTAAATTGCTATTTCTATGATTGGGAAAGTTTCTCCTTTGGATTTTATGAAGGATAGATTATGTGGGATCCTAATGTTTGTTATTATTGTGCTCGCAAAGATCTTTGGATCTTCTGCATACATATCCCCTAATGGGAATCAGAGCATTTGTAGCTCGGATTTAAAGGGATCTATGGTTTGTTTGGTCTGAGGGAGGAAGAAATTTGCTCGGCAAGGGTTAGACCTTGTGCCTACGTATTCTCAAAGAGATATTGAGAAAGTCAGAGCAATCGTAGTTCCCACTTATGCTAGTGGAAGCAACGGGATGTTAGTAAGAGACATAGACAAATGTCATCTTAATGAAAAATGTATCTAATCTATTTCATCACATACATTTTGAAAAGTTGATTGATCTAAATCTTTCATCGTAAGTTATAGGTTTTTGCTTGAGTGTACAAGCGTTACCACTTATATGTTTAAGAAAGATGTTTGAAAAATGATTGAATCTTTTAATTGTAAGCATTGGGTGTTTTGCTTGAGTGTACAAGCGTTACCACTTACGATTAAGAGATGTTTTTGTTTGAAAAGTGTTTGAAAAGTTTTTGATTGTATGTGATGTGATAGATGAGATGCTTCTTCCATAGAGATGATAGATGTCTAGATCTCAAGGAGAAATTGATTGGATTAAGGGGATGCTTTTAAGAAGCCCATGGGTCCTTGTATTGTAAGCCCAAGAGGAGGAATTCGAGGTCATCGAGGGTCATCGAGGGTCCTTGTATGAAGCTCAAGAGGAAGCTATAGGGTATGGTGGCTTTGGCTTTAAAAGGGATTTCACCGGGAAACCATCCTTTTGGATTAAGAGCAATTTCACCGAGAAATTATACTCTCAGGGTTCTATCCTAACGCGGGTGATTCTTTGTATTGGAAGCCCAATAGGAGGCTGTTAAGAGATTTCCTGGTCTCTTTCTTTGTATGATGCCCAAGAGAAGGCTAAACTCAATGAGGAGTTCTTTGAACGAAGCCCAAGAGGAGGCTGACTCAACGGGAGTGTTGTCTTATATGAAGCCTAAGCAGAGGCTAAACTCAGATGAATGAGTTTTCTTATATGAAGCCTAAGAGGAGGCTGAACTCAAATGAATGAGTTTTCTTATATGAAGCCTAAGAGGAGGCTGAACTCAGATGAATGAGTTATCTTGTACAAAGCCCAAGAGGAGGCTAATACTGTGGGGAACCTATTGGTTAGACTAGTTGTTATGTTAGACAGTTGTATAAACAAGTGTGTGTGTGATATGTATTCACAGGAGTTTATGAAGGAAATATAAACAGATGCATGATGTTTATTTACAAGAGTTTATGAAGGAAATATAAACAAGTGTCTGTGAAAAGAACGTTTAAAAACGAACGTAACTTGATTATTTACAAGTTTGATTTGTGTACAAGGAAGTAAATATGTACACGAACGAGTATTTATGTACGAGGAGATGTGGATGTACATAGGAGGGTTGGGACTTACACCATGAGGGTGGCCCATTGGTTTAAAAGCAGTTTCACCGAGAATAATGCTCCTTTCAATACCAATGGTATTCAGTGTATATACAAACGAAACGGAAACAAACGATCGAAGTTTGTATGTATTTGAGTATTTACAGAAGTATCTGTATTATGTACAAGTAAAATAGATGTGTACATAAAAGAATTGGTTATGTACAAGGAAATATTTATGTACATAAAAGAATGTTGGGACTTACACCGTGAGGGAGGCCCATGATCGATTAAGAAATTCGAGGGAAACCGAATTCGGTTTTATCGTTTAAATCGGATCGATCATGGAAAAAAAATGTAAGTTTGATTAAAATTTTTGAAGAAAGATCTTGAAAATGTTTTTGAAAAGTGAAATATACTTACAAGAAGTTTTGAAAAGAATCGGGCTTCGAAAGTTTGAAAAAAAAATCACCTTTAAAGGTGTTTTGAAAAGTACTCAAGAGTACCGTTTTCGGCTCGATAAAAATATAATCAGATGAAAGTTTTTGTGAAAATTTTTGACACTATCTCAAAATAGATACATTAATTGACAAGTGTACAAAAAATCATCTCAAAATGAGGAGTTTTGATTGGGATTTAAAAAAGTCAAAGTTTATAAAAAAAATACAAAAGTTTGGTAAAAAATGGTCCCAAGGTGCAACCGGACCTCAAGGCAAGGCAAGGTATAAATGACTTAAGAGTGAGCTGGCAACCGCTGGGGCGGCAATACATCCGTGTATTGAAGTCAAACAATGAAATTATATTTTAAAACGGATATTTGAATTTGAAAAAACGCGCGCAGTGTTCATCTTCCTCCTCCAATCTTCATTCAATCCTAAATCCTTCGTTTCTTGATGAAATCAAAAGTTGTAAACATCAAACTTAATCGTTTTTAGCTCAGGAACATGATGATTTCCTTTAATTTCATTTATTTTAAGCCTAACATGATTAAATTTCTCAAGAACACGAAGAACCCTAAAACTGAAAATCCTAATTGAAATCGTGTATGGTTGATGAATTGATCAATTGATTGAGGGTTATTGATCGTTGATAGTGCAGAAACAAAACGGCCAAGTGTTTTTTGGACTGGAATCAAAGAATCATAGAGTTTGAAGTTCGTGTTCTTACCTGTTCAAGCTGAGATCGAATTTGATGATGGAGTGTTTCCAGTTGTAATTTTATGATTCCTTTAGCACCAACGGCCTTCAAGGAATGTGTGATAAAGGTCTGCTCACTCTAAAATTGGTTGAATTGTTCTGACCAAGTCCACCTGCATATGGTTCAAAGTAAAACTCGAATTTGATGTCAGAGCTGTTACAGGTTGAAGTTAATGGTCTGCATCATCCATATGGAGTATGTTGATGATGTTTGAGTGAAAAAATTACAACTTGCTCGAGCCAAATATGGAATTCGACAGTTAAGGCAGTTTTGGGCAAGCTTGGAAGTGTGAAATGCAAATATGGTTTCTAGCTATTCTTAGATTGATTTCAAGTTTCAAACTAGTTCTATTAGATGTTTATGATATGTTAGACACCAAATATCTCATGTTTCTTCACAAATTTTCAAAAATGCAAGATTTCTCAAATTACACTATGTTGCTTGAATTTTAAGAAAGAAGAGAGAAAGCATGTTCTTGCATAGATTTGGTGTGGTTTGAATTGGCCAACATAACCTCTATTTATAGGTCACAAGTTCTGAATGGCAAGGGAAAAGAAATGGCTTTGGTATTTACAAGTTGCCTTAGAGGGCAAGGAAGTCATTTTTGCATTAAATGCAAAAGGAAGCTTCCTTTTAACCATGGTTAATTTTTCAACTTGATCTTATCCCATCATAATTACTCTCCATATGATTTTTTATCAGCTCTATCCCTATTTTCAAGGTGGCATGGCTTCTAGAAGAAGAAACTCAAAAATGACCTATAATCTTGAACTTTGTACTTGAAAATCAAGGATTTTGGAGCTCTATGTTTCAAAATCAAAAGCATAGCTAGAATCCATGGATTTGATATTTCTTAGACATTTTAGAAAGCTTGTTTCAAGGGCTACAACTTTCATGTTTTGAGTTTTTTCCAGTTCAAAGTGGAACCATGTGAAAAAATGCCATGAAGTTTGGAAAAAGTATGAAATTTTAACACTTGAAAATTTTTCTAAGTGTTGAAAATTTTGACTTTTTGTTGACTTTTCCAAATTTCTTGATTTTTTATGATCATGATGGATCATTTAAAGTATTTTGATGATGGAAAAAGTTTTGTCTTGAAAAAGTTGACCAAAAGTCAAAGTTTGACTTTTCAGTGCAGATGAAATTTCATCAGATGATTCAGAAATTGTCTGATGAATTCTGTGAACTTCTGTGATGTTTTAAATCCAGAAATTAGGTCAACATGTTGTATTTAAGATATGAAGATCAATCTCTAATCAAAAAAGTCATTAATTGATCAGAAAATCAGAGATTGCTCATCCTCGATGAAAACCCTAATTGGTCGATCCTTGATAGATCATGAGAAAAAATTTGATATCTGAAGATCAGAGGTTGATGATTTGATCAAGATAGATCAAATGAGGTGAATTAAGCTCAAACCCTAATTGATTGCCTCTTGAATCAGATGAAAATTTTGTGAAACCCTAATTTTGACCTGTGAAATTCACACCCGATTAATTCTGTTCTGGACTGCTAAAGATAAGATGATGAAAATGTGAGGTGGTATATTAGGTCAAAAATTGGGGTATGACAGATGCCCCTATTTAAGTTTCTTTAACCTGAGATATGAAGATGAAGATCTTCGTTTTGATAGGTGTGAAGAGACTTAAATATCAGAATACGCAAATTTTGGACCTAAGATACCAAAAATGCGGATGATGCAAAAATGATTGTAAGGAGATTCAACCAGAAGATATCAAAGAAATGACATGGTGGGGAAAAATTTGTGAGGATGACTCGATCTGTCTAAGAAAAGAGAATCCTGTTTGTTGATAAACAAATAATATGTTTCACTGGGAAAAATAGATTCACAATGCATGTGAATATCTGTTTTGTTTCGGAAACAGAGAGATTACCTTCTGTCAGCCTTGTGACAATGTTTAAGGTAAATGAATATGATATTACCAATTATCAGCCTTGTGATAGTTTATGGTAATGAGTTTTGAAGATATTACCAATTATCAGCGAAGTGATAACTATAACAAGGTAATTCTTGAGAAATTTACTGAGTATTCAGCCTTGTGAATAACAGTCAATGATGGGAACAAATTTCAAATGAGTTTCTATTTTTACAGACACAATCTTGCCGGGGATCTCCCTTTTGAGAAGATGCGGGCATTTTGATTGAAAAGACACAGGTTTTCTTTAGACAGAAAGACAACTGCGGAGATTTTTTTTGAACTGTCATGATTTGATCTTGCTAAGAAGAACAATTGTTTTATGACAAATTGCAAGATGAAAAGGAGATAAGCAGCTTAGATAATGAGGCTATTGCTTATTGTTTGCAGGTTGATTTTTCTGACGAAGTTTAAACCTGAGTTGGTCAGAGACGAGGTTCTATCCTGGAATGAACTGAAAAGAAACGGTCAATCAAGACGTTGTTCCTAATGAGGGATGATCTCAGCTGGGGTATAAGAGAAGAAATGTATTTTTCTGCTTGGGGATAATCTGCTGGAGATATGACATACCCTCATGAGTAAATGTAATCTAAACCAGTGATATAGAAGCAAACATTTGAGAAATGCAGGAATGCATTAATGATGTTATTATGTATGAATGTTATGAATGTCATATGCATGCTGACGACACTTGACAGGACAATAAAAGGGTATTTGGGAAAAGGACCACGTCACAGTTTGAACAAATACTCAGCAAAATCTGCAGCAATGGCGTAGACGTTACTGTTGATGAATATGAGTTGCATGCTTTAAATTTTATGAAAAAGGCATTTCATTGGCAACTTGGTTGGGAATTATTTTTGGATAAGAATGTCGTCCTTTGATGATCTCTGCAGAGGAGAAGAAGACTTATGTAGCAGCTGTTCTATCTTTCAGAGATCGAAACACTTATGGAGAAAACTGTTGAAGTTCTTTCTGTGTTCATAGTTCAAAGGAGAATTTCGCTTTTATTTCAAAATTCTGAAGTAAAAATTCATTTAAAACCTTTCAGTTCCAAAAAGTGATTTTCACAATAGAAAGCGTTATTTTGCAAAACTGAATAAAGCAAGAATTGCAAACAAGAGGGCACAAGGCTCAAATTTTATTGATAGAATGGTAATCAGCCAAAGGCGTGATTCCATGAGCTATTTACAAAAGTTTGGAAATGATAATTTATTGGGAAAATGCTACATTGAAAGAAAATAACCGCTATTATTCCTAACAAGTTTGAATTCCAACTGTGCTTGTTGCTTCAGAAAATTTGATTGAAGATCCGTTGATGGAAGATTCTTGATCGACGCATGATCGATTGCGCTTATTTTGTCATTTTTGTATCCTTATTTTTGCCTAGATTGCCTTTTTAGGTTTTCAATCTACCAGGATAATTTCTGTTTATTGTCTCTAATTTTGCACCGCCTTTTCGTGTTTTCATCCAGACGCTCTTTTGCCTAAGCCGCCTGCGGGTTTTCGACTTACCGAATGTTCTTTTGTTTTTAGACAAAGTATTTCTTGATCGCTCACGGGATACGGAGTTCATCACCGTCCATGGTTGTGAGAGTCATAGCACCGCCGTAAAAGCTTCTTTTGACGATGTATGGGCCTTCGTAATTAGGAGTCCATTTGCCTCGAATCGGTTGAAAAGATGAATCTTTTAAGCACGAGGTCGCCTTCTCGGAATTCACGAGGTCGAACCTTTTGTCGAAAGCTTTCTTCATTCTTCTTTGATATAGTTCCATGACACGAGCGTTAGACGCTTTTCTTTGATTAAGTTTAACGGTCGATCCGCTGACACCATTCGCCTCGATAACTTAGTTTCCATGAGAACTCTCATTGACGGAATCTCAACTTCTACGGGAGCACCGCCCATGCCGTATACTAAAGAAAAGGAGTTGCCCTGTTGTGTGCGTCAAGCACGATACCCATGCAGAGCAAATGGCGATTTCGTTCCGTCTTTGTAAGTGATGACCATTTTCGACGATCTTCTTGATGTTCTTATTGGCGCTTCAACGCCATTCATCTTTGACGGTAAGGAGATGAGTTATGATGCTCGATCTTGAATTCCTCACGCTTCTTTCATCATTTTGTTATTCAAGTTCGATCCATTGTGCGTAATGATCTTACTTGAACTCCATATCGGCAAATGAGGTTGTTCTTGATGAACCTCACAACCACTTGTCTTGTAACGTTGGCGTGATGCTTGACCCATTTGGTGAAGTAATCAATAGCTACTAAAATGAAGCGATGTCCGTTGGACGCTTTTGGTTCGATCATCCCAATCATGTCGATGCCCCACATGGAGAAAGGCCACGGAGAAGAGAGAACGTTGAGTAGAGTTGGTGGCACATGGATCTTATCTGCGTAGATCTGACACTTATGACATCTTTTGACGTGTCTACAGCAATTGGATTCCATTGTTATCCAATAGTATCCTGCTCTTAGGATCTTTCTAGACATTGCATGCCCATTTGAATGGGTTCCAAAGGACCCTTCATGCACTTCATGGATGATCGTGTCTGCTTCTTGTCTGTCGACGCATCTGAGCAAGACCATGTCGAAGTTTCTTTTGTATAGAACATCTTCATTCAGGAAGAAATTTCTAGAAAGTCTCCTTAGAGTTTTCCTATCTTTGTACGATGCCCCAAGTGGGTATTCTCGTGTTTGAAGGAAACGTTTGATGTCATGAAACCACAGTTTATCGTTGAAGACTGCTTTAGTTGCAAATACATATGCAGGTCTTTCAAGGCATCTGATACGGATCTTAGGCATATCATTCCAATCATTGACTTTGAACATGGAAGATAGAGTAGCCAAGGCGTCTGCCATTCAATTCTGATCTCGAGGGATATGATGCAGTTCAACTTTGTTGAAGAAAGTCAACAAACGCCTTGCATAATCTCTGTAGGGAATCAAACCCAGATGATGAGTTTCATACTTGTCTTTGATTTGGTTGATCACAAGGGCTGAATCTCCATATATGTCAAGGATCTTGATCCTCAAGTCTATGGCTTCTTCGATACCCATGATACAAGCTTCATATTCTGCGATGTTGTTGGTGCAATCAAATAGTAATCTGGCGGCGGAAAACGGGATATGAGAACCCTCGGGAGTAATGATGACTTCCCCAATTCCATTGCCAAAAACGTTAACTGCTCCATAAAAAATTAGGCCCCATCTAGATTCAGGATCTGGACCTTCTTCAGGCAGCGGTTAGCGGTTCGTCACAATCTTTCATCTTCAAGTACATGACATCCTCGTCAGGGAAACCAAACTTGAGAGATTGGTATTCGTTGAGCGGCTGATAAGCCAAGTGATCGGCAAGAATGCTTCCTTTGATCGCTTTTTGAGTACGGTACTGGATGTCATATTCAGATAACAGCATCTGCCATCGAGCAATCCTTCCTGTTAAGGAAGGCTTCTCAAAGACGTACTTGATTGGATCCATTTTGGAGATTAACCAAGTCGTGTGATTGATCATGTACTGGAGGAGACGTTTGGAAGCCCACACCAATGCATAACATGTTTTCTCGAGAATGGAGTAACGAGTTTCACAGTCAGTGAACTTTTTACTCAAGTAGTAGATGGCATGCTCCTTCTTACCGGTTTTATCTTGCTGTCCAAGCACGCAGCCCATGGAATCTTCTAGCACGGTAAGGTACATGATTAACGGTCTTCCTTCAATTGGAGGAATCAATATTGGTGGTTCTGACAGGTATTCCTTGATACTGTCAAACGCTTTTTGGCAATCTTCTGTCCACACAACCTCTTGATTTTTGCGAAGAAGCTTGAATATCGGCCCACAAGTAGCAGTCATTTGAGAGATAAATCTGGAGATGTAATTCAACCGTCCGAGAAATCCTCTTACTTGCTTTTCTGTATGTGGCGTAGGCATTTCTTGAATAGCCTTGACTTTGTCAGGGTCAACTTCAATACCTCTTTGACTGACGATGAAACCTAGGAGTTTTCCAGATCTTACCCCAAAGGTACATTTGTTAGGATTCAGGCGGAGCTAAAATTTCCTTAGTCGCTGAAACAATTTCAAGAGATATTCTATATGCTCTTCTTCAGTGTCTGACTTTGCTATCATGTCATCTACGTAGACTTTGATCTCTTTGTGCATCATGTCATGAAAGAGAGTAGTCATCGCCCTTTGGTAAGTTGCGCCGACATTCTTTAATCCAAACGACATTACTTTGTAGCAAAAAGTGCCCCATGGCGTGATGAAAGATGTCTTCTCCATGTCTTCGGGAGCCATTCTGATCTGATTGTAGCCAGAGAAACCGTCCATGAAGGAAAAGACGTTGAATTTCGCAGTACTATCCACTAACATGTCGATATGCGGTAGTGGGAAATCGTCTTTTGGACTTGCTTTGTTCAAGTCCCGATAGTCAACACACATTCTGACCTTTCTGTCTTTCTTGGAGACAAGTACTATGTTGGCTAGCCATTGAGGATATTCAGAAGTGACGAGGAAACCTGCATCGAGCTGCTTTTGGACTTCCTTTTTGATTTTGTCGGCCATTTCAGGGTGAACTCTTCTCAGTCTTTGTTTAACTGGTGGGCACTCCGGTCTTAATGGTAAATGATGCTCCACAATGCTGGTATCCAAACCCGGCATGTCTTGGTAGGACCAAGCGAACACATCAACATATTCTTTGAGAAGATCTATCAGTTTGCTCTTGACGTTGCTGTCGAGTGAAGCTCTGATGTTTACTTCTTTTTTGTCTTCCTCAGAACCCAAGTTAACTGCTTCCAAAGGCTCTTTGTGAGGTTGAATGATTCTTTCCTCGTGCTTAAGTAGTCGAGAGATCTCGTCCGGGATCTCTTCTTCAACTTCTTCCTCGGCGACTTCACTGTGGATTTCAAAGTTGGGAGAGAGCATAAAGTTATTACTTTCAATGGATTTGTCCATCTGTTAATCTGCATATTTGATTTATGTTTGATTAATTAACTCTTCTTTTCCATCATCATTTTCATTTTTTTTTAAAGTTAATGTGAAAGTGTATGCAGATTATATTTTTTTTGAAGATTTTTATTATGTTTTTTAGGATTATCATTTCCAAGAAAGGGTAAAAATGAAAATAAACACAAAATGTGGAATCAAAACAACGCGTTTTATTTATGATTCACAATATGAAACAGGGCCCTAAAATACAAACTCATTTGTCTTGGGCAAGACAAAGAGAAATTATTTAAAAGCTAAACCCTATAAAACATCTCTTCACTTTGGGCGAAGTGAGAGTTCAAAACAAAAGTGAAGATTGTCATACCCCAAAATTTGCCCTCCATCTTCTCAAGACATTCCATACATCCATACTCAAGGATTCCTCAAAGGTTGATCAGACAAACCCTCTCCTAGACAATCAACCCAAATTAGGGTTTGGCAATTCTCAGCTCCAGATGGACTTCCAACATCTCCAATGTTCATCATGCCTCCTCATATGCTTCAAAGATTCTCCATGTCAAGTTTCAAGCCTTACAAGTCAAGTTTCCTCAGACAATTGCTCAGATGGTTGAAAATCAATTGTATTAGACAAAAAGTCAACTGTGGTCAACATACAGTCAAACTTCATGATTTTTGGTCAACATCCTCATTTTTAAGTTACATTCATCATTTGATCAAGGGTTGATCATGATTCATCAAGAAAACTCAAGATTTGCCCAAAAGTCAAACTTTCTAAATTAGGGTTTCTCTGAGAAAAGTCAACCAAACTTTGACTGAGCATAACTTCTTCATACTTTCTCAGAAATTTTTCCACCACCTCTTGTTTTGAAGGAAATTCAATTCTCTACAACTTCATGTCTCACAAGAATGTTCAAAAAATGCTTCATTTGAGACGTATGGATCAAAACATTACAGGTCCTTTTCAAAGTCAACAAAAAGTCAACATTTTGTTTTGAAGATATATTGAGCATGGAAACTCCATTTGAGATGAGACCAAAAATTTTGGTTAGAGGACTCTTAGAGCTTTCCAAAAATTCCAAGAACACTAAAAAATGTGGAAAATTGAGCAAGATACACCATTCACAAGTTGGGCAATTTTGAAGAAGTGCACAAAGAGAAATACTTCTAAAAATCAAAAACTTTGCAAATGGGCTTACTTTTTCTTCATCCAAACTTGTTCCTTATACAATTAGGAATATCCAAGCCCAATGCCACGAATTTTTATTTTATTTTTCTATTTAATTTGGAATTTATTCATTTAAATACAAATTAAATTTAAAAATAAGGTATAAAATAAAAATTAAATGCAAACTTGATTTTTCTCTCTCTTCCTTGAGATCCAAGTAACTCAATAAAGCCAGCGCAAATTTCGAAATTTGGTTGGATATGGCAAGATTGGATTGAAAATTGATCAAAAGATGAAAATTTGATTTTGTACAAAATCAAATATGATTTGCATTGATTATTGATTGATTCTTCCTCAAATCAACTCCAAATTCATCTACTATATATATTTAACAAATGCCACACGAATTAGGGTAGAATTTTTGACTGGAGAAACCCTTATTGATGCTCAAAAATCCGTGGCATACAAGCAACAAGCAGCCTTGGATTTAGGTGGTTTCAAGCAATTTTGAGCATTCCATCTTGTTCCTTGTGTCATTCAGAATCGGTCCAGACCTTCACATTGCTCAAAACCATCCAGAATCAAGGAATTCGAATTCGGTTTGTCCAAGAAAAATTCAAAATCGTATTTTAATTCTCATGCATTTTTAATGTGTTTTGTGGTTTGTTTTGTGTTTAGATGGAAGTTTGCAAGCTTTCTGCATAGTTTGATTGGATTTTCATGGCCGGAATCGAAACTTGCCATAGCTAGGGTTCCATAGACCGAATTGGGATCTCACGAAATAGGATAAATTGAACAAAACGAATACCACCATCATGTTTAGAATGATGAATCCAATCGAACCATGCCTTTGAATTGAATTTATATTGCTTGTACTGGATTTTAGAATTTGCAGGAGACGGGGCAATAGGAGGATGACGCGTGCTTGTAATCTACTCGCTCCGATTTCCAAACACACGTGCACGTTGGCTCAGTTGGTTAAGACGCTTCCTGTTGATAGATACTCTCCCAGGTCCCCAGTTCGAATCTCCCCAGGACCGATTTTGCTATTTTTCTTTACAAACTCAATTTCTTTCATATTTTTCTATATTTTTTCATATTATTTAATATTTTTACATTCATTTTAATTCTTTTTCATAATTTTTCTCATGCATTAAAAATCATCAAAAATATTTTTCTTTTTGCATTTAACTTTAGAAAATGTTTATTTAATTTATAAAATTAAAAAATACTATTTTGCATGCATATTTAATTTTATTCATAATTTACCATTTAAATCACATTTAATTAGTTTTTAATTATTAAATTAGCTGCAAAAAATCCCAAAAAAATTATTTTAGCATATTAATGTTATTTCCAGCATGAAATATTTTTCTCATTCAAAAATTTGCATTTTTGCTAACATTTTTCTCTTATTCGATTTCTCTCGATTTCTTATCTTTTCTGAGTTATCCCGTTTTATTTCTTTTATCGTTTTTATTTTTTCAATAATGTAATTGCTTATGGGATGTAATAGTTTTAATTAGGGTTTTTATTTTCCGCAAGTTTAAATTATGTATCTGCCCCAAAGCCATGTAATAGCGTAGGATCTATCTTTCCGCATCTTTACATTTCCGCATTTTAATTTATAAACGCTAGTAATTAGGCGTGTATGGCAAGACTAAAATTGGACATAGCTCACCTTAATTTTAAAGATAAAATATCTGAATCAACACACTTCTTCACACACGTACCCCTTAGGGTAATTCTCTCTCGTTGCCTTACGAATTCAAATGGTCATGTCCCTCGAATGTAGAGGTATCCTAGCACCGTTGCCTTCCAAACAAATCATCATAGTCCCTTTACAAGATCATAGACCCACGATGTAAGCCTCAATACATGATCTTGACCCTCGATTGTCGCCTACGAAAATGATGATAGTCCCTTCGAATGTGCTAGGATACTTCCTACAAGTTGCTTTCTATGACTATCCGATGTCCCTTCGAATGTCCCGCTTACATCCAACAAATAGAGTTACCTACCAACTAATGGTATGGATAGCGCTATTCTAAAGGAAAGTAAAACAATACAAAACGACCAATTCGAGTAGGTAATAAGACTTTTAGTTGCTTGCTCTATCAAAATACTTTTCACACAACACACTTTTGTCAAAGTTCAAACTCTTTTCAAAACGAAACATTTCCAACACTTTGTATACATTCCTACATGAATCATTACAAAGTCAAAGCGAAATGCCTTTTCAAAACATTTTGTCAAACACACGAAGCACAATTTTAAAGTGATCTAAGAGCAACTAAGAGCCGTAGATAACTACGGATGGAAAGGGTGCTAATACCTTCCCTTTTCATAACCTTCTCCCTTACTCAGAATCTAACGAAGGTCTTTTTCTGTACTTTTTACCTTCCCTTAATTGGATAAAAGAAAAGTCGGTGGCGAATCTTGCTATCCGCACATTTGCGATACAAAAACCTACAAAGTCAGTTCACCGTGTTACAAAGATAAACTACTTAGGACTATGAACATAAGTCCGAACTTCAACAGGTTTCCAGTAGTGGCGAACTCCTTGTAAGTCGAGATATTCTGGTAGTTTTCCACTTGGTTTAATCCTTGAGTAGACTTTGGTCGTTGGTCGAGCAGGCTTTGAAGATTCTGGACGACGGACCTTGCCTTTTGTGCTGCTAAAGCAGTCTTCTTCTGCTTGATGAGCAGATCGGGAAGCGTGGGATACAACATATGTACTTTCTATTGGTTTTTACGTTGAATTCTGGGGATGTACCCTCCAATCTTCTGAGGGAAGAGACTCATTGTCGGTGACACTTTCTAGTTCGTATCCCGAATCGTATCCTTGATCTTCAGTAATCACGTTGATGTAGTGATAGTCAAGATCTGGTTTAACAAATTCCACGGGCGCGTTAAAACAGAGATCTTCATTCGGAACCTCAATTGGTTGATTAGATCAGGAAGATGTATACCCCTCTTCTTGTTGACTAGGATACTCAAAAGAATCACCCCATCCAGTGGGCTGGATATCTTCAATTCTGATTTTCGAGCTTTCTGGCGCAGTATATTTTACCATGTAGTCAAACTTGCCACTTGGTTCTCCCAAGGTATCCCAAACTTCAGAAGGGACAGGCGGATTTTCATTCCTTTGTAGGGACATGCCTTTGAATTGCTCAGTTGGAGGATAGTATGGTGCATAAGATTCTTCCTAAGACACATATTCAGGGTTGTTTAGATAAGTGCTCCATTCTTCAGATCCAGAGAGATCATCTTCATCACCTTCAATGGTAATAACGTTAACCTCTTGAAGAACAGGGTTTAAGAAACCCCCACTGTGGAATACTTCTCTTATGGGGCGGAGTGTTTCATCCTTTTGCTTGTCTTTTGGAAATATTGGAGCAAACTCGAGCCCAGCCTTTGTCTCATTGTTGACAGGTTTTATTACTTGTCCCCAACCTTCAGCATTGCCATCTCTCACTATTTGTGCTGCTTCTTTGTAAGAGGAGATAGATGACATGTTTTTGCTGGTAGATTCATCTTCTAACGGATGTCCGTGGGACTGTGTTCCTTCAACGTCGTTAGCTGTGATGAAAGAAAAACTGGATAAATGGCTTATTAGCAACGCTTGTTCTCCGATGATGGTCACTAACTTCCCATTTACTATGAATTTCAATTTCTGATGGAGAGTGGATGTCACAGCTCCTGCTTCGTGGATCCATGGTCTTCCTAGCAAACAACTGTAAGCAGCTGGCACGTCCATGACCTGGAAAGTGATTTGGAAGGTATGCGGACCAATTGTCATTGGGAGATCGACTTCCCCAATAACAGACTTCCTTGACCTGTCAAAGGCTCTTACCACTATGTCATTGAACTTCATCGGTGTTCCTTTGTAAGTCGAACGAGCGAGAGTCGTTTTTGGCATTACGTTTAAGGATGAACCGGTATCTACTAATACATTGGACAGAGAATCTGATTGAAAAATCATCGAGATATACAGAGCCAAATTGTGATCTTTCCCTTCTTCTGGGAGTTCCTCATCACTGAAACTTAGATTGTTGCAAGCTGTTATGTTGCCCACAATTCCTCCAAATTGGCCTGTAGTCACATCGTGATCTACATAAGCTTGATCTAGTACTTTCATCAAAGCTTCTCGGTGAGCTTCGGAATTCAGAAGTAGAGATAGTATAGAAATCTTGGAAGGAGTCTGCATCAGCTGATCCACGACTCTGTACTCGCTTTTCTTGATTAGCTCTGTTAGTGTTTTTAGGTTGGCATTAATTTTGGTAAAACTAGGATTTAGCAATGTCATGATAGATGTTATGACATTCAGAGATTGAAGATAAATCCTACCTGCTAAGGATGTTAAAAGATTCGGGAAGCTAAAGGCATCTGAAATTCTGAAAATCGATGTCATAACGATGTTATGACATTCGGTGACATTCTGATGCAGAATTTGTTCTGAGATTTTTCGGGAAGTTTGTTGAGCTGCTAAATATTGTTTTTCTTATTAGAAAGCATGCTCACGTGGCTGCTAGGTTAATCTTAATTAAACCTAAATTGGTTGTTGAAAATACCATGTTTTTAGGATTAAATTAAGTGAACCTAGCTATCTTTATGGAAGCCAAACGAAGTTTCGGGGCTTCTATAAAGGAAAAGAACCTTACTTTGTTCTGCGCCCTTTGAATGTATTGAAGAGATAGCGACTTGTTTTGTAATGTTAGGATTTGTAGGTTGGTATTGTGTAATTCTAGTTTCTCTTGTGAGCCAAGCAACTATCAATTGATAAGTGCATTGGACTAGGATTTCTTTGTAAGGTGGTTTATCACTCAAAGCTTTAAAGCACGAGTGTTTGTCTCTTGATTGAAGCTTTGAAGCAAGATCAAGATATTTTATTGAAGTGTGTCTTCACAATTCAATTAGTTAATAGGTTGATATCAATGAGGAGAGGGTTATTACTTATTAAGTAGTGAATTAGTGTGAGGTAGCCCCATATAGGTTTGTTGAACCAACCGGTGAACAACTTATTGTGTTCTTTCTGCTTTATGTATTTACTGTGTGAATTGTTAACATAGTGTCAGATACTGTGTCATAACATTCTCTGTGACATCAAGTATCTGCTGCCAGGAATTTCAGCTTCAGTATCTCATCAAAATCTGAGTTAACGTCGGTTCTATCAGGCGGACCAACATCTGTGCTTGGATTGACAACGGGAATCCTTGTGGGATTCTCGGGAGATACATTAACTGGATTTTGTCTGATAATAGAAACATCAGGTAGTTTTGGTAGCAGCGGAGTATGTACTCGTCCACCTCGCGTTACTCGTCCTATCTCAGCTATGTTGACATTAGCTGGAAGAGTCGGCATGGGTTTCTCCTTCCCATCCTCTATCACAGTTGCATTGTATTGATAGGGAATCACTTTATTAGAACTGTACGGAACAGGACCGGGTAAGCAAATCACCAAAGGAGACCCTGGAACGTTTGAACTGTTATATTCAATCTCCACATGCTTGGGCACATTGAAACAGGGGATAATAACGTTTACTTCGGGATTTTCCGAGTTGATATCTGAGACTAAAAGCTCATGCGGAAAATGCCCTACTGTATTCACGTCATAGTCATCTTTGTTTTTGTAGATCTGTATATCACCAATGTCTAGCAATCGTTAAATGTCTGCTCTTATGGTGGGACATCCTCGAAGATCCTTGAAGCAGATGCTGCAAGCCGCGTAATCGTGTTTAGTGAAAGCGCCCATTGTACTGTATGTATCATGGAGATGTACCAAGTTTCCTCTGATCAGATTCACATCTGTGACGAGATACCGATCTGTATTCCTTAGTATCAAACTCACGGTATGTCCACTATGACTGGGAAGTGGATTTGCTTGCACGTTTGGATTTGTATTTCTAAAGGAAAGGAGATTAGACCTTACTAATCTCTGTACTTCAGCTTTTAGCGCTATGCAATGATCAAGATCATGTCCCGGTGCCCCTTGATGAAAAGGGCAAGATACGTCCGCTTTGTACCACCATGGCAACTTTCTTGGTACTGGAGGTGGTGACCTTGTTTGCACGAGATTCCTTTCTATCAATGCAGGGTATAGTTCTGTGTACGTCATCGGAATTGGGTCGAATTGCGAGACCCGAGGCGCACGGTTTTTGATTGTTGAACTGCTGAGCCTGCTGTCGAGGCTGTTGAGTTTGTTGAGTTTGTTGGAACTGCGGAGCAATTCCTGTATTTGAACTTGTATTAACAGTGGGTGCTATGGCAGCTACCTGTCGTTGTTGACTGACATTCTTTCGCGGTTTCCCTCGAGATACCATTCCTATGTCATGTTCCTTTTTCTTTGGAAAACTGGTTCCAACCTTCCTAGTTCCACTAGAAGATCCTATTTCTTTGGTCAGGCGTCCTGTTCGAACTCCTTCCTCTAGCCGCATTCCCATGCTTACCATCTTAGTGAAATCTCCGGGAGCGCTAGCGATCATTCGTTCGTAGTAAAATGGGCCAAGAGTATTTAAGAAAACCTTGGTCATCTCCTTCTCTTCTAATGGTGGGTTGACTTGGGCAGCAATTTCCCTCCATCGTTGAGGGTATTCTTTGAATGTCTCTCTTTCATTTTGAGACATGGAGCGGAGTTGATCCCGGTCTGGGGCCATATCCAAGTTGAACTTATATTGTTGTACAAAGGCTTCACCTAAATCATTGAATGTTTGGATATTCCCGCTGTCTAGCCCCATGTACCACTTCAGTGCGGCACCGGTAAGAATGTCTTGGAAGTAGTGGATTAACAACTGGTGATTGTCGTTGTATGTAGACATTTTCCTGGCATACATCATAAGATGACTTTGTGGACAGAAATTTCCTTTATACTTTTCAAAGTCAGGGACTTTGAACTTTGCAGGTATCCTTACGCGAGGAACTAAGCACAGATCATGGGCGTTCTTCCCAAACAATTCCTTCCCTCGAATCGTTTTAATTTCAAGCTGCATTTTGAGGAGCTGTTCCTGGAGAGTCTCCATCGGGCCACGAGAATTCGTGTTATCGTCTGGACTATGGTGAACTTCTTCGTCTGCCATAGTGTGAACTACAGAAGCTGAGTTCGTCATGATCGGTTGAGAAACTGTCATAGTGAGTTGCGGAAAAGTTACTCCATGCTGTGGAGTAAGTGTTGAGTTTTGCAAAGTAGGTATTTCAAGCGTGGTTGTTTGTACTTGAGAAGTCGGTTGACGAAATCCGATGCCGAAATTGAAAGGCATGCCCCATGGATAACCTTCTGGCATACTGAAGGGTGAACTACTGGCTGCAACAGTTGAAATTGGAGTAGTAGTGACCTCTGAAATCGCCACTTGATTTTGACTGCTCGATGTCGCTTGCTAACTTTGTGCTACTGCCAACGAATTGACCAAAGAAGTGAGTCTTTCCACCTCTTCTTGCAGTGTTGTCACTGTGCTACGAAGCTCAACATTTTCTTTCTCAAATCCTTCCATGACTTTCCTTCTTTTTGAACGTGTATTGTAAGTACGAGTAGGCTGTGGGCGTGGTCGAGAAACTCTAAGACGCGACAGCTTGGCGATCTTTTCCTTTCTGGAAAAAATTCCAAAAGATCAAACTCTAGACAATAGACTCGATATGCAAAGTATGATGCATGATTATAAATGCAAAGAGAAGGGAATTTCCAAAGAATTTACACTAAAAGAGAAATTTCTGGCAAATATTTGGATGGAAAACACATATTTTATTAATTATTGAAAGGAGATTACAACAATTCAGTTTTTGAGCATTGCTCACACAAATGATAAAATAAATGATATAAAAAAAATTACAATCTAAACTAATTAATCGTCCTCGTCGGATGAAGATCCAAAAGCTTGATGTAGCTTCAGCTTCAGGATTTCCTTTCCATAGTGAGCTTTCAGTTCAGCTTTCTTGGCTTTTAGCTTGCTAATGACTTTTTTCCACTCGTCGGGAGCAGGATCGCTGGTTGTCATTTCCTCAAGCTTTCTTTTCCTTTCTTTGATGTATCTTTTAATCGCGTTATCTTTCTGGCGAATCTTCTCATCCTTTTCCATGAGCCATTCATCCTGGAAGTAAAGCGTCTTTTCATGATCTTTGACCTGCTTCTTAAGCTTCTCGTTTTCGAGATCAGTCTCAAGGAACTTGTCTTCCAAAGCTTCTTTCTCAAGCCTCATCTTGGCCAAAGCTTCTTGGTATTCTCCCATGGTTTCGACGGGAAAAATTGTTGATTTGGAAGCTGTTGAGAACATAGGTTCCTCATAAGCATAAGGCATTCGAAATTCCTTTGCTCTTTTCTTTACCCAAGAAGTGTAGATTTCCATGGCTACACAATTCTTTGCTTTCCCTTTTTCCTTCCTTCGGATGTGATGCCAAGCTCTGATCATCCTAGCTTTCAAACCTTGGGAGTCCTCTCCTTCATGATAGAAGTAACTCTCTACTGTAAAACCAAGAGGTTTACTAGAGTTTGGGTATCCGAGTTGACGTCTTGCCAGGAATGGGTTGTAGTTGATTCCTCCTTTTGTACCAATGAGAGGTACGTTGGCAAATTCTCCACAGCTCTCAATGATTTCCATCTCATTGTCTGCCAAGGTATACCAATGGATATCATCATTTGTAAGAGACATGAGCCTTCGAGACCAATGCCAATCGTCTTTGTTTTCGCGGAAGATAGGAGATTTAGGAAAGTGTGAGACGATCCATTTGAAAAATAGAGGTACACAACATACGATAGTTCCATCTCCTTGACGATTCCTATGATGAATGGAGAAGTACGTGTCACCAAGCAAAGTGGGAATAGGATTTCCAATCAGAAAGATCCTTATGGCGTTGATATCAACGAAACTTGGGACGTTGGGAAACAACACCAATCCATAGATGAGTAAAGCTAAAATAGCTTCAAATGCTACCATACTACCGGCTTAAGAGAATTTAAGAGCCTTCTCCATTAGGAACTTTGAAGTTAGTCCTAAGAGTTTTCCTTTGGTAGTTAGGTTTTTGTCTATCTCAGATTTCTTTAAGTGAGTCATTGTTGCAATGACTAGTGACTTAGGAATGGCTTCCAAACCATTGAAAGGCACTTTGTCTGATACTGAGATACTTAGGAGGTGTGCGTACTCTTCCAAAGTAGGCATCAACTGATAGTCAGGGAAAGTGAAACAGCGATAGACTGGATCGTAAAACTGAACGAAAGTTTTGAGAAGTCCTTCATCAACGTTAGTGTTCAGAATAGTTAAAAGAGTTCCATAGCATTTTCTGAAATCCGAGGGATCTTCTACCAAGGATGCTAACTCTTTCAACTTTCCTACATCAGGAATTCTAAAACTGTATCTCTTGGTGAATCTTCCTCTGACGTCCATCACTCTAACCTAAAATATTTACAAAGAAAAATCTCTAAATTCTTTGGAAATGGGAAGAGAAATGAAGTTTTTTTGAATGAATGCATGAATGCTACAAACATGGTTAGTAGTTATACACACGGTCAAGCGTTCGAAGTCACGAGCATGAGGCCAACGGTAAGAATCAATCGTGGGTAAGTTCTAAGGTCTTATTCATCTGTGAAACGGGTTCTACTGATAATACAGGCTCAACACTTCTCTTTGAAATATTATCGGATTTGTTGAATACTCGAAGTCCAATAATATTTTTCAAGAAAAACTCGCCTAATCGTAGTCTCGTATGACAATTATTCTAGGCTTACACCCGAATAATTTCTACACTACATCCTAAATGGCCAGGATGGGTTATGTGTTCTACAGCCACTCAGCTTCGCAAGTTCTCTTGAAAGCAAAATGTTTTCGCAAATACTTGCTAAACACAAATACTCCCAAGACAACCTCCACTGAGAGAGGGATCTCAAATTAACTCCGTAAGTACTGAGACTTCTCACAAGTTAATAGGACTATACCCCCACCTAGATCTTAAAATGTTTCTTAAATCCAGGTTAGGATTTCTTTCCATCAGATGAAATCGCGGAAACACGCAATAAAGAAAAACAAACATATGCACATATGAAAGCTTAACCCTTTTTTTTTTCTTTTTGAAAACAAAAAAAAGCTTGGTGCTCTTGAGCAGAGTCACATTTTTTTTTTGAAAAATCAAAATTTCAGCGTACTCACCAGCAGAGTCGCCATTTTTCCCTGTTCGCGTTAAAAAGTGACGCGCTAGGGAATCGAATCTGAATTCGAATCTCTGGCTCGAAAGGATTTACTCTTTTAATTTGTTTATAAAGATTCTGCGAGCATCAAGCTTTATTATTTTCAACACAAGAAATTATGATTATGAAAAAGGGGAATGCTGTTAATACCCTTAATTGATTTGATATGCATTACGACTAGCGCAAACTAGACGTAACGCATTGGGGAGATTCTGGGTAAGGGGGTTTGTTATATAAAGGGAATAGATGGAGCACCCAAAATATATATAGTTATCTATAGCTTTATATATGAATACGTTTGATATGTTTGTGTGTTTTAAATTGCTATTTCTATGATTGGGAAAGTTTCTCCTTTGGATTTTATGAAGGATAGATTATGTGGGATCCTAATGTTTGTTATTATTGTGCTCGCAAAGATCTTTGGATCTTCTGCATACATATCCCCTAATGGGAATCAGAGCATTTGTAGCTCAGATCTAAAGGGATCTATGGTTTGTTTGGTCTGAGGGAGGAAGAAATTTGCTCGGCAAGGGTTAGACCTTGTGCCTACGTATTCTCAAAGGGATATTGAGAAAGTCAGAGCAATCGTAGTTCCCACTTATGCTAGTGGAAGCAAAGGGATGTTAGTAAGAGACAAAGACAAATGTCATCTTAATGAAAAATGTATCTAATCTATTTCATCACATACATTTTGAAAAGTTGATTGATTAAAATCTTTCATCGTAAGTTATAGGTGTTTTGCTTGAGTGTACAAGCGTTACCACTTACATGTTTAAGAAAGATGTTTTAAAAATGATTGAATCTTTTAATTGTAAGCATTGGGTGTTTTGCTTGAGTGTACAAGCGTTACCACTTACGATTAAGAGATGTTTTTGTTTGAAAAGTGTTTGAAAAGTTTTTGATTGTATGTGATGTGATAGATGAGATGCTTCTTCCATAGAGATGATAGATGTCTAGATCTCAAGGAGAAATTTATTGGATTAAGGGGATGCTTTTAAGAAGCCCATGGGTCCTTGTATTGTAAGCCCAAGAGGAGGCATTCCGAGGGTCATCGAGGGTCATCGAGGGTCCTTGTATGAAGCTCAAGAGGAAGCTATAGGGTATGGCTGGCTTTGGCTTTAAAAGGGATTTCACCGGGAAACCATCCTTTTGGATTAAGAGCAATTTCACCGAGAAATTATACTCTCAGGGTTCTATCCTAACGCGGGTGATTCTTTGTATTGGAAGCCCAATAGGAGGCTGTTAAGAGATTTCCTGGTCTCTTTCTTTGTATGATGCCCAAGAGAAGGCTAAACTTAATGAGGATTTCTTTTGAAGAGGAGGCTGACTCAACAGGGGAATGTTGTCTTATATGAAGCCTAAGCGGAGGCTAAACTCAGATGAATGAGTTTTCTTATATGAATCCTAAGAGGAGGCTGAACTCAGATGAATGAGTTTTCTTATATGAAGCCTAAGAGGAGGCTGAACTCAGATGAATGAGTTATCTTGTACAAAGCCCAAGAGGAGGCTAATACTGTGGGGAACCTATTGGTTAGACTAGTTGTTATGTTAGACAGTTGTATAAACAAGTGTGTGTGTGATATGTATTCACAGGAGTTTATGAAGGAAATATAAACAGATGCATGATGTTTATTTACAAGAGTTTATGAAGGAAATATAAACAAGTGTCTGTGAAACGAACGTTTAAAAACGAACGTAACTTGATTATTTACAAGTTTGATTTGTGTACAAGGAAGTAAATATGTACATGAACGAGTATTTATGTACGAGGAGATGTGGATATACATAGGAGGGTTGCGACTTACACCATGAGGGTGGCCCATTGGTTTAAAAGCAGTTTCACCGGGAATAATGCTCCTTTCAATACCAATGGTATTCAGTGTATATACAAACGAAACGGAAACAAACGATCGAAGTTTGTATGTATTTGAGTATTTACAGAAGTATCTGTATTATGTACAAGTAAAATAGATGTGTACATAAAAGAATTGGTTATGTACAAGGAAATAATTATGTACATAAAAGAATGTTGGGACTTACACCGTGAGGGAGACCCATGATCGATTAAGAAATTCGAGGGAAACCGAATTCAGTTTTATCGTTTAAATCGGATCGATCACGGAAAAAAATGTAAGTTTGATGAAAAATTTTGAAGAAAGATCTTGAAAATGTTTTTGAAAAGTGAAATATACTTACAAGAAGTTTTGAAAAGAATCGGGCTTCGAAAGTTTGAAAAAAAAATCACCTTTAAAGGTGTTTTGAAAAGTACTCAAAAGTACCGTTTTCGGCTCGATAAAAATATAATCAGATGAAAGTTTTTGTGAAAATTTTTGACACTATCTCAAAATAGATACATTAATTGACAAGTTTACAAAAAATCACCTCAAAATGAGGAGTTTTGATTGGGTTTTAAAAAAGTCAAAGTTTGTAAAAAAAATTCAAAAGTTTGGTAAAAAATGGTCCCAAGGCTGCTTGAACCCGGGACCTCAAGGCAAGGCCAGGTATAAATGACTTAAGGGTGAGCTGGTAACCGCTGGGGCGGCAATACATTTGTGTATTGAAGTCAAACAATGAAATTATTTTTTAAAACGGATATTTGAATTTGAAAAAACGCGCGCAGTGTTCATCTTCCTCCTCCAATCTTCATTCAATCCAAAATCCATCGTTTCTTGATGAAATCAAAAGATGTAAACATCAAACTTAATCGTTTTTAGCTCAGGAACATGATGATGTCCTTTAATTTCATTTATTTTAAGCCTAACATGATTAAATTTCTCAAGAACACGAAGAACCCTAAAACTGAAAATCCTAATTGAAATCGTGTATGGTTGATGAATTGATCAATTGATTGAGGGTTATTGATCGTTGATAGTGCAGAAACAAAACGGCCAAGTGTTTTTTGGACTGGAATCAAAGAATCATAGAGTTTGAAGTTCGTGTTCTTACCTGTTCAAGCTGAGATCGAATTTGATGATGGAGTGTTTCCAGTTGTAATTTTATGATTCCTTTAGCACCAACGGCCTTCAAGGAATGTGTGATAAAGGTCTGCTCACTCTAAAATTGGTTGAATTGTTCTGACCAAGTCCACCTGCATATGGTTCAAAGTAAAACTCGAATTTGATGTCAGAGCTGTTACAGGTTGAAGTTAATGGTCTGCATCATCCATATGGAGTATGTTGATGATGTTTGAGTGAAAAAATTACAACTTGCTCGAGCCAAATATGGAATTCGACAGTTAAGGCAGTTTTGGGCAAGCTTGGAAGTGTGAAATGCAAATATGGTTTCTAGCTATTCTTAGATTGATTTCAAGTTTCAAACTAGTTCTATTAGATGTTTATGATATGTTAGACACCAAATATCTCATGTTTCTTCACAAATTTTCAAAAATGCAAGATTTCTCAAATTACACTATGTTGCTTGAATTTTAAGAAAGAAGAGAGAAAGCATGTTCTTGCATAGCTTTGGTGTGGTTTGAATTGGCCAACATAACCTCTATTTATAGGTCACAAGTTCTGAATGGCAAGGGAAAAGAAATGGCTTTGGTATTTACAAGTTGCCTTAGAGGGCAAGGAAGTCATTTTTGCATTAAATGCAAAAGGAAGCTTCCTTTTAACCATGGTTAATTTTTCAACTTGATCTTATCCCATCATAATTACTCTCCATATGATTTTTTATCAGCTCTATCCCTATTTTCAAGGTGGCATGGCTTCTAGAAGAAGAAACTCAAAAATGACCTATAATCTTGAACTTTGTACTTGAAAATCAAGGATTTTGGAGCTCTATGTTTCAAAATCAAAAGCATAGCTAGAATCCATGGATTTGATATTTCTTAGACATTTTAGAAAGCTTGTTTCAAGGGCTACAACTTTCATGTTTTGAGTTTTTTCCAATTCAAAGTGGAACTATGTGAAAAAATGCCATGAAGTTTGGAAAAAGTATGAAATTTTAACACTTGAAAAATTTTCTAAGTGTTGAAAATTTTGACTTTTTGTTGACTTTTCCAAATTTCTTGATTTTTTATGATCATGATGGATCACTTGAAGTATTTTGATGATGGAAAAAGTTTTGTCTTGAAAAAGTTGACCAAAAGTCAAAGTTTGACTTTTCAGTGCAGATGAAATTTCATCAGATGATTCAGAAATTGTCTGATGAATTCTGTGAACTTCTGTGATGTTTTAAATCCAGAAATTAGGTCAACATGTTGTATTTAAGATATGAAGATCAATCTCTAATCAAAAAAGTCATTAATTGATCAGAAAATCAGAGATTGCTCATCCTCGATGAAAACCCTAATTGGTCGATCCTTGATAGATCATGAGAAAAAAATTGATATATGAAGATCAGAGGTTGATGATTTGATCAAGATAGATCAAATGAGGTGAATGAATCTCAAACCCTAATTGATTTCCTCTTGAATCAAATGAAAATTTTGTGAAACCCTAATTTTGACCTGTGAAATTCACACCCGATTAATTCTGTTCTGGACTGTTAAAGATGAGATGATGAAAATGTGAGGTGGTATATTAGGTCAAAAATTGGGGTATGACACACTCGAGTACACCTGAAAGTTTGCACTCGTTGGTATTTGGAATATGATTGTCAGTTGACAATGTGTTTTAATGGGTTTGTAGATGCCATTAGGAGAAGCTAATGATGGGGAGTCAGTCGTATGCTAGACTCTGCATTCATCTTTTGGATGAGAGAAATATCGGAGATGGGATTAAAGATGCCATCCGGGGTAGTTGGTAATAAGAGAGAGTCAGAATAAGCCTTTTGTCTTGGCTATTTCTAAAATGAATAGTTGTCAGCATGTGGATAGTTTTCCCGTCTTGTTTCAGGTATTAATCCATGGTCTGCTATTTATTGGTAAACCCGTCTGGTTTCGGGAGTTCATACCGCCACAGTTCTGTAGATTAGTCGACATGTCTTGTTTCAGAATTGACCTACAACCTATTTTACTGGTAAACCCGTCTGGTTTTTCGAGAATTAATACTAGATTGGTCTCCTTGATAGTTTCCCCGTCTTGTTTCGGGTTTTAATCTTTGACTTGTTGTCTGGAAATAATCTGCATGGTTGTTCAGGTAGTTCTCTCGTATTGTTTTGGGTATTAATCTTTGACCATTCATTTGGAAAATAACTTTTACCTGCTGGGGAAATAAATCTTGACAGGATATGGTTAGTTCTATGTAGATTATGATGCATGCGAGTATATCACAATGTTCGTGAATGATATATGCACACGTTATGATTTTTATGAATAATGTATGAATATAGATGTTGTGGTATTTCAAAATATATCCATCTTGAAGAAGATAGGAACATTCTGCTGGAGATCTTTGATTTCTGCTTAGGGATGAAGTTGTTGAAAACCCTAACTGGGGACAAAGGAGATTTAGATTCTTCCGATGCACTATCTGACCAAGTTTCGAGTCAAGATATTGCTGCTGTTGGGGGAATGAAAATCATTGAGAGATACTCAGCTGAGGATGAATATCTTGTGTATAGACCTTGCTGGGAGACGATGTGGTATGGAATAACCTGTTCTTGCTTGGAGACTGATGTAATTGGTTGATGTGTTACTTCTCGGGGACCAATGTAACGTGATGACTTGAGAATGTAGATAAGTATGATAAGATCACTGCTCGGGGACTGACGTGATGAATATAGCGGATCACCGCTCGGGGACTAACGTGATGAAGTTGATGTTGATAGGATCACTACTTGGGGACTAATGCGATGAAGATGATAGGATCACTTCTCGTGGACTAATGTGATGAATGTAGAGGATCACTGCTCGGGGACTAATGTGATGAAGTTGATAGGATCTCTGCTCGAGGACTAACGTGATGATGTTGAAATGTTTGAAAACTGTTGGGAGGAAATTATAATGTAATACTTCGTTGGAGAAGATTTGTCTTTGTAGGGAGAGCGATGGCTCTGTGGGGATTATAGAGATGATCATGTGGAGGTATTTCTTGTGAATGTGACTCTATGGGGATGTATTGGTGACTTTAGTCGTCATATATATTCCTAGAATCTGTAGTAATTACTGTTTCTGTTCGTTTTTCATATGTTTGTGAATAGATGTTTATTGTCAGATGCATATAATCATTTAAAGCAATCATTGGACTTTATGCAAACAAAACAATGAAAATTGGAATTGGAAAAGACGAATTTGCATTAAATTTGAAAAGTGGCCTATACTCAGGCAGTTTGTATACAAGAGACAAATATCCTAGTAAGAGGAATTTTCAGAATAGTAAAAAGCTACGTGGAAACAATCTTGTTGAGTTTCAATTATGTTATTGCTCACATATTTTCGACTATCTCATCTCCTTGCTGTCAGAAGAAAGTGATTGAACTGATTTGCGCCATTTGAATCTTGAAGTTGATAATAGTGTAGTCTGTAAGTAGGTGATTTGGATGAGACATTGTTGTACCCTTAAATCCATAACTTTTGCCTAGACCGCCCTTTCGATTTTTCAGTCTACTGGGATACCCTTTTTTACCCAAGCCGCCTTTGCACGTTTTCGACTTGTCGGGTGTATATATCCTTAACTTTTGTCCGAACCTTTTTGGTTCGCCATGATGCCCTTATTTTTGCCTAGGCTAGTCAACCTAGCAGGTCTCGTTTATGCGTAGTATTTTTGGACTATGTCTGCGTTCACAGGGTGCGGGAAGTATTCTCCATCGATAGTGCTTAGTATTATAGCTCCGCTAGAAAATACTGTTTTGACTACAAATGGTCCCTCATAGGTGGGAGTCCATTTTCCCCTGGGGTCACCCTGTGGAAGAATGATGCGCTTGACTACTAGATCACTGACTTGGTAGACCCGATGCTTGAGTTTTTTATTGAATGTTCTGATCATTCACTTCTGGTATATTTGTCCATGGCAGATGGTTGCGAGCCGTTTTTCGTCGATCAAATTGATATTGTCAAGGCGAGTCTAGACCCATTCGTCTTCGTCTAACTCTGCGTCCTAGGGTACTCAGATTGAGGGTATCTGAACCTCGATAGGTAGGACTGCTTCCATACCATATCGAACACAGGGAATTCAAAGTTGAAATAGGGCATAGAGTTATTGCGTTCAATGGGTTTATTCATTGTTAATCTGCATATATGATTTATGTTCGATTTTTTTAGGAAAAAAAATAAATGCAAAAGTGTATACAAATTATTTTAAAGATGTTTGTTTTTATTGGGTTTTTTAGGATTACCATTTCCAGAAAAAGGCAAAAAACGAAAAACAAACTCAAAATGTGAGAATCAAAACAACGCTTTATTATGATTCACATATGAAACAAGGCCCTAAACACAAACTCTTTTGTCTTGGGCAAGACAAAGAGAAAATTATTTAAAAACTATCCCTATAAAACACCTCTCTACCTTGGGCGGGGCGAGAGTTCAAAATAAAAGCGAGATAACTACTTAGAACGGTGAACAATAGTCTGAACCTCAACGGCTTTCCAATAGTGATGAACTCCTTGGTAGACTATGTATTCCGGCAGTTTTCCCTTAGGATCATTTTCAGCGATGACGTTGATCATTGGTCGAGTAGGATTTGAAGGCTTTGGTTTGTTAACCCCGTCTTTTGTACTGCTGAGGCGATCTTCCTCTGTTTGTTTGACAGGTCGAGGAGTATAAAATGACGTACATATGTCTTCAGGCGGCACGTATTCTGGAATTTTAGGATGTAATTCCCAATCTTCTGGATGAAGAGACTCGTTATGAGAAACACTTTCCAAGTTATTTTCAAAATTATCTTTCCAATCATCTTCAAAAATTGCGTTTATCTGGGAATAGACAAATTCAAGTTTAACAACCTTGGCAAATGTATTGAAGCAAAAATCATCAGTCGTAATCTCAAATGGATGATGAGATTGGCAGGGCATGTATGCCTCTTCTGGTCTATTGAGATATTGAAGAGGACTTTCTCATCAAGTTGGTTGGATGTCTTCGATTCTAATTCTTGAAATTTCAGGAGCGGTATATCTTACAATGAAGTCAAATTTTCCACTTGGCTGCCCCAAGGTATCCCAAACCTCAAGTGGGATAGGTGGAATTTCTTCTTTATCATATGGCAGGAACATGCCTTCAAATTTGTTTAAAGGAGGATAGAACAGTGTATACGGTTCTTCCTGAGATATCTATCCATAGTCGTTGAGATAAGTCTTCCATTCGTCAGAACCAGAGAGATTTTCTTTAGTTTCTTCATCAATAAGGACATTAACCTCTTGAGGAACAGGGTTAAGGAAACCTCCACTGTGGAATACTTCTTTGATTAGATGAAGAGTTTCATCTTCCTTATTGGCTTTTGAGATTACTTGAGTAAATCTGAGTCCCGTTTTGGTTTCGTTGTTGATTAGAATCACAATGTGTACCTAACCGGCAGCAGTACCGTCTTTCACTATCTGCGCTTCTTCTTTGTAAGAAGAGATAGATGATCTGTTTCTTTTGGTAGATTGATCTTCTAATGAGAGGCCTTGGAACTGCGTTCCTTCTACATCGTCAGCAGAGATGAAAGAGAAAGTGGATAAGTTTCTTACCAACAAGGCTTGCTCCCCACTTATGGTTACCAACTTTCTGTTTGTTACGAATTTCAATTTTTGGTGGAGCGTAGATGTTACTTCTCCAGCTTCATGTATCCATGGTCGACCTAACAAACATCTGTAGGCAGCTTGAACGTCCATAACCTGGAAGGTGACTTGAAAAGTATGCGGACCAATTGTTATCGGAAGGTCGATTTCCCCAATAACATATTTTCTTGATCCATCAAAGGCTTTGACTATTACATCGCTGAATTTCATAGGTGTTCCTTTGTAATTCCAAACGAGCAAGAGTCGTTTTTGGAATTACATTCAAGGAAGAGCCAGTGTTCACTAGCACGTTGGACAAAGAGTCTGATTGGCAGTTCATAGAGATATGTAGAGCAAAATTGTGATCTTTACCCTCTTCAGGGAGTTCTTCATCACTGAAGCTCAGATTGTTGCAAGCCATTATGTTGGCTATGATTCTACCAAATTGATCGGTAGTTACATCGTGATCTATGAAGTCTTGATCGAAAACTCTCATCAGGGCCTCTCGATGGGCTTCAAAATTTAAAAGCAAAGAGAGTATTGAGATTTTTGAAGGAGTTTGCATCAGTTGATCCACAACTTTGTACTCACTCTTCTTATTCAGCTTTAGAATTTCATCAAAGTCTGGATTGATATTGGTTCCGTAAGACGGACCAAAATTTAAATTTGGACTACCAATGAGAATTCCTACAGGATTCACAACGGGTACATTAACAAGACTTTGCCTTGCTGCAGGAGCGATAAGCTGCTTTGGTCGCAACAGTGTATGCACATGCCTAGTCTGAGTTACTCGACTTACTTCGGCGATGTTAACTACGGATGAAAGAGTAGGTATGAGTACTTCCTTCCCATTTTCCGTCATGGTTGTGTTGTATTGATAGGGAACTGCTTTGTTGGAGTCGTAAGGAACAGGTCCAGGTATACAGATGATCAAAGGAGAAATAGGAACCCTTGGATTGCTATATTTGACCTTTATGCGCTCAGACATGTTGAAATGAGGAATGATAGCATTTACTTCAGGAGTTACCGAGTTGATATCTAAGACTAAAAGCTCATATGAATAACACCCTATCATATTTACATCATTATCATTTCTATCTCTGAAAATTTAAATGTTTCCAATGTAAATTAATGTTGAAGATCTGCTTTTACAGTAGAACATCCACAAGTGTCTTCAGAAAAATTTCTACAAGATTTGTAGTCATGTCGAGCAAAACCACCCATTATGCAGAATGTGGCGTGCAATTATACTAGATATGCTCTTACCATGTTTATGTTAGTGACTTGGTATCATTCTGAGTTTCTAGCTATTAAGTTCACAGTGTGCTCTCCATGATTAGGCAGCGGATTCACTTGCACATTTGGATTGGTATTTCTGAAATAAAGAAGGTTAGCCCTAACCAGTCTTTGAACTTCAGCTTTCAAGGCTACACAGTGCCCGAGATCGTGACCTGGTTCACCTTTATGAAAAGGGCAAGACACATCTGATTTGTACCATCAAGGTAATTTATCGGGTATTGGAGGTGGTGCTCTTATTTGAACAAGATTCCTCTCCACCAAGGCAGGATATAATTTCGTGTAAGACATCAGAATTGGATCAAATTGCAAAATTCTAGGAGCACGATTCTGATTGTTGTTGAATGGCTGAGCCTGTTGATTCTGTTGAAATTGTGGGGTAACTCTCATGTTTGAAGTTATACTAAAAACTGGTGCAACAACGGATACTTGTTGTCGGTGATTGACATTTTTCCTAGGTCTCCCTTGGGATACCATTCAAACGTCTTGTTCTTTCTTCTTTGGAAAACTTTTTCCAATTCTCTTGGTTCCGCTTGAAGATCCAACTTCTCTAGTTAAGCGTCTTGCTCGGACTCCTTCTTCTAATAGTATCCCCGTGTTTACCATTTTTGTAAAATCACTTGGAGCACTGGCGATCATGCGTTCGTAGTAGAAAGGACCAAGAGTATTCAAGAAGATCTTGGTTATTTCTTTCTCTTCCAATGGTGGATTGACTTGGGTAGCAATTTCCCTCCAACGTTGGGCATACTCTTTGAAAGTCTCTTTTTCCTTTTGAGACATTGATTTGAGCTGATCTCGATCTGGAGCCATGTCCAAGTTGAATTTATATTGTTGAACAAAAGCTTCACCAAGGTCGTTGAAAGTTTGAATGTTCGCATTATCTAATCCTATATACCACTTTAGAGCGGCGCCAATAAGACTTTCTTGTAAATAGTGAATGAGCAATTGATGATTATCGTTATGAGTAGACATCTTCCTAATGTACATCGTAAGATGACTTCGTGTGCAAGAGTTGACTTTATATTTTTCAAAGTCGGGGACTTTGAACTTGGTTGGTATTCTTACTCTGGGAACCAGACACAGATCGTGGGCATTTTTCCTAAACAAATCCTTTCCACAAATTGTATTGATCTCTAACTGCATTTTGTTATATTGTTCTTGGAGATCTTCCATACCACCACGAGAATCTGTGTTGTCTCCAAGATCATGATAAACCTCATTGTTCGCAATAGCGTGAACCACGGAAGCTGAATTCGTCATAATTGGTTGAGAAACCGATATAGTGACTTGAGGAAAGGTTACTCCGTGCTGCAGAGTGAACGCTCAATTCTGCAAAGTAGGAACCTCAATTGTGGTTGCTGGTACTTCATAAGAATTTTGACGAAAACCTACGTTGAAATTGAAAGGCATTCCCCCAAGGATAACCCTCTAGCATAGTGAAAAACAGATTACAAACTGCAACAGCAGGAACTGGAGTAGTAGTGATTTCAGAAATCATTGTTGCTTAAATTTGACTGTTTGGTGTCGATTGCTGATTCTACGCAGCTACCAATGAGCTTAACAAAGTGTGAGTCTTTCCACTTCCTCTTGAAGTGTGGTTATTGTACCACAAAGCTCAATATTATCTTGTTCGAAATGTTACATTGTTTTCCTTCTATTTAAATGAGTATTGTATCTGCGAGTTGACTGTGAACGTAGTCGAGAAACTCTAAAACATGATAGCTTGACGATCTCTGGAGAAAATTCCAAAAGATAAGACTCTAAATAACAAAACTGAAATGCACAAAATGATGCATGATTATGGATGCAAAGAGAAAAGAATTTTCAAAGAATTTACGCTAAAAGAGAAATTTCTAGCAAACATATGGATGGAAAACTCTCATTTTATTAATATTTGAAAGAGGATTACAACAAGTGTTTTTTGGAGCATAGCTCTTACAACAACAAAGCAAATGATAAATAAAAGCTAAACTATACAAATTAAGCGTCTTCGATTGACGAAGAACCAAATGCTTGATGCACCTTCAACTTCATGATCTCTTTCCCATAGTAAGCTTTCAATTCAACTTTCTCGTCTTTTAACTTGTTAACGAATTTTTTCCACTCGTTTGGAGCAGTATTGCCATTTGTCAAATCTTCAAGCTTTCTTTTTCTTTCTTTGATGTATTTCTTGATCGCATCATCCTTTTGATGAATCCTCTCATCTTTCTCCATGAGCCATCCATCTTGAAAGTAGAGCATTTTTTGATGATCTTTGACCTACTTCTTAAGCTTTACATTCTCAAAGTCAGTCTTAAGACATTTGTCTTCCAAAGCTTCTTTCTCTAGCCTCATCTTATCCAAAGGTTCTTGGTATTCTCCCATAGTCTCAATGGGAATGGTGGTTGATTTGGATTCCACTAGGAACATGGGTTCCTCATAAGCATAAGGCATCCGAAATTCCTTTCCTCTCTTCTTTACCCAAGTGTAGATTTCCATGGCTACACAATTCTTGACATCACCCCTTTCTTTCCTTCGAATATGGTGACAAGCTCTTATCATTATGGCTTTCAAACCTTGGGAATCTTACCCTTCATGTTAAAAGTAACCTTCTACTGTAAAACCAAGGTGTTTAGTGGAGTTTGCAAACCCAAGTTGACGTCTTGCCAAGAATGCGTTGTAGTTAATTCCTACTTGTGTACCAATGAGAGGTACGTTGGCAAAATCTCCACATCTTTCAATGATTTCTATCTCATTGTAGGCTAAAGTATACCAATGAATATCGTCATTAGTAAGAAACATGAGTCTTCGAGACCATTGCCAACCGTTTTTGTTTTCTCGGAAGATCGGAGACTTAGGTAAGTGTGAGACAATCCATTTGAACAACAAAGGCACACAACACACAATAATTCCATCTCCATGACGATTCCTATGATGGATTGAGAAATACGTATCACCAAGAAAGGTGGGAACGGGATTTCTAATCAGAAAGATCCTTATGGCGTTGATATTGTTCGCGTTAAAAAGTGACGCGCGAGGGAATCGAATATGAATTCGAATTCTCTGGCTCGAAACGATTTACTCTTTTGATTTGTTTATAAAGATTCCGCGAGCATCAAGCTTTATTATTTCCAAAACAAGAAAAATGAGATGAAAAAGGGGAAAGCTGCAATACCCTCAATGGATATGATATGCATTACGACTAGCGTGAACTAGGCGCAACGCATTGGGGAGATTCCGGGCAAGGGGGTTTGTTATATAAGGGGAATAGATGTGGCACCCTAAATATATATAGTTATCTATAGCTTTATATATGAATATTTTGATATGTTTGTGTGTTTTAATTTTCTATTTCTATTTTTTTGGGAAAGTTTCTCCTTTGGATTTTAAGAAAGGTAGATTTTGTGGGATCCTAGGTTTTGTTATTATTGTACTCGCAAAGATCATTGGGATCTTCTGCATACATATCACTTAATGGGAATCAGAGCATTTGTAGCTCGGATCTAAAGGGATCTATGGTTTGTTTGGTTTGAGGGAGAAAGAAGTATGCTTGCCAAGGATAAGACCTTGTGTCTACGTATTCTCAAAGGGAGGTTGAGAAAGTCAGAGCAATTGTAGTTCCCACTTATGCTAGTGGAAGCAACAAGATGTTATTAAGAGACAAAGACGAATGTCATCTTAATGAAAAAATATATCTAATCTATTTCATCACATACATTTTGAAGGGTTGATTGATTGAATCTTTCATCGTAAGTTATAGGTGTTTTGCTTGAGTGTACAAGCGTTACCACTTACGAGTTGAGAAAGATGTTTGAAAGATGATTGAATCTTTTAATTGTAAGCATTGGGTGTTTTGCTTGAGTGTACAAGTGTTACCACTTACAGATTAAAAGATGTTTTTGTTTGAAAAAAAGTTTGATTTAAAAGATTGATTGTATGTGATGTGATAGATGAGATACTTCTTCCATAGAGATGATAAATGTCTAAATCTCGAGGAGAAGTTGATTGGATTAGGGGGATGCTTTTAAGAAGCCCGTGGGTCCTTGTATTGTAAGCCCAAGAGGAGGCATTCTGAGGGTCATCGAGGGTCCTTGTATTGTAAGCCCAAGAGAAGGCATTCCGAGGGTCATTGAGGGTCCTTGCATGAAGCTCAAGAGGAAGCTATAGGGTATGGATGGCTTTGGCTTTAAGAGTGGTTTCACCGGGAAACCATCCTCTTAGGATTTCAAGAGTGATTTCACCGAGAAATCATACTCTCAGGGTTCTATCCTAGCGCGGGTGATTCTTTGTATTGGAAGCCCAATAGGATGCTCTTAAGAGATTTCCAGGTCTCTTTCTTGTTTGATGCCCAAGAGAAGGATAAACTCAACGAGGGAGTTCTTTTGAACGAAGCCCAAGAGGAGGCTAACTCAGCAGGGGAGTTGTTGTCTTATATGAAGCCTAAGCAGAGGCTAAACTTAGTAAATGAGTTTTCTTATATGAAGCCTAAGAGGAGGCTAACTCAATAAATGAGTTATCTTGTACAAAGCCCAAGATGAGGCTAAAGGGGAACCTAATTGTTAGGCTAATTGTTATGTTATAACTGAATAGTTATATGAACAAGTGTGTGATGTGTATTCACGGGAGTTTATGAAGGAAATATATAGACAAGCGTATAAAATGAGCGATTAAAGCAAGTGTAACTTGAATATATACAAGGCTTTTGAATGTGTACAAGGAAATGAATATGTACACGAAGGGGTGATTATGTACAAGGAAATGAATATGTACATAGGAGGGTTGGGACTTACACCGTGAGGGAGGCCCATTGGATTTAAGAGCAGTTTCACCGGGAATAATGCTTCTCTTAATACCAATGGAATTGGTGTATAAACAAGCGGATGAAAACAAACGAAAGAAGTTTATTTATACTTGAATATTTACAAAGATGTTTGAATGTGTACAAGGAAATGAATATGTACACGAAGGGTTGATTATGTACAAGGAAGTGAATATGTAAATAGGAGGGTTGAGACTTACACCGTGAGGGAGGCCCGTGATCAATTAAGAAATTCAAGAAGAAACTGGTTCGGTTTTATCTTCAAGTCTAATCGATCATGGAAAAAGGTGTGTAAGTTTATTGAAAAGTTTTTGAAAAGGTTTTGAAAATGATTTTGAAAAGTGAAGGATATTCACAAGAAGTTTTTTGAAAAAAAGATTTTAAGTTTGAAAGTTGGAAAGAAAACATTTTTGTAAGTATTAAAATACTTAAAATGTCTCATTTTTAACTTAATAAAAATATAATCAAAAGAAAATATTTTTGGATTTTTTTGACATAATTATAAAATAGGTATATTAAATGACAAGTGTGCAAAAAATCATCTCAAAATGAAAAGTTTTGATTGGTTTTTGAAAATGTTGAAGTTTGTTGAAAAACTTGAGAAAATTAGTGATAAAAAGAAGGTTTTGGTCCTAAGGAGGTTTGAATCCAGGACCCTTGGCTTAGAAGTGAAAAATTTTACCACTGAGCCATGTGCTTGACTTGTCATTTACACGCCTTCATTTGATTATATTTAAAAACAAGTTCTTGAAAATGTTTGAAAATGGTGAAAATGAAAGGAAAAGTGAAAAAGATGAAAAAAATGGTCTCAAGGGGATTTGAACCCTGGACCATAGGCAAGGTAAAGGACTAAGAGCGTGCTGGCAACCGCTGGGGCGGTAATACATCCGTGAATAAAACAAGAACTATTAAATATATTTTAAAACGAGAATTTGAATTTTCCAGAAAACTAAAAAACGCGCGCAACCCCATTTTCTTCTTCCTCAAGCTTTGATTTTGTAACTTCTTCATTTCTCAATGAAATTGAAAGATGTAAACATCAAAGTTGCTCGTTTTAATCCCAGGAACACGATGGTGATGATTAATTTCATTTATTTTCAGTTTAGAACTACTAATTTTCTAAACCCTAGTTCTAATAATTGATCATGAAATCGTGTATGGATATGGAATTAAGCAATTGATTGAGGGTTAATGATCAGTGATAGTGCAGAAACAAAATGGCCAAGCCATTTTTGTTCTGGAAGTTAGAAATTAATGAGTTCAAAGTTCAAGCTCTTACCTCTTCAAGTTGAATTTTGATTCTTCGAAGGAGGTGTTACAGAGTTGATTTGATGATTGCTACAGCACCACTGGACCTTATGGAGTGTGTATGGATGCTTAGCTTGGATTGAAATGGCCTGGATCACTCTGACCAAGTCCAACTGTAGCTCGAGAAAGTTGAGTATGAAGATGATGATTCTGAGTTTACAGAAATGGAAAGATGGTTTGGATCACTTCTATATGGTGTATCGAAGGTGTTTGAAGTGAGAAATCAAGGTTAGCAAGAGTAGTTTTCTAGTTTGGAAGTTTTGGCTCAAAACTTGCACAAATGGAGTTTTGTGTAGAAAACTGTTTCTTAGCTTGTTTTCTGGTGGTTTTAAATTTTAAACTACTTCTAAATGATGTTTAGAACATGTTAGAAACTTAAATTTTCTCAGATTTTGCAAGGTTTGAAGATTGCAAAATTTCCCTCTTTGAACTTTGAAACTTGGAATTTAAGAAAGAAAGAAGGAAAGCTTGGACTATGATAGCTTTGGTGTAGTTTCAAGATGAATAAATGACCTCTATTTATAGGCCAAGAAATCTGAATGACAAGGTAAGGTTATCATTGAGAGAGCTTTGCAACTTGCTTAAGTGGTAAGAAGGAATCTTTTGCATTTAATGCAAAAGTTACTTTCTAACCATGGTTAAAAATTTTCTTTGATTCAATCCTCTTCTTCAATCATGTCTAACTGATATTTATCAGTTATAATCTATCCAAAGCTGATGACAAGGCTTCTAGAAGAGAGATTTGTGAAAAATGACTTGTAATTTTGATACATGATCTTAGAATTCCATGGTTTTGGAGCTTTATGTTTCAAAATCAAACGCCTAGCTAGACAAAGTGTTTTTGTAAGTTCTTGGACATTTTGGAAAGCTTGTAAGAATACCTACAACTTTAATGTTTTGAGTTTTTTCTAAATCCAAATGGATCTAGGTGAAAAATGGCCATGAAAGTAAGGAAAAACCATGTTTCTTAACACTTGAAATTTTTTCTAAGTGTTAGAAAAAAATTCAAATCTTGACTTTTTGTTGACTTTTTCACATTTCTTGATTTTTTATGATCATGATGGATTATTTGAAATGATTTTATGATTGAAAAAGTTTGGATTTGAAAAATTTGACCAAAAGTCAAAGTTTGACTTTTTTGAGTAGATGAATTTTCATCAGATGATTCAGAATTTGTCTGATGAAGAAACATGGACTTTGCAATGTTTTGAATCAAGAAATTAGGTCAACATGTTGCATTGAAGATGTTAAGATCAATCTATAAGCAAATAGGTCATTCATTGAGCAGAAAGTCAATGATTCACTATCTTCCATCAAAACGCTAATTGGTCGATTCATGGTAGATCATGAGAAAAAGTTGGGAATTTGAAGATCAAATGTTGATGATTGATTAAGATAGATCAATTTAGGTGAGTGAAAACTCAAACACTAATTGATTATATCTTGAACATATGAAATTTTGAAGAAACCCTGACTTTGACTTCTAGAAGCCACGCACAATCTATTCTGTTTTGAAACTGTTAGTGATGCAGTGATGCAAATGTAAGGTGGTATCTTAGGTCAAAAATTGGGGTATGACAGATATCAACGAAGTTTTGGACTTTGGGAAACATAACCAACCCATAAATAAGCAAAACCAAAATAGCTTCAAAAGCTACCATACTACCGGCTTCGGCAAAACTAAAAGCTTTCTCCATTAGAAACTTTGAAGTTAGTCCAAAGAGATTCCCTTTGGTAGTAAAGTTTTTGTCTATCTCAGATTTCCTTAAATGGGTCATGGCTGCAATGATCTGTGGCTCCGGAATGGCTTCCAAACCATTGAAGGGCACTTTGTCAGACACTAAGATACCTAAAATATGTGTGTACTCTCTCAAAGTAGGCATCAACTGACAATCAAGGAAAGTGAAACAACGATAATGTGATACGGTGGGAGAACTGACTTGTTTTTTTTTGCGTTTTATCGCAAATGTTGTGGATAACAAGAGTCGCCACCGTCTTTTCTTTTATCCAATTAAGGGAAGGCGAAAAGAACAGGAAAAGACCTTCGTTAGATTCTGAGTACGGGAGGCAGTTATGAAAAGGGAAGATATTAGAACCCTTCTATCTGTAGTTATCTACTGGCTCTTAATTGCTTAGCTCACTTTATAAATTGCTTTCTGTGTTTGTGTTTGAAAAAGAATTTTTGAAAAGGCATTTCACTTTGACTTCATAATGATTCTTGCTGGAATGTATGCGAAGTGTTTGGAAATGTTTTATTTTGGAAAAGTGTTTAACTTTGTAATGATTCATGCTGGAATGTATACAAAGTGTTTGAAAATTTTTGAAAATAGTGTGAGGTGTGAAAAGTATTTTTGAATTGATTGGAGCAAGCAAAAGAGTCTTATTACCTACTCAGAATGGTCGTTTCCATGTTATTTTGCTTTCCTTTAGGGTAGCGCTATCCATACCATTAGTTGGTCGGTAACTCTATCCGTTGGATGTAAAGGGACGTTCGAAGGGTCATCGTATGGTTATAGAAGGCAACATGTAGGGATACCTTAGTGTCATACCCCAAAATTTTCCCTCCTATTCCTTAAGACATTTCACATATCCATACTCAAGGATTCCTCAAGGGTTGATCAGACAAACCCTCTCCTAGACAATCAACCCAAACTAGGGTTTGGCTATTCTCAGATCCAGATGGACTTCTAACATCTCCAGTGGTCATCATGCCTCCTCATATGCTTCAAAGAATCTCCATGGCAAGTTTCAAGCCCTACAAGTCAAGTTTCCTCAGACAATTGTCAAACAGAAAGCAGTAAAGGTGATCTAGAAATCCCTAAGGTACCCTCTCTTTAGGGTGTGTCCCCAGCAGAGTCGCCAGTTCTGTAATACGGTGAACTGACTTTGAGAATTTGTTTTGCTTTTTATTGCAAATGTTGCGGATAGCAAGAGTCGCCACCGATTTTTCTTTTATCCAATTAAGGGAAGGTGAAAAGAACAGGAAAAGACCTTCGTTAGATTCTGAGTAAGGGAGAAGGTTATGAAAAGGGAAGGTATTAGCACCCCTTTTTATCCGTAGTTATCTACGGGCTCTTAGTTGCTCTTAGATCATTTTTTAAAAAAAGTGCTTTCTGTGTGTTTGACAAAAATGTTTTGAAAAGGCATTTCGCTTTGACTTTGTAATGATTCATGTAGGAATGTATACAAAGTGTTCGGAAATGTTTCGTTTTGAAAAGAGTTTGAACTTTGACAAAAGTGTGAGGTGTGAAAAGTATTTGATTGAGCAAACAACTAAAAGTCTTATTACCTACTCAGAATGGTCGTTTTTGTGTTGTTTTTCGTTCCTTTAGAATAGCGCTATCCGTACCATTAGTTGGTAGGTAACCCTATTCGTTGGATGTAAGCGGGACATTCGAAGGGACATTGGATGGTCATAGAAGGCAACTTGTAGGAGGTACCCTAGCACATTCGAAGGGACGATCATCACTTTTCGTAGGCAACAATCGAGGGACGAGATCATGTGTTCGTAGGCGACATCGTGGGTCTATGATCTTTGTATCGAAGGGACTATGATGATATATTTGTAGGCAACAGTGCTAGGATACCTCTACGTTCGAGGGACTTGACCATTTATTCGAAAGGCAACGAGAGAGAATACTCTAGTGGGTGCATGTGTGAAAAGAGTGTGTTAAATTCAGATGTGTTATCTTGGAATTAGAAGTGATCTGCGTTCGTTTTTATGTTGCCATACACGCTTAGTTACTAGCAGTTTATAGGGTGCAGAAAGTAAATTGCGGAAAGTAAAGTGTGGAAAGATAAAGTCCTACGCTATTACATGGCTTTGGGGCAGATACATAATAGGAGTGCGGAAAGTAAAATTCCTAATTAAACTATTACATCCCATAGGCAGTTACATAATATGAAGAAAGAAAAGCAAGAAAAATCGTCCGAAACGTTACAACTTGTAAACAGATACAAAATCGGAAAATACGAGAAAATTGCATAAGAGGAAAAATGTTAGTAAAAAACATGATTTTTGAATGAGGAAAAAAGTTTTAAATTAGTAATAGCAATACGATGATAAGATAATATTTTGGTAATTTTCTGAATCGATTTCGATAATTAAAAACAATTAAAAGTCAATTAAATGATTAATTAGCAATTAATTGAAATATGCATGCAAAAATATTAATCTTAATGTCAAAAATTAAATCAACGTTTTTTTGATAATAATGCAAAAGAAAAATATTTTTGTGATTTTTTAAATGCATTATAAAAATATTTAAAGATAAATTAAATTAACATGAAAATATTTAAGAAAATAAGAAAAGAAAAAGTTAGTTTTGTACACTGGTAAAAAGAAAGTGTCACAGCCAAGGATCGAACTCACGCCCTTTGCAGAAATCCACACACACGTTGCCATCTGAGCTAGCTTGCTTTTGTGTTTGGAAATTGCAACCAGTGGTTTATAAGCGCTAACGTGTCCTAATTATAACTCAAAGCACAGTCAACACGGTGGACCCCAGTTGGAACGAATGGACGAATCAGAAAGCTTCCTTTTGCCACGCATGCCTTCGCCGGTCACAGATGAGTCAACGACGCCGGAGCCCTAGCTCCGGTCGTCTTCTCCGGCCAAACAAAATTCAAAACCCGAAAAATACGTGAAATAAAAAGCAAAGGGATACCCTACCCCCCTAAATCGACCATGGCGAATTCAATGGTGGTGTTCGTTTGGATTGAAAATGCTTGTATCGATCAGTTTGAATCAAACAGTTCTAAATGCCCTAACAATGGCAATTCGAGTTTTCTGCGTGCAAGCTTACATGTAATGGTTCAAATGCACTCTAAAGGGCATCCTGAGTTTAAATATGCAAACGAAAACAGTTAACAACGCATGAATTGTAAAAATCAAAATTTAGAAAAATACCAAATCGGAGCTATGTGTATATCGTGTTCTGGGCAGCCTGGGCTTTGTGTAATGGCTGGGAATGCTTGCTGGGATGTCAAGGAACACGTTTGAATGCTTGGAACTCCTTGAAACTTGCTGAAAATTGAAAATTGAAATTGCCGACTTTAAAGAAATTTTGAGAAAAATAGGGTTGCTTGCTAGGGCTAGGGTTTCGTCCCTTGTCTTTGTCCATGTGCTGGGTATTTATAGAGTGTAATTTTGGAGCAAAAAGAAAGAAAAAAGATATGCCATTCAATGCAAAATAATTTTCCTTTCAAATAAAATCAAATCTTTTCAAAATTTGATTTTTCTTCCCATGCATGAGCTAGCACGAAATTGGTATGTTTTGTGGGCTATCTTGGACCTCAAGCTTGATAAAAAACCAACCCAATTCAAATTATACCTTATTTCCATATTTTATTTTATTTAAATTTGAATTAAATATTTTTAAATTCAAAAATAAATTCAAAAAAAATAAAAGGAGGTCGTGGCAAGGCATCAAGAGGTCATGGATAATATTATGATCAAGTTTGGATCATAAAATTATAGGCCCATCTGGAAAAAATTGGATTTTGACAAGTATCTCTCTTTGTGCAATTGTTCAAAAATGCCCAACTTGTACAAGGTGTATCTTGCTCAATTTTCAACATTTTTTAGTGTTCTTGGACTTTATAGAAATATCTAGGTTTCCTCTAAACAATCTATTTGGTTTCATCTCAATTGGAGTTTCCATGCTTAATAAAACTTCATTACAAAAAGTTGACTTTTTGTTGACTTTGAAAAGGACCTGTAATATTTTGATCCATATCTTCAAAATGAAGCCTTTTTTGACCATGCTTGTGAGACATGAAGTTGTAGAGAATTGAATTTCCTTCAAAATGAGAGGTGGTGGCAAAATTCTGATAAAGTATGAGAAAGTTATGCCCAGTCAAAGTTCAGTTGACTTTTCTCTAGAAAACCCTAATTTGGAAAGTTTGACTTTTGAGCAAATCTTGGGTTTTTTTTTATGAATCATGATCAACCCTTGATCAAATGATGAATGTGACTTCAAAATGAGGATGTTGACGAAAAATCATAAAGTTTGACTGTATGTTGACCACAACTGATTTTCAACCATCTGAGCAATTGTCTGAGGAAACTTGACTTGCAGGGCTTGAAACTTGCCATGGAGATTCTTTGAAGCATATGAGGAGGCATGATGACCACTGGAGATGTTAGAAGTCCATCTAGATCTGAGGATAGCCAAACCCTAGTTTTGGTTGATTGTCTAGGAGAGGGTTTGTCTGATCAACCCTTGATGAACCCTTGAGTATGGATATGTGAAATGTCTTGAGGAATAGGAGGGAAAATTTTGGGGTATGACACCTAGGCTCATTGTGTGGATTGTTTATGTGTGCTAAACATGACATCATGACATCATCGCATTGCATATCATATCTAACTATTTCAAGGACCTAGGGATTTATCTTTGCTCTGTTTTGTAGGTAACTATGGCTTCTAGAAAGACTATCTGAATGAACTTCATGAGCATACCTTCTCAGCTCAAAGAATTGGTTTCAGAAGTTCCCGATCATGCTCAGTTCATCAAAAGACATGGTTATCTACTTGACTTGGTTATCTCCGGTTTTGAAGAAGATATGATGCACGTCCTATTCCGTTCTTCGATCCAAACACATTGCTTTACATTCCCAGTTAGCGATTAGTTCCTACCTTGGAAGAGTTCTCTATTGCTTGGGGTACCTATTCTTGACCAAATGCCATTCAGGTTCGAGAAAAGGCTCCTAAGTGCGAAGACATCAACATTACATCTAAAGCGCTCAGACATTAAAGCCAATTGGGAAACCAGAAGCGGAGTTAAGGGTTTACTTGCCAAGTTCCTAGTGAAGAAAGCCGAAATCCTCAAAACTATGAGTTTCCATGCATTCGAACATTGTTGCCTTGCTAATCTATGGTTTGGTTCTATTCCTAACTCGGATCAATTCATAGATGTCAAGCCATCAATCCAATTGGTCCTACCTCTCCATCGTACTATCAAGAGACAAGGAACTCTTATGTGTTGTATACCGTTACTTTCCGGTGGTTTACTTGCACAGTAAGCCTAAAAAGACTTCTCTCATTCAGATCGGTTTGGTTATACTCGAAGAGATGGTCCGCATATGCTTCTCCAAGATATTGTGTTCGACTACAACGATCTCCAGAATTGCCGCGAAGGTTCATACGCTTGGGCATGGTACGGACGATACCAAGACTTTGGGGCACCAAACTCCATTCCTTGGGAACCTTACCTCAAATGGGTGCGAGCTCGAGCTCAAAACCTCATGATGCCATTCACGCTTGTTCTACCGTAATTATGGAACTGTTGCTATAGGTGACGTACCCTATACTGTTCTCCATCCTGACATGCCTACTGATTTTGAAGACTTGAAGAGATCATGGATTCAACTTAAAGAAGAAACTGATACATTCGAAGCTCAGTGTTATGCAAGTGAGAAAAAGGTACTAGAGTTGACCAAGCTACTTCACGAGGAGCGAAACATCAACGCCTACCTCGGCACCAAGAGGAAGCGCCCCTGGGAGACTTAGAGCTTTAGGATTTTTGTTCTTTTATTTTTCCGAACCATCTTTTGTACTTAAAAATAAAAAGAATAAAGAAGAGAACTAATAAATGTTTGTTCGTGCTTGTTTAAAAAATTTAAATCTCTAAGGTCCTTGAAAACATTTCATTGCATTTGCATAAACATTGCATTATCATAGCATAACCTTTCATAACAGGTACATTGAAGATTGGTTTTCTCATTTTCTCGCTATTTATTTTAGTAGAAATGGCTCTTGAACAGACTGTCAAAGATCTTTAGGCTCAGAATGCTCAGTTCCAGGAGATGTTTACCAGCTTGGTCCAAGGCCAAGAAGATCTGAAGAAACTCATCATCAACAAGAAGAAGAAGGTCATTGGTGTTCTCAACATGGGAAGACGTCACAAAGGTGGTCCTAAAGTGGTTAGCCGAATAGAGTTCTCAGAAGGGAGTGTCAAGACTGAGGGAAGTGTCAAGGGCAACGAAGATGATCAGCGTGAGCCTGAGAAGAAGGAAGAAGATTATGAGAATGATCAGTACTCTTATGAGGACGATAAGTACAAACAACTTGAAGACCGTCTGAATGCTGTGGAAAATCTGAAGATGTCCGGGCTGAATTTTGATGATCTGAGTCTTGTCCCTGGTGTGGTGATTCCTCCCAAACTAAAAGTTCCTACTTTTGTCAAGTATGATGGCATTTCTTGTCCGAAGCTGCATTTGAAGTCCTATGTTGAGAAGATCAACCCCCACACTGATGACAGAAAGTTGTGGATGCATTATTTTCAAGAGAGTTTGTCCGGAACTCAATTGGAGTGGTATTATCAGCTAGAGAGTGACCATATTCGTACTTGGAGTGACTTGGCAGATGCTTTCTACAGGAAATATGAGTACAATGTTGAATTGGCACCCACTCGCATGCAACTACAGAGCATGTCTATGGGTCGCGATGAGAAGTTCAAAGAGTATGCTCAGAAATGGAGAGATCTAGCGGTGAGTTCAACCACCCTTCTCCATAGGGAATTGGTTGATATGTTTATGGAACACCGGCCCATTCTTCAATCATCGATTGGAAACTCTTCACCGAGTTCACCGTGATATTGACAGGATTGAGGCGGTATCAAGGCGGAAAGATTGATAGAGTCATCCTCGAAGAGACCTTTTGGTGGTAAGAAGGAAGCCAATGTGTATGGTCGAAAAAGCGAGCCAAGACCGACCATGCTCAATGCTGAGGGGTTGTGATCTCGATCCTACATCGACAACCTCGGTGAGACAGCGTTACGAGCAGCCCGCGGAGCGATTCTGAAGATCAACATGTCATTGTCACAAGCCTTGCAACACATGTTGAAAGTAGAGCTGATTACCTTGAGGGATCCTCCTCAGAACATCAACACTTCCTCTCCGAGATACAATCCTAATGCTAAGTGTGCTTACCACTCCAACACCCGAGGCACGACGACAACTGTTGGGCTCACGAAGAACAAGATTCAAGATATGATTGAAGCTAAGCAGATTGAGTTTGATCCTCCTGTTGAGACTCCGAATGTGATCAACGTGCCTATGCCTAACCATGACAAAAGTTCCAATGCTATTGGCGAGAACTCTTATGTTTCCAACATAGATGACTTGACCATTCCTCTGATGACTGTTAAGAAGAATTTGCTGCAAGCCGGTGTCAATCCAGGATGCCCAGAGAATTGTCGTTGGTGCCCATTTGCGCCTGACGGCTGTGCTTGGTTGAGAAGACGTATTCAGTGCATGATGGATAACCGTGAAGTGCTATTTCTGAAGCCATCACCTGTGAAGAAGCTGTGTGAAGACTTGTCTAAAAATCTGAGGATTGAAGATGTGAGTGAAACCATGCCAGAAGTATGGGATACCTTGGGGAAGCCAAGTGGGAAGTTTGATTACATGGTGAAGTATATTGTTCCTGAAAGTTACAAGATTCCTATTGAAGATGTTAAAGCGACCGGATGGGGTAACAATTTCCCAGAAGACTATGCTGATGTAAACACAATAAGGATTTCCTCTGCTGATCCTGTGCCTAGAGTGGCACCTCTCATCATTACTTCTCCCTGACCAGTTCCATACTCCTCTGACAAAGCTATTCCTTGGGATTATGGATCTAAGGTTTACTATCATGGTGTTAAGCAAGACCCTCTGACCATTGAGGACATTACAGTTGAAGCTACTATTCCTGACATTGACAACATCACCGGATCAAGTAAAGTGACCAGAATTGGAAGGGTGTTTTCTCCAGAGATCTCTCCTCCAAAAGACACTGCGACTCCAGCTCGCATTCCAGCTATTGGACCAGTTCCCGAGACTAGAGGGAAAGAGCAAGTAACTCATCCTGCTCAACCAGAAGTTCCAAAGGAAGTTGCTGAAGAAACCTCCAAACAAGAAATGGAGGAAATTCTGAAGATTATCAAGAAGAGTGACTACAATGTTGTGGAACAGTTGGGACAGACTCCGTCCAAGATATCCATGCTTGCTCTGCTCTTGTGTTCTGAGGCTCATGCTATAACCTTGGTGAAGTTTCTGAAGAATGCTCACATACCGCAAGACACTACCGCTGATCAGTTTGAAGTTTGTTTTGCTAGCCTGGCTGCCAACAACGGCCTAGGCTTCTCTAATGCTGATTTGACTTCTGCCGGAAAGAAACACAACAAAGCCTTGCACGTCTCTGTTGAATGCAAGGGCATTACATTGTCCCATGTTTTGGTGGATACCGGTTCTGCTCTGAATATCTTACCGAAAAGCGTTTTTGACCGACTTGATGTTGAAGGATTGGTTTTGAAGCCCAGCGACATAATTGTGAGAGCTTTTGATGGTTCTAAACGAACAGTACTTGGAGAGCTCATCTGCCTGTTAAAGTCGGTTCCCAGACTTTTGATTCCACTTTCTTTGTCATGGACATCCGTCCAGCTTATTCTTGCCTACTTGGATGCCCTTGGATACATGGGGCAGGCGCCGTTATCTCTACCCTGCATTAGAAGCTGAAGTACCCCGGTGAAAGGGAAGGTTGTTACAGTATGTGGTGAAGAAGAATATATGGTCAGCCATCTACAGTCGTTTCGATATCTCGAGATGGAAGGTGAATTCTTTGAGACTCCTTGTCAAGCTTTCAAAACAGTTCCAAGAGTCGTGCCTGTTGACTCTCCTGTCACTCCTGAAGTTACACAAGTTCCGCCTAGAATGGCCTCATTGAAGGATGCTTAAGCTGCAATTGAAGAAGGAGGTAGTACTATTTGGGGTCAGCTCCCTGATCTTTCTTTCAAATCTGACAAGACTGGTCTAGGCTTCACCATCAAAGGTCAAAAGATGATACGCCGTGAACGTGCCGGCCAACTTCCTTTCCGCATCAGCCAAAATGGAGTCCATGTTACAGAAGACAGCGACAACGACTTCGACATCAGTGAGTGGATCTTCCTAACTCCTGACAACGGACCCAGTAATTGGAAGACTGAAGACGTCATACCCATCTCCTTCAGACAAGAGTAATTGCCTTTGTTTTTGTTTTGCTTTTCGTATTTTCTATGCTTTGAACAATAAACTTTAAAGCCTAGTGCCTTGCCCGGGGCATCATGGCTCGTTTGTGAGGGTTATTATCTATCATTTGCATATTTTCATTCAATAAAATCGTTGGACTTTTGCATTTAATTGTTGCTTTCTTTCTTTTACTTTATCACCTTCAAAAGCTACGTGTTCTTACACACCCGTGATACACTGAGAATCACTCACGAATCTAGTTGATATGACTATGCTATTGCTAAATATGACTTTGATAATCGATCTACCAAGCCGGGCGAAGGTGAGGAAGATTGTGAAGTGCCAGAGAACTTGAGGCTGCAAGAAGAGAGTTATCTGTCACATGAAGAGTCAGTTGAGGTTGTGAATTTGGGTACTGATGAAAACAGAAAAGAGATCAAGATAGGAGCGGGTCTTGAGAACAGTGTTAAAGAAAGGTTGGTTCAGATGCTACAAGACTATATCGAGGTTTTTGCTTGGTCATACGAAGACATGCCAGGTCTAGACATTGACATTGTGGTGCACCGATTACCGACAAAAGAGGGTTTTCTCCCAGTGAAACAGAAGGTTCATCGTATGCATCCTGAAATGTTTGAGAAAATCAAGGTCGAAGTTATGAAGTAGTTCAATGCCGGTTTTCTAGCTGTCACTTCTTATCCACAGTGGGTTGCAAACGTGGTACCCGTACCTAAGAAAGATGGTAAAGTATAAATGTATGTGGATTACAGAGATTTGAACAAAGCAAGTCCGAAAGACGATTTTCCACTTCCTCATATTGATGTTCTAGTTGACAACACCGCTCAACATAAGGTTTTCTCCTTCATGGATGGTTTCTCCGGTTACAATCAGATCAAAATGGCTCACGAAGACATGGAAGACTACCTTTGTTACGGTGGGGCACTACGCTACAAGGTCATGCCATTCGGACTGAAGAACGCGGGCGCCACTTATCAGCATGCTATGGTGGCATTATTTCATGACATGATTAATCACGAGATAGAGGTCTACATCGACGACATGATAGCTCGATCACAGACAGAAGAAGAACATCTTGATCATTTGCGGAAACTATTTGATAGATTAAAGAAGTACAGACTAAGACTTAATCTCAACAAGTGCACCTTTGGAGTCAGACCCGGTAAACTCCTAGGGTTTGTTGTCAGTGGTAAAGGTATTGAAGTTGACCCCGCCAAAGTTAAAGCTTTTCAAGAAATGCTAGCTCCCCGCACCAAGAAGGAAGTAAGAGGTTTCTTGGGACGATTGAACTACATTGCCAGATTCATTGCACATCTCACTGCTACTTGTGAGCCAATCTTCAAGCTACTGAAGAAAGATCAAGTGGTGGAATGGAACGACGATTGCCAGATCACGTTTGACAAAATCAAGGAGTAGCTACAGAATCCTCCCATTCTGATGCCGCCCGCCGAAGGAAGACCTCTTATAATGTACTTGACAGTATTAGAGAACTCAATGGGGTGTGTGTTGGGGCAACATGACGTGTCTGGTCGAAAAGAGTATGCAATATACTACCTTAGAAAAAAGTTTACCGACTGTGAAACAAGATACTCACAGCTCGAGAAAACTTCGACGCTTTAGCTTGGGCTTCGCCGACTAAGGCAGTATATGTTGACTCACACTACCTTGTTGATCTCCAAGATGGATCCAATAAAATACATATTTGAGAAACCAGCTCTCTTCGGAAGAATAGCAAGATGGCAAATGATCTTGACCGAATACGACATCCGGTATACTTCTTAGAAAGCGATCAAAGGAAGTATAATAGCTAATCATTTGGCTCATCAAGCCGTAGATGACTATCAGTCTATGCAGTTCGATTTTCCAGAGAAGATGTTTTGTTAATTCTTGATTGCGAAGAACGAGGCCCGGACAAAGGACTGAACAAGGATCGATGGACTATGCTCTTTGATGGAGCCTCGAGCGCACTTGGCAATGGCATTGGCGCCATCATTACATCCCTGCGGAGGACATCGCCTTTCACCACAGTTATGTTTGAGTTGCACCAACATGGCGGTCGAGCGTGCATCATGGGTATTAAAGCTATTGACTTAAGAATCATGTTCTTGCGGTGTCACGGAGACTCGACTTTAGTGTCGGTCGGATCAAAGGCGAGTGGGATCGAGCATCGAATCTCATTCCATATCGAGAGCATGTTCTAAGTTTGATCCCTACTTGAAGATTACTTTTGATCATATTCCACGAGAAGAGAATCGGTTGGCGGTAGCGTTAGCTACTATAGTCTATGTTCAAGGTCGGATGGGACAACAAGGCTCCCAAATCATCATCGAGAAGTTTGACGATCCGGCATCTTGTTGTGAACTTGATACGGAGAAACCTTGGTACTACGACGTGAAGAGGTATCTTGAGACTCGGGAATATCCAGGGGCATCTGTCAATGATAAGTTCTTGAGAAGATTTGCATCAAGTTCTTCCTCAATGACATCTTATACAAAGCGCAATCACGACTTGTGCTTACTCCATGTAGACGGAAAAGCAGTGAGCGTATCATGGAAGAGTTACAGAAGGCGCATTTGGTACCCATTCCGTGGACATACCATGGCTAAGAAAATTCGAGCGAGTTACTCTTGGTCCACCATGGAAGCGATTGTCACGCTATGCTCGATCTTGTCACAAATGCGGATATATGCGACAAAGTACCGTACCTCCGGTACCATTGATATTTTAACCGCTCCTTGGCCTTTGATGTGGGGCATTGACATGATCGGAGAAATCAAGCCCACTTCCAGCGGACATCGTTTCATCCTTGTGAATTAACTATTTCACCAAGTGGGTAGAAGCGACCTCGTTAGCATCATTACCAAGAATGTTGTGGCTCGATTCATCAAGCATAATCTTATTTGTCGGTATGGCACTCCGAAAGATTATCACGGATAACGGTTCTAATCTCAACAACAAGATGATCACTAAACTACGCACGATTCAAGATCAAGCATCACAATTCTTCTCATATCGACCTAAGATGAATGGCGTAGTGGAAGCCGCCAACAAGAATATCAAGAAGATCATCTGACGAAGATAGCGGTGACTTACAAAGATTGGCATGAGATGTTACCATTTGCTCTCCACGGTTATCGCTTTCTGATGCGGACATCAGGGAACCCTTTCTCTCTTGTATACGGTATGGGCGGTCCTACCTATCGAGGTTGGATACCCTCAACGAGTCCTCCGGGCCGAGAGTTGAAGCAAAGGCGATTGGGTCCAACTCGCCTTGACCGGATCAACAATCGATGAGAAGCGACTCGCATCCATCGCCATGGACAAATCTATCGAAGCGAATGATCGGAGCATTTAACAAGAAGGTCAAGCAAGAGTTTACCAGTCGGTGATCTAGTATTCAAAGCATTCTTCCTGAGGTGATCAGGGCAAATGGACTCCCACCTATGAGGACCATTTATAGTCAAACAGTATTTTCGGTAGACTATGATACTTAGCACCATGGATGGTGAAAACTTCCCACACCTATGAGCGGACATAGTCAAAATACTACGCATAAAGAGACCCGCTAGGTCGGTGACCAGGCAAAAATAAGGGCATCTGGCGAATCAAAGGTTCGGGAAAAGTTAAGGATATATATAAAACATGTACACCGACAAGTCGAAAACACCAAAGCGGCTTGGGAAAAAAGGGTATCGATTGGTGAAAACGAAAAGCGGTCTAGGCAAAGTTAGGGATTTAAAATGCGACTATGTCTCATCGGATCACCTACTTCTAGAATACTATCAGCATTCAAGATTCAAATGGCAAAAATCAATCCACTCACTTTCTACTGACAGCAAAGAGATGAGATAGTCGAAATATATGAGTACTAGCATAGTTGGAACTTAACGAGATTGTTTCCGCATAGCTTTTTACTTTTCTTATGTACAAACTACTTGGCCACACGCCACCTTTCAAATTAATACAAATTCTTTCTCTTTACAAATTTCATTATTGTTGTTTGCATAAAGTCCAACGTTTGCTTTGAATGATTATATGCATATGACAATAAATATCTACTTACAAACATGCGAAGAGTGAACGAACAAGGATAATTTCTGAGGCTCTAGGAATTGAGATGGCGATGAAAGTCCTGTCGTTCCCTACGAGTTCAATCCCCACAGAGATGTTGCTCACTACAAACCTTCCCCATTGGAGTACACATTTTTCTCCAGGTCCATATATTCAAGCTTCATCACGTTAGTTCCGGCGATGATTCAATCAAGCTGAACCTGTTATATCGGTCTCAGCGATGTGATTCATCACCAGTATGTTTATCCCGGTGAATATCTCGATTACCATTCCCCGCAACAATAATATCCAGACTTGAAACTTGGTCAGATAGTGCATCGGAGGAAATCTACAACTTTTATTCCCTAGCTACAAGTATCAACGGGCTCCAAGTCCTCCCAACTCTGTCTTCTAGCAACAACCAAATACTCTCCAGCAGGATCTATACACAGATCCCGATGGCGCCTCTAAAGTTTTCCCAGCGAGGTCTCGCAGATCCTCGGTAATATACCTCTCGGTCTCTACCATCCACAGCGGTATGAATATCTAGGCTCGAGACTTGGTCATATTGTGCATCGGAGGAATCAAAGTTATCTTTCTTCTTAGGATTTCCATCCGTTTCGTCCCCAAACAGAAGGCAGGAATCCTCAAGCAGAGCATCCACATCTTCTTTAAGATGGATATATTTTGAAATACCACAACATCTATCATTCATACATTATTCATAAAAGACATAGTCTGTGCATATGTCATTCATACACATTGTCATGCATCATAATCTGCATAAGACTAACCATATGCTATCAAAATTTCTTTTGTTTTTCCCAAACAAGTGAAAATCACTTCTAAAACGACAGGTCTAGGATTAATACCCGAAGCCAGACGGGAAACCCTATTCGAACGACCGCCCTTGTTGTCCTCGACAGGATCCGAGATTAATACCGAAGCGGACGGAAATCCCTATCGAGCGATCACAAGTTATCCTCCGATAACAGGCATTGGATCAACACCCGAAGCACAACAGGGAAGCTATCCACTTTCTGCCAATTATTAGCCCTTCAGAGTAATCAAGACGAAGATTTATTCTGACACTCTCTTATTATCAGCAATGACTCTGATTACGGCGTGCGACTCGATTGACTTGGATGGCATCTTAAGCCCATCTCCGACTATTTATCGATATCTCTCCACTTTCAGAATGCTGCATATTTGGTTAAAAAAACAATACAAACCAATAACTTCATTCAAAGACGAGCGTGAAGTCTAACATACGACTCCCTCTGGATGGCATCTTAAGCCCATCTCCGTGCTCCCTTCTACCTTCAAGAACATCTGCAGAGCCTAGCGTACGACTCGTTCCCCAACATTAGTCTCTCCTGATGGCATCTTAAGCCCATCTCCGACGACTCTCCCATTCAGACGACGTTGTTGAGTCTAGCGTACGACTCATTCCCCAGCTAAATCTCCAACTTTTCCAAATGGCATCCATAAGCGCATTCCCGCATTATCAATCAATGGCGAGTGCAAATTTTCAAGAGTATTCGAGTGTTCAATCATCTTCTACCTCCAGGTCACGAAAGGCAAACATGCCAATCTAACCCTTCCGATACAAGAAGATTGAACAGGGGCAGCTGTCATACCCCAAAATTTGCCCTCCTATTCCTCAAGACATTTCACATATCCATACTCGAGGATTCCTCAAGGTTGATCGAGACAAACCCTCTCCAAACAATCAACCCAAACTAGGGTTTGGCTATCCTCAGATCCAGATGGACTTCCAACATCTCCAGTGGTCATCATGCCTCCTCATATGCTTCAAAGAATCTCCATGGCAAGTTTCAAGCCCTACAAGTCAAGTTTCCTCAAACAATTGCTCAGATGGTTGAAAATCAGTTGTGTTGGACAAAAAGTCTACTGTGGTCAACATACAGTCAAACTTCATGATTTTTGGTCAACATCCTCATTTTGAAGTCACATTCATCATTTGATCAAGGGTTGATCAAGATTCATCAAGATCAAGATTTGCTCAAAAGTCAAACTTTCCAAATTAGGGTTTTCTAGAGAAAAGTCAACTGAATTTTGACTAGGCATAACTTTCTCATACTTTATCAGAAATTTTTCCACAACCTCTCATTTTGAAGGAAATTAAATTCTCTACAGCTTCATGTCTCACAAGCATGGTCAAAAAATGCTTCATTTTGAAGATACGGATCAAAACATTACAGGTCCTTTTCAAAGTCAACAAAAAGTCAACTTTTTGTAATGAAGTTTTATTGAGCATGGAAACTCCAATTGAGATGAAACCAAAGAGGTTGTTTAGAGGACACCTAGAGCTTTCTAAAAAGTCCAATAACACTAAAAAATGTTGAAAATTGAGCAAGATACACCTTGTACAAGTTGGGCATTTTTGAACAATTGCACAAAGAGAGATACTTGTCAAAATCCAATTTTTTCCAGATGGGCCTATAATTTTATGATCCAAACTTGATCATAATATTATCCATGACCTCTTGATGCGTTTCCATGACCTCCATTTATTTTTTTAATTTATTTTTGAATTTAAAAACATTTAATTCAAATTTAAATTAAATAAAATATGGAAATAAGGTATAATTTGAATTGGGTTGATTTTTTATCAAGCTTGAGGTCAAAGATAGCCCACAAAACATACCAATTTCGTGTTAGCTCATGCATGGGAAGAAAAATCAAATTTTGAAAAGATTTGATTTTATTTTAAAGGAAAATTATTTTGCATTGAATGACATATCTTTTTTCTTTCTTTTTGCTCCAAAATTACACTCTATAAATACCCAGCACATGGAAAAAGACAAGGGACAAAACCCTAGCCCTAGCAAGCAACCCTATTTTTCTCGAAATTTATTCAAAGTTGGCAATTTCGATTTTCAATTTTCAGCAAGTTTCAAAGAGTTCCAAGCATTCAAACGTGTTCCTTGACATCCCAGCAAGCATTCCCAGCCATTACACAAAGCCCGGGCTGCCCAGAACACGATATACACATAGCTCCGATTTGGTATATTTCTAAATTTTGATTTTTACAATTCATGCGTTGTTAACTATTTTCGTTTGCATATTTGAACTCAGGATGCCCATTAGAGTGCATTTGAACCCTTACATGTAAGCTTGCACGCAGAAAACTCGAATTGCCATTGTTAGGGCATTTGGGCTGTTTGATTGAGATCGTCGGGCATTTTCAATCCAAACGAACACCACCATTGAATTCGCCATGGTCGATTTAGGGGGGTAGGGTATCACTTTGCTTTTTATTTCACGTATTTTGCAGGTTTTGAATTTTGTTTGGCCGGAGAAGACGATCGAAGGTTAGGCTCCGGCGTCGTTGACTCATCTGTGCCGGTAGCATCGGTGGCAAAGCTTTCGATTAGTCCATCCGTTCCAATGGGGTCCACAGCGTGTTGTTGTGCTGAGTTATAATTAGGACACGTTAGAGCTTATAAACCACTGGTTGCAATTTCCAAACACAAAAGCAAGCTAGCTCAGATGGCAACGTGTGTGTGGATTTCTGCAAAGGGCGTGAGTTCGATCCCTGGCTGTGACACTTTCTTTTTACCAGTTTACAAAACTAACTTTTTCTTTTCTTATTTTCTTTAATATTTTCATCTTAATTTAATTTATCTTTAAATATTTTTATCATGCATTTAAAAAATCACAAAAATATTTTCCTTTTGCATTATTATCAAAAAAAAATGTTTATTTAATTTTTGACATTAAAATTAATATTTTTGCATGCATATTTCATTTAATTGCAAATTAACCATTTAATTGACTTTTAATTGTTTTTAATTATCGAAATCGATTCAGAAAATTACCAAAAAATTATCTTATCATCGTATTGCAATTACTAATCTAAAACTTTTTTCCTCATTCAAAAATCAAGTTTTTTACTAACATTTTTCCTCTTATGCAATTTTCTCGTATTTTCACATTTTGTATCTGTTTACAGGTTGTAACGTTTCAGACGATTTTTCTTGCTTTTCTTTTTCCATATTATGTAACTGCCTATGGGATGTAATAGTTTAATTAGGACTTTTACTTTCCGCACTCCTATTATGTATCTTTCCCAAAGCCATGTAATAGCGTAGGACTTTATCTTTCCGCACTTTACTTTCCACAATTTACTTTCTGCACCCAATAAACTGCTAGTAACTAGGCGTGTATGGCAAGATAAAAACGAACGCAAATCACTTCTAATTCCAAGATAACATATCTGAATTTAACACACTCTTTTCACACATGCACCCCCTAGAGTATTCTCTCTCGTTGCCTTTTCGAATAAATGGTCAAGTCCCTCGAACGTAGAGGTATCCTAGCACTGTTGCCTACAAATATATCATCATAGTCCCTTCGATACAAAGATCATAGACCCACGATGTCGCCTACGAACACATGATCTCGTCCCTCGATTGTTGCCTACGAAAAGTGATGATCGTCCCTTCGAATGTGCTAGGGTACCTCCTACAAGTTGCCTTCTATGACCATCCAATGTCCCTTCGAATGTCCCGCTTACATCCAACGAATAGGGTTACCTACCAACTAATGGTACGGATAGCGCTATTCTAAAGGAACGAAAAACAACACGAAAATGACCATTATGAGTAGGTAATAAGACTTTTAGTTGCTTGCTCAATCAAATACTTTTCACACCTCACACTTTTTTCAAAGTTCAAACTCTTTTCAAAACGAAACATTTCCGAACACTTTGTATACATTCCTACATGAATCATTACAAAGTCAAAGCGAAATTCCTTTTCAAAACATTTTTGTCAAACACACATAAAGCACTTTTTTTTAAAATGATCTAAGAGCAACTAAGAGCCCGTAGATAACTACGGATGAAAAGGGGTGCTAATACCTTCCCTTTTCATAACCTTCTCCCTTACTCAGAATCTAACGAAGGCCTTTTCTTGTTCTTTTCACCTTCCCTTAATTGGATAAAAGAAAAGTCGGTGGCGACTCTTGCTATCCGTAACATTTGCGATAAAAAGCAAAACAAATTCTCAAAGTCAGTTCACCGTATTACACTTAGCATTTCCTAGGGACGATCATCACTTTTCGTAGGCAACAACTGAGGGACGAGATCATGTATTCGTAGGCAACACTCGAGGGTCATCGATGGACTATGATCTTTATAACGAAGGGACTATCATGATATTATTCGTGAGCGTCTTAGCTAAGATATCCCTACGTTCGAGGGACATGACCATTGCTTCGAAATACAACAAGAAAGGATACCCTAAGGGGGTACATGTGTGAAAAGTGTGTTGTATTCAGATATTTTATCTTAAGATTAGGAGTGATCTATGTTGTTTTTAAGTTTGCCATACACGGATAATTACTAGCAGTTAAATATGTACAAAATAATAGAGGTGCGGAAAGTAAAAGTGCGGGAAAGTAAACCCTAGACTATTACATGGCTTTGGGGAAGCTACATAATATAGGAGTGCAGAAAGTAAACCCTAATTAAGCTATTACATCCCATGAGCAGATACATAATATTGGAAAAATGCGAGAAATTAAAGTCCTAACTATTACAACTTGTGAACAGTTACAATATTAAAAATAAATTTGCGAGAAGGATTGAGTTGTGAATAAGAGAAAATAATGTTAGTAAAAAGAAAATTTTTGAGTTAGGAAAAAGTTTTAGGGTTAGTAAACCTAATTAAATGAGAAAAATATTTTTTTGGGAATTTTCTGGATCAATTTGATATGGAAAAAGTGATTTAAAAGTTAATTTCGATTAATTAACAATTAAATAAAATATGAGTGAAAAATAATATTTTTTGATGAAAAAAATTAAATTAAGGTTTTTCTAACCTAATTATGAAAAGAAATATTTTGTGATTTTTTTGGTGTATTAAAAAAATGTTTGAAAAGAAATTAAATTGAAAATAAATAAATAAGAAAATAAGAAAAATGTTAGTTATGAAAAAAGGTAAAAAAAGAATGGGGTAGCCAAGGATCGAACCCCTGCCCCATATGATACACGCGCGCACCTCCTGCCACTAAACCAAGCATGTTTTTGTGTTAGGAAAATGAAACAATAATATTATAAGGAAAATAATTTTCTGAAGATAATTAAAATCAAATCACGCGTGAAGGGGTTTTCTTCCCCATTTGAATTTTAAGACTTTTACCAACGTACAAGTTTCGTTGCTAAAACCTATGCCCATGGTTCTGTCTGTCACTATACCCCTGCAAGAAATCAAAATCAAGAAATATGCAACATAAATGAGTTATGAGTCCATGGATCAACTCGGTTTGATCCTCTGAGTATGATGGATTCATTGGTTTCATCCAATTTTTCCTAATTCACAAAGCCCTAATTGCAAGCTTGGAACCCTAGCCAAGGCAAATTCATATACCTGTACTCAAACTTAAATCGAACCATGAAGAAAGCTTCGAAATAGCATCAGGAACACAAATATATAATCAAATTATGTTAAAAGTGCATGAATCATTGAAATCGATTTTGAAATAAGTTATGCAAACCGTGATCGGGATTGAGCGATTCTGGAGGTGTTGCTGGCTTATGAGTATCTGGAACGATTCAGAGGATCACCAGGAAGCGATTGGAATGCTTTGTTTGGCCTGGATCGGTGCAAAAATAGTTTTGCCACTTACTTTCAACTCACGGTTTTTTGCAACTTAGGTTAGGGTTCTTGAGCATGAATTTTCATCCTTGTAGAATCTAGGATCAGTGTGTTTATATACTAGAGTGAATTAGGTCAAGAATCATGAAGGAATTATATGTCAATCAATGAGAAAATATTTGATTTGTAATGAAACCAAATATTGCCTTTTTTGAATCAATTTCAATCAATTCTCTTTCCAATCTCAATAATTTCGAAAATATAAGCTTATATGGCTTGCTTGGACCTCAAGAATGATAAAAAAATCAACCTTGCACTTAATGTTTTGATTTTATATCTTTTATTTTAATTAAATTGGTTTTAAATGAATAAAAATCCAAAATAAATAAAAATAAAAGATAAAAGGTGTGGCCTTGAGCTTGGAAGTTCTAATTCATATGAGAAACAAGTTTGAACCAAGAAAATTTAGAACCATTTAGAAAGAATTTGATTTTTCAAGTATTTCTCTTCATGCACCTCCTCAAAATGTCCAACTTATACAATTTTTATCTTGCTCAATTTTCAACATTTTGGGGTTTTGTTGGACTTTTTAGAAAGCTCAAGATGTCCTCTAAACACTCATTTTGGTTTCATCTTCATTGAAGTTTCCATGTTCATGAACACTTCTTTGCAAAAAGATGACTTTTTGTTGACTTTTAAAAGGACCTATAACGTTTTGATTCATAATTTCCAAATGAAGCATTTTTGGCCAAATCTTGTGAGACATGAAGTTGTAGAGATTTGAATTCTCTTCAAAATGAGATCTTGTGGAAAAATTTATGATAAAGTATGTGAAAGTTATGTCTGGTCAAAGTTCTGTTGACTTTTGTCTGAAACACCCTAATTTAGAAACTTTGACTTTTGATCAAATCTTGACTTTCCTTGAGGAATCATGGTCAACCCTTGGTCAAATGATAAATATTACTTCAAAATATTGATGTTGACCAAAAACTTTGAAGTTTGGCTGAATGTGGACCATAGTTGACTTTTTGTCCAATATAGCCAATTTCCAACCATTTGAGCAATTGGATGAGCATATTTGACTTGTAAGGCTTGAAATTTGACCATGTGATAAATTGAAGAATATGATGAGGTATTGTGACCACTTAGAGCACTGGAAATCCATTTTGGCTTGAGAGGAGCAAAACCCTAGTTTAGATTGATTCCTTAGGAGGTTTGTCTGGTCAACCCTTGTGAAATCCTTAAGTATGGAGATGTGAATTGTCTTGAGAAATAGGAGGGGAAATTTTGGGGTATGACAGTTGCCCCTGTTCAATCTTCTTGTACTAGAAGGGTTAGATTGGTATTCTTGCCTTTTGTGACCTGAAGGTAGAAGATGATTAAAACACCCAAGTACACCTAAAAATTTGCAATCGCTGTTGTATGGAATGGGATCGTCAGTTGACAATGCGCTGGAATGGGCTTATAGATGTCATTTGGATAAGCTGATGCTGGAGAGTGAGTCGTACGCTAGACTCTGTGTTTGTCTTTTGGATGAGAGAAATATCGGAGATGGGCTTAAAGATGCCATCCAGAGAGATGAAGATGTGTAGTCGGAGATGGGCTTAAAGATGCCATACGGGGCGCTTGATAATAAGAGAGAGTCAGAATAAACCTTTGTCTTGGCCATTTCTAAGATGAATAGTTGTCAGCATGTAGATAGTTTTCCCGTCTTGTTTCGGGTGTTAATCTTTGACCTTCCGTTTGGAAAACAGCTTTTACCTGCTGGGGAAATAAATCTTGACAAGATATGCTTAGTTCTATGCATATGATGATGCATGCGAGTATATAACAATGTTCGTGAATGATATATGCACACGTCATGATTTTTATGAATGTATATGTTGTGGTATTTCAAAACATATCCATCTTGAAGAAGGTAGGAACGTTCTGCTGGAGATCTTTGACTTATTCTTGGGGATGAAGTTGTTGAAAACTCTGACTGTGGAATAAGAGAGATGTGAATTCCTCCGATGCACCATCTGACTTAGTTTTGAGTCTGGATATTGCTTCTGTTGTGGGAATGATAATCATTGAGAGATACTCAGCTGACGATGAATATCTTGTGTATAGGCCTTGCTGGGGGAGATGTGGTATGGAATAACCTGTTACTGCTTGGAGACTGATGTAATTGGTTGATGTGTTACTTCTCGGGGACCAATGTAACATGATGACTTGAGAATGTTGACAAGTCTGATAGGATCACTGCTCGGGGACTGACGTGATGAATATAGAGGACCACCGCTCAGGGACTAACGTGATGAAGTTAAAGCTGATAGGATCACTGTTCGGGGACTAATGTGATGAATATGATAGGATCACCGCTCGGGGACTAATGTGATGAAGTTGAAACTGATAGGATCATAGCTCGGGGACTAATATGATGAAGATGATATGATCACTGCTCGGGGACTAATATGATGAAGATGATAGGATCACCGCTCGGGGACTAACGTGATGAAGTTGATAGGATCAGTGCTCGGGGCTAACGTGATGATGTTGATAGGATCACTGCTTGGGGGCTTACGTGATGAAGTTGAAGCTGATAGGATCACTGCTTGGGGACTAACGTGATGATGTTGAAGTGTTTGAACACTGTTGGGATTAGATGATAATGTAATACTTTGTTGGAGAAGATTTGTCTTTGTAGGGAGAGCGATGGCTCTGTGGGGATTGTAGAGATGATCTTGTGGAGGTATTTCTTGTGAAAGTGACTCTATGGGGATGTATTGGTGACTTTAGTCGTCATCTCAATTCCTAGAGTCTGTAGTAATTACTGTTTCTGTTCGCTTTTCATATGTTTGTGAATAGATGTTTATTGTTAGATGCATATAATCATTCAAAGCAATCATTGGACTTCATGCAAACAAAACAATAAAATTTGGAATTGGAAAAGAGGAATTTGCATTAAATTTAAAAAGTGGAATATAGTCAGGTAGTTTGTATACAAGAGACAAATATCCTAGTAAGAGGAAATTGTCAAAATAGTAAAAAGCTATGTGGAAACATTCTTGTCAAGTCTCAACTATACTATTGCTCATATATTTTCGAATATCTCATCTCCTTGCTGTCAGAAGAAAGTGACTGAACTGATTTGCGTCATTCGAAACTTGAAGCTGATAGTAGTGTAGTCTATAAGTAGGTGATCTGGACGAGACATAGTCACACCCTTAAATCCCTAACTTTTTCCTGGACCACCCTTTCGGGTTTTCAGTCTATCATGATACCCTTTTTTGCCCTAACCGCCTTTGCAGGTTTTCGACTTGACGGGTGTACATTTTTGTGTATATATCCTTAACTTTTTCTCGAACCTTTTTTGTTCTCCAGGATGCCCTTATTTTTGCCTAGGTCAGTCAACCTAGCGGGTCTCGTTTATGCGTAGTATTTTTTGACTATGTCTGCGTCCACAGGGTGCAGGAAGTCTTCTCCATCCATAGTGCTTAGTATAATAGCTCCGCCGGAAAATATTGCTTTGACTACAAATGGTCCCTCATAGGTGGGAGTCCATTTTCTCCTGGGGTCACCTTGTGGAAGAATGATGCGCTTCACTACTAGATCACCGACTTGGTAGACTCGGTGCTTGACTTTTTATTGAATGCTATGATCATTCGATTCTGGTATATTTGTCCATGGAAGATGGCTGCGAGTCATTTTTTGTCGATCAAGTTGATCTGGTCAAGGCGAGTCTGGACCTATTCGTCTTCGTCTTACTCTGCGTCCTGGAGTACTCTAATTGAGGGTATCTGAACCTCGATAGGTAGAACTCCTTCCATACCATATACGAGAGACAAGGGGATTGCCCCTGTAGATGTTCATATTATAGTGCGATAACCGTGGAGAGCAAATGGAAACATCTCATGCAAATCCTTATAGGTCACTGTCATCTTCTATGATCTTCTAGAGATTCTTGTTGGTGGCTTCCACTACGCCGTTCATATTTGGCCGACATGGAGAAGAGTTGTGATGCTTAATCTTGAACTGCATGCAGAGTTCAGTGATCATTTTGTTATTGAGATTGGTACCATTGTCCATGATAATCCTTTCGGGGACGCCATACCACAAATAAGATTATGCTTGATGAATCGAGCCACAACATTCTTGGTAACGAGCTGCGGCTTCTACTTTGGTAAAGTAATCAATAGCAACAAGGATGTAACGGTGTCCATTTGAAGGTGGGTTTGATCTCTCCAATCATGTCAATGCCCCACATTGCGAAAGCCGAAGCGATCGAAAAATTCAGCGATCTGGAGGTATGTGCACTTTGCGTGTATAGCGGAATTTGTGACAATATCAAAATAAGCGGTAACAATCGACTTCCATGGTAGACCATTATATGTTTGCCTGCGCTTCATGTAACTCTTCCATGATTCGTTCCATGTATTGATCTACACAATAAGCACAATTCGCTTGATTGCGCTTGTTTAAAGGCGAATCTTCTCAAGAAGTTCTTATCATTGATAGATTCCCCTGCGGGATATTCCTGAGTTTCGAGATACCTCTTCACTTCATAGAAGGTTTCGGTATATCAAGTTCATCTAGCATCTAGTTTTCAATAGTCCTTCGTTGTCCCATCTGACCTTGAACATAGATGACATGGTAGCTAATGCGTCTGCCAATTGATTCTCTTCTCGTGAGATGTGATCAAAAGTGATTTATTCGAAGTAAGGGATCAAATTCAACACATGCTCTCGAAATGGAATGTGATTTAGATGCTTCGTATCTCAATCGCCTTTAATTTGACTTATCACCAAAGCTGAGACTCCATACACTTGCAAGAATTTGATTCTTAAGTCAATAGCAGCTTTGATACCCATGATGCATGCTTCATATTCGGCGATGTTGTTGGTGTAGTCAAAACATATTCTGGCGGTGAAAGGCTTGTGTCCGCCTGTAGGAGATGTAATGATGGCGCCAATACCATTGCCAAGTGCATTCGAGGCTCTATAAAAGACCATGGTCCATTGGGATCCTGGTTCAGGTCCTTCGTCTGGTCCAAGTTCTTCGTAATCAGTGACTAACATAATATCCTCATCTGGAAACTTAGAATGCATAGATTGATAGTCATCTACGGCTTGGTGAGCCAAATGATCTGCCATTATACTTCCTTTGATTGCCTTCTGAGTAGTATATTGGATGTCGTATTCGGTCAAGATCATTTTCCATCTTGCTATTCTTCCGGAGAGAGCAGGTTTCTCGAAAATGTATTTTATCAAATCCATCTTAGAGATTAACAAGGTAGTGTGAGTCAACATATATTGTCTTAGTCAGCGAGCAGTCCAAGCCAAAGCGCAGCAAGTTTTCTCAAGCTGTGAGTATCTTGTTTCACAGTCGGTAAACTTTTTGTTAAGGTAGTATATTGCATACTCTTTTCGACCAGACTCGTCATGTTGCCCCAACACACACCCCATTGAGTTCTCTGATACTGTTAAGTACATGATAAGAGGTCTTTCTTTGACTGGTGGTATCAGGATAGGAGGATTTTGTAGGTACTCCTTGATTTTGTCAAAAGCTGTCTGGCAATTGTCATTCCATTTCACTACTTGATCTTTCTTCAGTAACTTGAAGATTGGCTCACAAGTAGCAGTTAGATGTGTAATGAATCTAGCAATTAAGTTTAGTCGTCCCAAGAAACCTCTGACTTCCTTCTCGGTACGGGGAGTTGGAAGGGTCAACTTCAATACCTTTACCACTAAAAACGTATCCCAGGAGTTTACCAGATTTGACTCCAAAGGTGCACTTGTTAGGATTAAGTCTTAGTTTGTATTTCTTCAGTCTATCATACATCTTTCGCAAATGATCGAGATGTTCTTATTCAGTTTGTGATCGAGCTATCGTGTCGTCGACGTAGACCTCTATATCATGATGAATCATGTCATGGAATAAAGCTACTATGGCACGTTGATATGTGGCACAAGCGTTCTTTGATCCAAACATCATGACTTTGTAACAGAAAGTAGTTTTTCCATGTCTTCGGGAGCCATTTTGATCTGATTGTAACCGGAGAAACCATCCATGAAGGAGAAAACTTTGTGTTGAGTGGTGTTATCAACTAGGACATCAATATGTGGAAGTGGGAAATCGTCTTTCGGACTTTCTTTGTTCAAATATTGGTAGTCCATACACATACGTACTTTTCCATCCTTCTTAGGTACGGGCACCACGTTCACAACCCACTATGGATAAGAAGTAACGGCTAGGAAACCGGCATTGAACTGTTTCATAACTTCGGCTTTGATTTTCTCGGACATCTCAGGACGCATACGACAAACCTTCTGTTTCACAGGGAGAAAACCGTCTTTCGTCGGTAGTCAGTGTACCACAATGGTAAAGATATCCACTCTCCACTAGAGCTGTGTACAGATTTTCTCCAATCATTGACCAAAGATTAGTTGTTCCCCATGAAGTCAGAGGAATCTTTATTCTTGGTTAGATCCAATGTTGTTCGGTATCTTATCCAACGAAGTCCAATCTCCATTTGTCTTTTCTCTTCAGAAGTCACAGTTTCACCTCGATTTTCTCTGACTTTGTCCAATTTTGTTTGGCATCTCATATCAGAATCAACGGTTCCGTCCAAAATTATTTCTCCAGTGAAGTCTGCAATTTATTTTTGCAACTCTTCTCAGCGATTGTAGCCTGTTTCTACCAGTTACACAAGTTATTGCTCCTCGTAGAGTCTCATCTCTTTGAAGGTTTCTCCCCAGTGGATTTTGCAATTTATTTTTGCAAGTCTTATCAAGTTTTGCCTTGATGCTTGATGGGCTTTTTGATTAGCCATTCCTCGGTGAAATATTTAATCATGCATCATTACATTGCATCCTCAAAGTGTAATTTTCCATAATCTTTTAGAACTTTACTCCATAGAAAAATTTCAAACATGCATTGAAACATAAGCCTTTATTGCCACTATGTTCCCCAGAGCTATCCTCTACCCTCAGTATCTTCATACCAGTATTCTGTGAATCATTCAATTTGGTTGTGTTTCTACTCAATATTTTGGTTGTAGCCCAGTTTCTCTATGGGGAAATTTCTTTCGTTTAGTCTCTACTACCTTTGTTGGTTCATTTCGACGTCCATCAATATACCTTTCGAATGTCAGTTTTGTCCTGATGATCGTTGCAGCAGGTGTTTTGGAAGTGTGCTCTAATCACCTTGCTTTGGGTTGAGTTTTGTCTCGTTACCCGCGTATGAAATCCAATTGTCGTATTGGTACTCATCTAGTTTGTTTCATCTAACTAGTCTTCATGAGTTGAGTGTTATCTTATTTTGTTCCTTACTCTTGAGATTCTTTCAGTTCCATCATATTGTCTATCTCTGGTGGAAACGTGTCTCTTTATAACTATTGGGTTCAATCAGCTTTGTCTATTGTCTATCCTCTAGTTTGAGACTAGCATGTGCTCTAAGAAACATGCGCTCTCATCACTTTGCTTTGGGACGAGTTTTGTCTCGTCGCCTGTGCATGAAATCCAGTTATTGTCCTGGTACTCATCTTTTGTTTCGTCTAACTAGGTTCCATAATTCGAGTTTTATCTCATTTTGTTTCTTACTCTTGGGATTCTTTCAGTTCCATCATACTGTCTATCTCGGGTTGAAACCGTGCCCCTCTACTCCGTGGATTCAATCAGCTTCGTCTACTGTCTATCTTCGGTTGGGATGGCTCTGTTATAAATATTGGATTCAATCATCTTCGTCTACTTTCTATCCTCTAGTTTGAGATCAGCAAGTGCTCTGAGAAACATGCACTCTCATCACTTTTCTATGGTGTCATACCCCAATTTTTGACCTAAGATACAACCTTACATTATTTACATATGCATCATTGCATCACTAACAGTTTCAGAACAAGATAGATCGTGCGTATGCTCCTAAAGTCAAAGTTAGGGTTTTATCAAAATTTCATTTGTTCAAGATATGATCAATTAGGGTTTGAGTCTCCACTTTTTCTCATGATCTACCTTGAATCGACCAATTAGGGTTTTGATCGAAGATAGTGAATCATTGACTCTCTGCTCAATGGATGACCTATTTGCTTGAATATTGATCTTAAAATCCTCAATGCAACATCTTGACCTAATTTCTTGGTTCAAAACATTGCAAAATCCATGTCTCTTCATCAAACAAATTCTAAATCATCTGATGAAAATTCATCTCCTCAAAAAGTCAAACTTTGACTTTTGGTCAACTTTTTCAAGTCCAAACTTTTTTAATCATAAAATCATTTCAAATAATCCATCATGATCATAAAAAATTAAGAAATGTGAAAAAGTCAACAAAAAGTCAAAGTTGGATTTTTTTTCTAACAATTAGAAAAATTTTCAAGTGTTAAGAAACATGGTTTTTCCTTACTTTCATGGCCATTTTTCACCTAGATCCATTTTGATTCAAGAAAAACTCAAAACATGAAATTTGTAGATCTTGTTACAAGCTTTCTAAAATGTCCAAGAACTTGCAAACACACTTTGTGTAGCTAGGGTTTTGATTTTGAAACATAGAGCTCCAAAGCCATGGATTTTTGAAATCATACATCAAAATTACAAGTCATTTTTGCAACTTCTCCTTCTAGAAGCCTTGTCACCATTGAGAGATAGGTTATAAATGATAAATATCAGTTAGCAATGATTGAGAGAAGGATTGGATCAAGAGGAAATTTTAACCATGGTTAAAGAAGTTAACCATGTGCATTAAATGCAAAAGATTCTTTCTTACCTCTTAAGCCAACTTGCAAGCTCTTTCAATTATAACCTTGCCTTGTCATTCAAAATTGTTGGCCTATAAATAGAGGTCATTTCTTCATTCAAAACTACCCCAAAGCAATCATAATCCAAGCTTTCCTTCTTTCTTTCTTGATTTTCAAGTTTCAAAGTTCTAAGAAGGAGAATTTTGCAAGTTTCAAGTTTTGCAATTTCTGAGCAATCTTATGCTTCAAATACTTTATAAACATCATTAGAGAGTTGTTAGAATCCTCAAACTAGCCCAAAAACTAGCCAAACTCATAAATCACTTCCAAACTTCATGTATGCACATATTGAGCCATAACTTACAAACTCTCAATCCACTCGTGCATCTTCCAAACTTTCACTTCAAACACCTTCTATACAACATATAGAGACTGTCCAAACACTTAAACAGGTTCTGGAACAGCTCCATCATCATCTTCCATTTCAAAACCAACAGCCTGCAACTTGACTTGGTTAGAGAGTTCCAGCAACTTTCAGAGTAATCTAAGAGTGGGAGCATACTCAGTGAGGTTCAGGGAAGCTTTTTCAATCATCACTTTGTATCTGGAAGTTCTCATACTCGATCTGGTTTTTCATACCAAGGGGTAAGCTTTCGAAATCTTGATATCTTCATACATGCATCTTTAGCTTCAAATTTGAAAAGGAATATGTAGATATCATGTCATTAACGCTATTTGGGTTCTCAATTTAAACTAAAATTAACTGTGTTCATGAAAACATTCATTCATTCAGTTAGGGTTTAATTTGGGATTATCAAAATTCGTATTCATCTCTGATTATTAGCTTTAACAAGTTATATGGTTAGAATCATGAGGAAATTCTAGACAATTCTGTATTTTGAATTTCTAAAATTGATGAAGAATCAAGGAAGTCCAGGTTTGAAGCTATGGATGCTTGTTTCTGTTTCCACGAAGAAGATGAAGTGGGAAAACAGAAATTTAAAACTTGATTCATAATATATTTAATTGGGCATGATTAAATGAACAGATGTATTGCTGCCCCAACGGTTGCCAACACGCTCGTAATCCTTTCCTTTGCCTCAAGGCGCAGGGATCGAATCCCCCTGGGACCTTTTTTTTAAATAAAGGGCATCATCAGCTTTTGATGCTTGCTTCTTCAGAAGCACTTCTGAGGCTCAACCCTCCAGAAGTACTTCTAATGCTTCTATCCCTAGAAGCTACCAGCTTCTGCTGCCTTCAGAAGCACTTCTAGTGCTTCTCACCCTCTAGAAGCATCAAGCTTCTAACATCTCCCAGAAGCAGCCAACTTCTCATGCTCCCAGAAGCAGCCAACTTCTCATGCTCCCTGAAGCTGCGTGCTTCTCATTCATCCAGAAGCAGCCAACTTCTCATGCCTCCAAAAGAAGCATACTTCCACACTCTCCGAGTAACTTCAAGCAACATGCTTCTAATCAATGCCTTCGAAGCCCGACCGACCCTTGAAGCATCCAACTTCTGAACCTTTTTCAAAACTACTTCAAAACAAGTTGATTAAATGACAAGTCAAGCAAATGGCTCAGTGGAAAACTCTTCACTTCTAAGCCAAAAGTCCAAGGTTCAAACCTCCTTAGGACCAAAAACTCTTTTTTATCACTAAATTTCTCAAGTTTTTTAACAAACTTCAACATTTTCAAAAACTAATCAAAACTTCTCATTTTGAGATGACTTTTTGCATACTTGTCATTTAATGTACCTATTTTATGATTATGTAAAAAAAAATCCAAATATATATTTTCTTTTTGATTATATTTTTATTAAGTTAAAAATGAGACATTTTAAGTATTTTAATACTTTTCAAAAATGATTTCTTTTCCAATTTTCAAACTTAAATCTTTTTCAAAACTTCTTGTGAATATCCTTCACTTTTCAAAGTCATTTTCAAAACCTTTTCAAAAACCTTTCAATAAACTTACACACTTTTTTTCCATGTTCATTTAGATTTGAAAATAAACCGAATCAGGTTTCTCCTTAAATTTCTTAATTGATCATGGGCCTCCCTCACGGTGTAAGTCCCAACCCTCCTATGTACATATTCATTTCTTTGTACATAACAACCTGTTCGTGTACATATTCATTTTCTTGTACACATTCAATCATCTTTGTAAATATTCAAGCATAAATAAACTTCGTTCGTTTGTTTTCCTCCGCTTGTTTACACACCGATTCCATTGGTATTAAGAGAAGCATTATTCTCGGTGAAACTGCTCTTAAACCAATGGGCCTCCCTTAAGGTGTAAGTCCCAAACCTTTGTATATATTCAAGTTACACTTGTTTTTAATTGCTTGTTTTATACACCTATTTATATATTTCCTTCATAAACTCTTGTGAATGCACATCACACACTTGTTCATATAATTGTTCAGTTATAACATAACAACTAGTCTAACAACTAGGTTCCCTTTAGCCTCCTCTTAGGCTTCGTATAAGAAAACTAATTTATTGAGTTAGCCTCCTCTTGGGCTTCGTATAAGAAAACTCATTTATTGAGTTTAGCCTTCTCTTAGGCTTCATATAAGACAACTCCCCTGCTGAGTTAGCCTCCTCTTGGGCTTCGTTCAAAAGAACTCCCTCGTTGAGTTTAGCCTTCTCTTGGGCATCAAACAAGAAAGAGACATGGAAATCTCTTAACAGCCTCCTATTGGGCTTCCAATACAAAGAATCACCCGCGCTAGGATAGAACCCTGAGAGTATGATTTCCCGGTGAAATCACTCTTGAATCCTAAGAGGATGGTTTCTCGGTGAAACCACTCTTAAAGCCAAAGCCAGTCATACCCTATAGCTTCCTCTTGAGCTTCATACAAGGACCCTCGATGACCCTCGAAATGCCTCCTCTTGGGCTTACAATACAAGGACCCTCGATGACCCTCAGAATTCCTCCTCTTGGGCTTACAATACAAGGACCCACAGGCTTCTTAAAAGCATCCCCCTAATCCAACCAATTTCTCCTCGAGATTTAGACATTTATCATCTCTATGGAAGAAGTATCTCATCTATCACATCACATACAATCAAACACTTTTCAAATACTCTTTCAAACAAAAAACATCTTTTAACTGTAAGTGGTAACGCTTGTACACTCAAGCAAAACACCAAAACTTACAATTAAAAATTCAATCATCTTTCAAACATCTTTCTTAACTCGTAAGTGGTAATGCTTGTATACTCAAGCAAAACACCTAATACTTACGATGAAAGATTCAATCAATCAACCCTTCAAAATGTATGTGATGAAATAGATTAGATACATTTTTCATTAAGATGACATTTGTCTTTGTCTCTTAATAACACCCTTTGCTTCCACTAGCATAAGTGGGAACTACGATTGCTTTGACTTACTCAACCTCCCTTTGAGAATACGTAGGCACAAGGTCTCATCCTTGGCGAGCATACTTCTTTCTCCCTCAAACCAAACAAAACCATATCTCCCTTAGATCCGAGCTACAAATGCTCTGATTCCCATTAAGGGATATGTATGCAGAAGATCCCAATGATCTTTGCGAGCACAATAATAACAAAACCTAGGATCCTACATAACCTATCCTTCTTAAAATCCAAAGGAGAAACTTTCCCAAGAATAGAATAGCAAAATAAAACACACAAACATATCAAAAATATTCATATATACATATAAGGCTATAGATAACTATATATATATAAGGTGCCCCATCTATTCCCTTTATATAACAAACCCCCTTGCTCAAATCTCTCCCCAATGCGTTGCGTCTAGTCCACGCTAGTCGCACCGCATATCATTATTTCTTGAGGCCATTGCAGCTTTCCCCTTTTTCATTTCATTTTTCTTGTTTTGAAAACAATAAAGCTTGATGCTCGCGGCATCTTTAAAAACAAATCAAAAGAGTATATCGTTTCGAGCCAGAGATTCGAATTTCGATTCGATTCCCTCGTTCGTCACTTTTTAACGCAATCATATGGGTCAAGTTTTTTCTCGTTTCTCGTGCGTGAAATCCAGTTTTTGTCTTGGTACTCGTTTCTAGAAGGTGTCGTTCTTCTAGTTCTATCGAGTCGAGTTTTGTCTCGTTTGATGTCATTCCTCGGATTCAATCAGCTTCGTCTACTGTCTATCCTTGGTTGACCTGTCTCTTTCATACCTTTGGTTTGTCACAGTTTCCACTATTTACCCCTGGTTGAGACTAGCAGGTGTCCCTAGAATCACACACTCTAGTCACCCTGCTTATAGGACCCTTTTCATAGTTGTCCTATTGCGTACATTTACAGAGTCTAGTTTTGTCTAGTATTTTGGTTTGAGTTTCATCTCATCTTTATCATGGTCCGCATTACAGTTTCGTCTTGACGTATATCTTTGGAAGGCGAATATCCATTAGGTTCTCCCGCTTGCTAAAGCACAATGTTATTTGGTATTCTCTAAGTCCAGCATTCTCTGGCTCCTTTTGGAAAGTTTCATTCTTCTTCCCAAGAGTGTAAATTTTCGGGTTCTTTTGTATTCAATCCTCTTCCACTTTGAATGCTCGAAGGTTTCCACCAGTGCTCGCTTATCAAGTTTAAGAAGATTGAATAGGGGAAGCTGTTGCACCCCAAAATTTACCCTCTTGATTTAGGCTTATTTTTCATCATAAACATCATAGTGCATTGCATTTATACATTATGATAGGATTAAAGTTCTTTGGGTTCTGAAGTCCTCTACAAGCTAAGGAGGTTGATTGTGTTAGCATTCTCTTCTGAGGGAATCTCAGGATCTCATATCTATGGATCTCTCAAGTCACAATGATGTATTATATCTCAAGACATTCCATTTGTCTCCTTGATTCCTCGAGAGTTGAAGTTTTGTAAAGAATTGATGAGGAATTCATCTGTGTCATTCATCTGATGAAATTAGGGTTTTGGCCCATTGTGAAGTTTGAAGTTTGGATAAGTCAATTTCTTGAGGTATCACCTTCTTATTATCATCTGAGTTATCATGGGTCAGAGAATTACTCAATACATTCAGAAGATTTGAGGTTTTGAAGCTTGATTGGCTATCTCCTAACACAAGGTGCAAAATTAGGGTTTTGGCATAATCAGGTTTTCTCCATATTTTCACTCAAATTTGATTCCATTTGTTTCTATATGTTATTGAACATCCATGGTTGAAATATTGAGGCTCAATTTTGAGTACAAGCAAGTCAATTGATCACAAGGGGCAAAATGGTTATTTTGGTCAAAATCAGTCAAAGTCATGAGTTGACCAAGTGGAATTTTGGTCAACCATCAATTCAAATACCACATTTTCATGTTTCATGATCAAATTCACCATTGAACCAAGAAAGTTGAAGAAATTAGGGTTAACTTGTCCTTGAAGTTATTTGAAGTTAAATTTTTTTTCTAAGTGTCCACCCTATGAAACTTTGACACGTCATAACTTTCTCAATTTTTATCTAATGGTTTCATACCATACATTTTTGGAAAGCTTGGAAAAAATCCTACAAGTTTGTCACTGTGTAAAATTTCTCAAAAATACACCATTTGAGAGATATTTGAGTTATAAGTTTCATGTGCAAGTTTTGACTTAGGCTGGGCAAGCTTGCAATTTCCTTGTCTCCCCTACGCGTATTTTCAACAAACAGTTGGTGGGTAGAATCTTGGAGCTTATATCTTTTGATTCAGATGGAATTTGAGAGTTTTGCTTCGTGTGTCTTGAAGTATGCCATGAGATCTTTAATTAGAACTTTGAATCACATAATTTGGTTTAGTATTGAGAAAGTTACAAGGACCACAAGTGAAGGCGTCAATACTGATCCCATGCAATCCCAGATGCGCGTGCGTGTGCCTGGCAAAGCTCCAATTTATGCCCAACTTCTGGCAGTCATATCTCACTCATTTCAACTCCATTTTTAGTGAATCAAAGCATATTGTGATCTTCATTCTAAGAGCTCTTGATAAGCCTTAGAAAGCCAGAATTCGCACGAGCCATTAGTGAGAAATTGAAGCTTCAACAAGGTGATCCACAGGCTATGTGCACTGAATGTATTTTCATGTTTTTGTGTCTTTTTTACAAGTTGTTTCTAGGCAAGCACAAGCTGGGAATCGAAGCACACTTGCCACCTCATTCTTTGCCATAAAAATCCTAAGCAAAATGAGTATTCTTCACACCCTTTCCATGCACGATTTTTTCATTCTTTGCCGTATCCAGTAAGTTTGAGGAACAACCCATGTGTTGCATCTTCACACACCCTCCACAGCTCACCAAAATGCAGCAAGAAATAACTAACCTCAGAGCAAAACGCAAAGCTGACTCACCATGCCATTTTTTATAACTTTTGCTCCAACGGATTTATGGCATGAAGACTAATCTACCCTTGCTTACACTCCCTCTATATAAGCATGAAGCTTCTCATTTTTCAAGGAGGCTGCTCTCTCTCGTTTTCCAGATCTACAAAATACACTCTGCATCTCAAGTTTTCCTTTGCTTGGAGCTTTTGAAAATTGCGTTTCTAAAGGATTCTCCTCATTATCATCATTTCATTGAAGTCTCAAGAGCATGCTAAGGAGGTTTTCTTTTCAATTTCATAGGCACATTTGGATTTATTTTCCAAATCAAGAGGTAACTGTTGAACTTTGAATCTGCTTTCTCAGCTTGCCATTGATGAATAAAATCTTATACATGCGTGGTTAGCTGGCCAAACAATAGGTTTGATGTATATTTGCCTCTATTTTTGAAGTGTGTTGTATAGCATGATGTTCTGTAAATCTGGATTTGGATGATTTTCTCAGTTTTCTCACTCTGATTTCTTGATGCATGACTAACCATTTTGAATTCTACAAGTTGTGTGTAGTAGTTTGCCATGTGATCTTTAATTTGAGCCTTGAATCGTTTGATTTGGTTATGAAATGAGAAATTTGTAGGGATCACAAGTCGGGTGCATGTCACTAGTGTTTCACGCGTTTTAAGGCTAGGCATGAGGTTGAAGATGACTGCGTGTCACAATCTGATTGGATGATTTTAATTTTTGCTTCCATTTAATTTATTTTATATTTAGCATCTTTAATCATTTTATTTTGCATCCAAAAATTGTCCAAAAATTATGAAAAAAATATCATAGACTCTTGTTGACCTTTAATATTTCGTAGAATTTTTTTTGAAATTTTAAAAATGTTTTGATGGATTAAACAAATTTTAAGATTAATTGGTTTTGTTTTAATTGAAAAATACTTTCCAATGAGGAAAAATTTCACAAAAAATATTCTGAACCCTTCAATTGGTTCATTTTGAGTTTCTGATTTTTATTTTGAATTTTGTCATTTTTTCATAATTAAATAAATTTTTGCATTATATTACATTTCATGCATAATTATAATTATTTAAAATATTTTTATCCATACAAAAAATACATAAAAAATGTTCTAAATCATTGTAATCATGCATCATGCATTGCTGATTTTTATTTTATAATGTAGTCATTTTTGCATAATTAAATAAATCTTTGGATTATATTGCATTTCATGCATAATTAAAATTATTTAAAATATTTTTATCCATACAAAAAATACATAGAAAATATTCTAAATCATTCTAATCATGAATCATGCATTTTTTATTTTTATTTTATAATTTTGTCATTTTTGCACAATTAAATGAATTTTTGCATTAAAAACTTGATTTGCATTCCACATTTTTGCATTTTTATTGTTTTTATCATTTTTCCGTGGAAATAAAAAATAACAAAAATAGTTTTGATCATACTTGGGATGTTAGGTTATTGTTTCCAATTTTTGTAGATTTTTATTTCTGATTTTTGTATTTTATACAAATTTTTCTTGTTTATTGGTCATATAAGTTTAATTTTGAACTAGTGTTGACTTTTTGAATTTTATTTTGATCCTCCCATGGACTTTTGAGTTGAGCAAGGATATATCTCTGACTTGTAAGAGATTTGAGCTTATTAGTTCATTTTTGCTTGGATATTATATCCCATTTTTCTATTTTTATGGAATTTCCAAAGTGAACATGTGCTTTGGCCTAATGTAATTGAGTCAAGCTTCTATTTGAAGCTTATGGACATAATTTAAGGCATATCTTTGGGTATGTGATGATCATTTGAATGATCTATTGATATGTAAACATATTTTCATTTGTTAGAAATTACATGTTGATCATTTGGTTTCCACCTTGAGCATAAAGTTTGTATGGTTTCCAAAACCCTAATTTGTTGATGGTTTGATTCTTAAACCATGTTCTTGTACAATTTGTGTTTCTATTGATGCTTAGGGGTATGATAACCTCAAGGATGGTCATCTAAAGACTTGACAGACATTTGACCTCATTGGATCATCTTGATCCTTTAATTTGAAGATGTTTCATCTTGGGTTCTTTTGCATGAGTCGTGAGATATGAGGAATGCATTCACGCAATCCCTTGGGAATTTGCTTCTCATCTCTTTATCTTGTAATCATGGAATGTTTAGGGCTTTGATTCCAGTTTGATTAATTCATTTAAGATTCCTAACTTGCACAACTCATGTTAGTTTTGTTGTTAAGATGTCATCACCTTGTGGCCATTGTGGTAACATTTGTATCATGTGTATCTTTCATGACATTAGTGATCCAATTCTAATTGAGTTCTTGGTCCTTACTTCTGACTTTTTACATTATGTGATCATTAATTCCAAGCTCTTTGATTCATTGACTTGCATTCAATTGTAAGATCATCATGATGACCTAAAAGAGCTAAATCTTCTTTCTCTTCTAATTTTTGGTGGGACAATACCTTAAGGGATTATAGGTTCATGATGTTTGAGATATGTTGCTTCAATTGACATTAACTTGAGATCACAACAAGCATATTGTGAGGGTTTTATCATCACCCTATGACATACAAGACATCATTCCCTTTCTACATAATCTTAATCAATGTCATTTGATCTAAGATAGGTGGTATTTACTTTAGATGATTTTGTTCATCAAATAGGTGATTTGTTTGTGTATTGAAGTTTCATCTTCTACATTTGGTTGCTCATGAATCATATCTTGAGTTAAACTTATGACACAAGTCACACGTGGTTTTAATTTTCTAATTAAAACTATTTTGTCTAGTCTTTATCAAGTGCCATATTTGACTAGTTTTGGTGTTTTCAAACCCAAATTCTATGTACTTTTGTATGCAAGCTCTTTACCTTGTTTGAAATGATTTTTTTTATGGTTTACTTAGGTATTAAGCTACTGACCTTGTGTGTCACATTACCTTCTCACCTTGCCTCTTCACCATGTTTGACTCATTAACTTGTATGCTTACTTAAAATTAACTCTAGGGTTTAGAATCGATCTTTTTCCGTTGCTAACCTTTGTACCATGATTGGTTGGGATGTATGATAATTGTTTTGTGCTTTTTATGGACACCATATTTATATGCTCATCACTGACCACACTTGTACATGGCATTTGACACAAGCATGCTTGAATATACATATGAACACACTACATCACACATTTTTAGGATGCACCTTCATGTTTTCTTGATTGGAAGTTGCTTATGGAAATATTATGATGATTATGTATATGACATGAGTGCATATATACCATGATAACCACTGAATTTCATTCTTTTCCATCTTCTAAATGCTCATGTCTCTTCATCTATGCAATGCCATGTTTCATTTGACTCTTAGACGCATGTTTAGGCCAAATTCTTGACTAGTTTTGTCCTATACTAAGTCTTGTGTGGGTCTTCTTTTGAGGTGATTGTAATTTGTTTGTGTCTAACATGAATGTAATATATATGTGTCCACCATTGACTTCAATCAAATATGACACCACTAAGCATGTTCACAATTGCATGTCTAGGCACATTTCACCACACACTTCTAGACGCATACTTAGGCTCTCTTAGTTCCCTTTGTTTGTGAACCTTCATGATGATTATGTGTATGATGATAATGTATTATTAACATTCTAGATACTTCCTTCCATTTCTTTTTATGCTATGAGGTTCATTACTTTTCCAACATGCACTAACCATGCTTCATTCGACTTCTAGTTGCATTCTAGGTCAAGTTCTGAACTAGTTTCTTGTATTAATGTTGTATATGCGCAATTTGGAATATCTTGTAACTTGATAGTGTATAGCATGAATATTTATTCATTATATGTTGCTTATGATCCCACCATCATATGACACTTATCATAAGTATGCTATAGTACACACACACACACACACACACATGCTTGCCCGCACTTGTATGAATCGAATGCATTTTTCTTAAGTGTTTTGTTTGTGAATCCTTAGAGTGCATATTTGAATGATCTTGTTGATGAAATTATGTTTTTGCTACTGTAATTTGTGTATCTTGGTATTTATTGGTTCATCTCTTTTCATCTTTGCCTTTCCATGGCTTCTTTTAACTTGTAAACGCTTCCTAAGTTAAGCATTTCGACTAGTTTTCGCACTAATGTTGTAATTGCATTTTTGTGACATTTTCTTTATGATTTGGTTATTAATTCTTTCATATGATGTTGGTACTGTAAACACTTCATCTTGACACCTTCTTTGCATATCATAAGTCTCACACACTTAGATTCATTTCACTACACACGATTGTTGCATGTTTACGCACTTTTGGTAGATTTTTGCTCTTGAATCTTTGTGATTTATTTGTATGATGTAAATGAAGCATTAACATGTGTAGCTACTGAATTTTATGTCATTGTATTCTTTAATTGTCTATGAACTTCCTCTAAGTCTAACTCTTCGCACAATTAGTTCTTCGTATGCTTTTAGGACTAGTCTCGACCTAGTTTGTGTATTAACTTTGTATGTGTATGTTTATAATGATGTTTGATGTTTGTTAAAGGTTTGTGTCAACTTTGTAAATGAATGTTGTGTCTACTGACCTCACTTCATATGACACTTTATATGAACATTATTCACTTGATTCCACCACATCTTCTTCTTCTTCTTCTCTCCTTTTTTTAGCACTTGTTAGTGCTTTGTTTGTGTGCTTTTGCCAAAGCACTTTACTTGATTCTACCCCTCTTCTCACTTGTTTTTCTAACCAAGATGACTGATTTTATAGTTTCCCCTTAGGTTTACTCGTTTAGGTTAGTTATCGAGTTTAGACTTTGAGTTAGGCATCCATGCATGATAACTTTAGGTAGATTCTTCCCCTTGTTTATATCCATAAACTTAGGATCAACTTTGTATGATAACATTAGGGTTAGAAATAGGTTAGTCTCCCCTAGCCATTTTCCCTTTACCCTTTTTCATCCTTAAAATTAAAATCTTTTTTTGTTAAGTGCATTAAAATACTCTAATAACATGAAACTTTTTCCAAAGTAAAAGATACAAACCAATTAGTTTTAGGATGTTTCGTCATCCTGTTTGCTGCTGGTGTTTCGTCATCTCATATTCTGACGCGTCGTCGTCCTGCTGCTGATCTTTCGTCATCCTGTTTGCTGATGTCTCGTCATCTCGTCTTACGATGTTCCGTCATCCCGCCTGTAGTTGATGTTCCGTCATCATAGAGGTATTTTGTCATCATTTGATGTTTTGTCTGCTAATCTAAAAAACACAAACCAACCAAAACAAGTGAGCCGAACTACGGCGCTCTGACTTTCCCATTGCACGAGGGAATATGTAGGCATCCTGTCGCGGGGCTAGATCGAGCAACCTTTGTAAACATTTCCTTCTGTTCCTCGTTTTTTCTTTCTTTTATTATTTTCTTTCTTTATTCTTCTTTTCTTTTTTGCATGCATTATACCATATACAAATATAGTTAGACCTTTACACCCATCAGATAGAAAGTAAAAGCGGATACCGTAGAGTACTACGGGCGCGTGGGGTGCTAATCTCTTCCCCTCGCGTAACAGACTTCCTTACCCGATCTCTCGGTCGCAAGACCATGATTTCTCCATTTCAGTTTTACTCGATGTTTACCTTTCCCTCTTGGCGGGATAAAAAATGTTCGATGGCAACTTCATTAATATATAGTTATATCCTTTGATTTTTCGGCCGGGTGTTTCACATGTAAGTACATATGATCTGACATTAAAACAAAAGAGACAATGTAGAGTAATAAAATAGTGCAGCAAACACATAAAGAACACATCAGAATTGTTAATCTGGTTTGGTTCAAACCAACCTACATCTGGGGGCTACCAAGCTAGGAAGAAGACTCCACTATAAATAGTACTATTTTATGTAAACAACCTCTGGTTTACAAATAAACAACCTTCTGTTTACCTAATCACTATCTAATGAAACCTTTATCCTAGAATACCATCTAAGACAAGAGAACCTCTTAGTGATACCTAACCGTTACAAACTCCTACAACAGTGACAACCTATTTGAAGAACACCTCTTCAAATATCAAAACAGTCAAAAACTCTTGACACACATACTTGGAATTTCTTCAAAGCTTCTTCCAAGAGCATAACTCAACTCATTGCTTCACATCTTCTGAGTGAGTACAACCATCCTCTAGCCTACGGGCTTTGAGGTACAATTCAGTGACCATCCCACAATCCGGGTGATTCACACAGCTAACCCTAATGATTACATATTTCTATATTTGTCTAGCTTACTAAAACAAGGTTACAAAGTCCTTATTTATAACCTATCATCCAACTGGATTTGGACCTTCAAACAACAACATATCACCTGTAACAAACTTCATAAAGACAAACAACAAAAAACTTCTGTTACAATCAAGGTCTTCAATATGATTTTTCTCCTTAGCTTTTGATTGAGTCTACTAGACATCCACATATTCCTTCACTAACGCACCACATATAATGCATAATATTCCCAGAATATTCTGCATAACTTAAAACAGAACTGTAACAAAATTATCAGTTCAGTAGCGTGATGTATGATGTCTAATGTCACAACATCGTCTTCGACATGTTGTTCTAGACATTAATTTAAATCAACACAACATGTTCAAGCATTCCAATAGGATTTACAAGTTCTTAAATGTCCTATTGTACAATACATTGTTGCTGCTATTATTTGTTTTACTAAAATTAATGCCAATCATTAAAATCAGGGAACTTCCAAGGACTGCACCGATGGCCTGTCAATTGAAGATAATGTCTCAACATCCAGTTTGACATATTCTCGTGTGTTTGAATATCTCCATTTAACCATTCCAGGGTAAATGGAGGGAAATTCCTGGTGCACACGAGGAAGATGATAACTTCTACTCCCCCTTAAGATTGGAACCAATTCTTGTTATTGGGGATAGTAAAAGAGGACCATGGGATATAAACTACCTATTAAGTAGGAACCAATACTTAACTTGTAGAATAAGAGGAAACTCAAGGAGTATTCTGAAACTCCCCTAGGTAACTCAGAACACAAGTCACAGTTGTATTCAAAACTCAAATCACAAGTCACAAAAGAAATTCCAAGCAAAAATATGTTGGATAATTTGGTATGGTTTATTTTATGACTTAAAGATAGTTTTGCTCTCTCCTGCTCCACTTTCTGTGTGGCATTATTTCTCTCCCCTTTTTAGTTAAAATATGGTAGTGTAAACCCTCACCAAACAAGATCCAGGCACAATTTTCCCATACTTTAGTGAAACTCATGGTGATGAAAATGTTGAATGCTAACTTGTGGCTAGATGGTAACAAAGATCTCTTATAAATAGAGCAGCAGTTTCTTAGGAATTAACGAAAGATTGATTGTTGGTTAAGGTGCATAAATTTTGGCTGAGAATTTGTCACATGATTTGTTGAGCCCCGTTCAAGCTATCTTTGAATGCCTTTAATAGATCTTGAGTGTTTCTTTTGAGATAAACAGTTATAATGCATGTATCATTCACTTCACTTATCATGTCCTTGCAGAAACATGTCTTGTATAATGTCCTGACACTCAGTCAAACATTGTCTGCTTACTTCATGTGACTAACTCTTCCAATCAGGGACTCTTTACGATGAGGCACTTTTCACTTCTACTCCTAACTGTCCACTTATTGCCATAACTCCCTTTAAGTGGCCATGAGATAGAATCTAAATTTTCTAAGTCATCCAGAGAATACTTCTTCCTCAACATAGACATGTGCGATTTTAATATTCGGATTCACAAGGATATCTATGTTCCCACATCATGTGGGACATCCATAGCATGACTATCGGAATCATCTGCCTTGGTTTTGTGATCACAATTATTTCTCAACTACTCCTTAAACATAAGGGTTTATCCTCAGGACACTCCAATTCAAAACAATATAAATATCCTTTCACACTTGCTATAGAATAATTACTCCCCCTCAGTTGTAGCTTGACAGACATATTAGCACAGCATTATCAGCACCAGAGATGAAAAAATAAATGTTCAAACATCAGTTAGAACACTCACAGATGCATAAATCTGGCCGGTATCATTTGCTCCCTCTGCACACTTCATCAGTAACATTTGGAAACATACAAATAGCTTCTCCCTTTTAACCTCAAAACTTCTCCTCCTTATTAATCATTGAGTGACACAAAACATTAAGGACACATTTGATTCTGATCCTCACAATACTAGAAGCATTCTTTATTTAGAATTTGCCACAATTTCCAAATTAGGATTTCTTAGTTTACTTGCTACACAAGGTTCAGATTGCCACACATTGTTACTTGTAATGGAAGAAACCACATTATCAACCATGCGTATGACCAGAGATACGTCTTCATAAGATAAGGCTGAATCTTATCTCCCTTCTCTAAATATTTGATGTCTTCAACAGTTGTGATGTTACATTTCTATGTAGAATATTCTTTTCTTTGCATCTCATACTTCAACTATCACACCAATATCCAACTCCCATTAAGATATTTGTTAACATTTGTATGCATATTTTATACAAGGAATCAACTCTTCATATAATCTCCAAATGATGTTGCCACACATTCTAAACTTGTGAAGATTAATATGGACATAATACTAATATTCAGCATATAATTTTGCATGAATACATCAGATATTTACTCAGATCCCGACAGCGTATATATATTTGGTATTCAAGATACATACTAATAAGTATTTTGTCTCGCATCAAAGTATTTACCAGTCTGTTAGTTAGAATTATCTACTCACACTAGATAATATTGATTGATTTCTTCTTCACATCTTGAGCCTAACTCCAAACAACAATGCACACTTTCATGGCTGAAGACACTGAGATGATGTTCCAACATCTGATACTGAATCATACATTATAGTATAGTTTTGAGGGTAACATCCATACTTACTCTCAACACTTATGGGGGAACACAGGAAGCACAACTAACACCATTTGATCAATCTCCAGGATTAGACAACCAAAATAACCAGAGGGTAACATGAGCCACATCTCAATAAGCTTTTCTTCAGACTTTCTATCTGACTTTGAGATGATGGATACCATTGTTTGTACCTATAGAGGAGATTTCCTATACTAGGTTTCTGGAACATACTTACCTAGGCATGATACAAAACAATATGCAGATTTTACAAAGAAATTTGTCTCCCTTGATTCTTCAAGACAATACTCATCCAAGACAATATATCACAACAACATGTATGATATTAAGGGCAGTCAAAACTCAGAACCATTAATCACTGAGGTTGGATCAAAGTATTCTACTTCAAACAGAATTTGTTCCATGGTCACGAACAGTATTCCACAATTATGGTTCCTTTAATTAGAAGGATCTTCTAGACACAAGCTCATCTTGTGTTCACAAAGGGATTGTAGGAGATACCTTTATTAGTCCTTTTTGAGGGAATTAAGCTCAACTTCTATACTCCTATAAGACTTGATCAGAAATAAACTGACATCTGGAGTAGATAACCTGTTGATCGTGTCATGATAAACTAATACAAAATAGATGTCTCCTCTTCCAGATCAGGAGTAGGTTCCAAGCATAAATGTTCAACACATTATTTTTTAGCACCCAAAGCATTTGTTCTTCAACTGGTAGCTGCATACATGCTGAAGTAATGTTCTACCATCCCATAGGACATTAGTTCCATCTTCTTGGAACACGTTATCCTTGAAAATCTTCAAGGTCTTTAAAACAATATGCAGATGTGCATGAGGACCATTGATAAATTAATTCTCATTAACTTCATTAATAAATGTCTTTTTGAGTGGACTTGAGGAATATCTCAAGTATCTTTGACATTTTTAATATAGTTGGCAAGATCTGCCATATATTCTGTTGAAAAAAAAAACCCTAGAAGTCTTCTTGTACTCTAAGGGTTATATCAAAATCCATACAGCGGAATACAACAATACTTCAACAGAGTATATAAATCAACCCTACGTATAGTAGCTTATCACCAAGCTATATACTAGACATAACCAATATCATGACCAAAACAATGTTTAAACACATATGAGCTTAAGAGTTACCTTATTAGTATCTTCACTCCCGCATGAAGGTTTTCAAAATTTTGCTCTTTTACTAAATAATAGCTGAACAATAATCCTTAAATTAATCAAAGGTCACCACTCCCGCATGAAGCCTTTGACTTTAAACTTCTTTTGTTTAGTATCATCATCTTATTTCATAAAGAAGGTACAATAATTCTAGTCAGGTTTGTCTTCAATACACGTTAGTCTTTTACCAATAGGTCCATCCTCCACTTCAAGGGACCATACAATATGAACCAACCATGTTCAAACAGTTCTCCATTACAAACCATCTACCTTGTACATAACCGAAAATTATCCTCCCTAGGATCTCATCTAGAAATAGACAGGATGCCTGCTCTGATACCAATTGAAATATTGGTGCAACAGCAGACTCAGATGTCCTATAAGGATGTCAAGACATTTGATTTGACATTAAAAAAAAGAGACAAGGTAGAGTAACAAAATAGTGGAGGAAACACATAAAGAACACATCAATATTGTTAACCCTGTTAGGTTCCAAACAAACTACATCTGGGGGCTACCAATCTAGGAAGAAGACTCTAATAACAATAGTATTATTTTATGTAAACAACCTCTGGTTTGCAGATAAATAACCACTGGTTTACCTAACCACTACCCAATGAAACCTTTATCTTAGAACACCATCTAAGACAAGAGAACCTATGCTCACTCCCTAGTGATACCTAAATGTTACAAACTCCTACAACAGTGACAACCTATTTGAAGAACACCTCTTCAACTATCAAAACAGTCAAAAACTCTTGACACACATACTTGGAATTGCTTCAAAGCTTCTTGCAAGAACATATCTTAACTCATTGTTTCACAGCTTCTGAGTGAGTACAACCATCCTCTTGCCTATGGGATTTGAGGTACAACTCAGTGACCATCCCACAATCCGGGTGGTTCACACATGGCTAACCCTAATGATTACATCTTTCTATATTTGTCTAGCTTACTAAAACTAGGTTACAAAGTCCTTATTTATAACCTATCACCCAATTGGATTTGGGCCTTCAAATGACAACACATCAGCTGTAACAAAATGCAGAAAAACAAACAGCAGAAAACTTATGCTACAATCAAAGTCTTCAATCTAATTTTTCCTTAACTTTTAATTGAATTTTCAAGACCTCCACATATGCCTTCACTAACTCGCCACATAGGATGCATAATATTCCCAGAATATTCTTCACAACTTAAAACAGAATTGTAAAAAACTTATCAGTTCAGTAGCGTGATGTCTGATGTTTAATATCACAACATCGTCTTCGACATGTTGTTCCAGATGTTTATGTAACTCAACACAACATGTCAAGGCATTCTAATAGGACTTACAAGTTCTTAAATATCCTATTGTAAAATACATTGTTGCTGATATTATTTGTCTTACTAAAATTAATGCCAATCCTTAAAATCAAGGAACATACAATAATACAAGAAGAAGAAATCTCTAAGAGAAGAAGCTTTTGAGTCGAGTAAGGTCGAGGAGGAGAAACCTTGTGACGAGTCTTTTATTCCCCTGGCCATGAGCTTCACCAAGCCCGAAGATTTATTCTTTCCCGACCTCGACACTACTCCTTTGTATTTCAGAACCCACAGCCCGTGGGAAACCTTTCCCAAGTTCATGGTCATATCCCGCGGAGTGTGACACCTCAAATAATTCGATTATTAAATAATTAGAATTTTTAATTATTAATTTAATTAGAAGTTTAATTATTGGTATTTTTGGATTATTGGAATCTACTACCTATCGATTAATGGAGAATGCTTAGGCATTCCCCATTCTACCCTCCCCTAAAAAAAATTTACACTACAAAAGGGGTTTTTTGGTAATCCAATAAATACAACCCAATGGCCAATCACAGTCCGCACATTTGCCAAGTGTCACTCAAAGTTTCAAATTTCTTTGGATCTTTCCTTTACCGGGTAAGAGAAAATTCTGTGTAATAACTTCTCATTTACACTGCCATCACTCTCATTTGTCACTTATTTTTCTCTCTCCAAAATCCATTACCGCCCTCTCTCTTGTCTCCTTACCTTTGCTACCTCTTCAACACACTGAAACCCTAAAATCAACGTCCTTTCATCCGCCCAATCTACGATCTCCACCATCCCAATGGATAAATCAATGACATATTCACACTCCTTGCCTCCCGGTCTTTCTATTGAACCAGTTATATTTTTGTTTCGAGCAACCTCGTCGCCGACCTTCATTTCTCCATCTTCGAATGATTCGGTAAGAACGAACACTGTTTCTCCCTCTCCAACACTTTTACAATCCTATTAACATAGTAAAGTTGTGTATTTAATCTTTTCACTGTTTTTTTCATCTACAAAGAGGTTGACTTAGATCTGATAAAGGGCCTTGGAATAACCTAGAAATTATGAAGGTTAGTCTATGTGTTATAGTACTTACTTTCCCCTTCTGATTGTTCATCTGGTGATATACTAAATCTCATATCTCTTTTTGATTTGATTAACCTTTCAGATTTGTTAAATAAACTGTTGAATGGTAGAAACCTGACAGGTAAAAAATTTCTCTTAATTTGTTAGTTTTAACATCAAACAATTCTTCTATGTTTTATAATTTTGTTTATCTTGTAGGAATATTGTAGGAATAAATATAAATTGAAAGAACCAACGGTAAAAAATAAGGGGTAAGTTTGGAAAGAAACATAAAGGGGTGTTGTTTTTGTTATTTCTTATGGTTTATCTGATGTTCTCATTTCAATCTGGTTTTTGAGATTTAGGGATTTTAAAATAAAGTTTTATTAGATTTATGGTTTATTAGGGTGTGAATGCGAGTAAAGATGTCATTCAGTTTTCACCTTTCAATGTACAAAATTTGTTAACTTGGTTTTATCATTTGCATCTATGGCAGTTTATTCGAACCTTGCAGAAATTGTGGCTTCCTGGTTTTACACTATTGTTGCATTTTTTGTTGGTAATAAGGTAATGGAGTCTTATCAATTCCGTTACATTTGCTGCAAATATTTTCAATTCCTATACATGCTGCCAATTTTCCCTTTTACATTAGATCAGATTTCTGTAAGTAGCCTACTTCTCTATTGCTTTCATGTTAAAATCACATTACATCAATTTTCCCTTTTTAAGATAACTTACAGCTTATTATGTGAAAACAATTTATTTGTATTTTATCATTAGTTATAGAAATAAAATAATTTATGCACTAACACGTAATTACGATAAGTGTTTTTGTTATAATTTGTGCCTAGAAAGACTCGACATAAGATGCTCATGGCGTTAGACTAACCTTACCTTCCCATTAAAGAGCTACTGCTGAAATAGTTTTTGATGCAGGTTAAACAAAGGAAACTATTATTTGTACTCTGCCTAATGAGAGATCTATTTTCAGCATATATATTAGGTACCAATTATTTCATATTCTACTCATATTTTATCTTCTTTTTTTTACTCCCTTCCACTTTTTTACGCACCAAATTTTTCAATATGATACTAAAAGTTCCTTGCCTATTTATTTTTGACGAAAACTTGAAAGCATATAAATTGTAGGCTACTATGTTGCAGGTATTAACTGGGAATAAAGATAATGTTGAATTTGTACGGCTATGTGTTCAATCGAGCCCTTTGTTCTTTCTGGAGGTTGGATTGAGTCCTTTGTTGATGCTATGAGAAAAAACTGAATTGGAATCATCAAATTTCTATTGATTTTAACCCCTCTTTGTCTATTTTTTTCTATTGACTTTAGCCTGACTTTTTGTTTTATGGATTTCTCACAAATGTGATTAATATTTCATGAAGTGGCACGGGAGACTACAAATTAGTTCCAAACAAGAACAAAACTCGCATCAAGGATTGAAATGAGTGTTCATGTCTTGACAACTGTATAACATCTATGGGCCAGCTCCTTCAAAATAAGTCAAGAGAGCTTCCTTTTCTTCTTTTAATGTTGACAATTTGCAAGTGACTGAGTTACAACTTTTCCGGACCAATAGGTAAGAATCTATGACATTAAAAGTTATAATTTTGCTTTTTTTTAGTTTATTTTGCATTAAATTATGGTTAGTTAGTAATGTTTCAGGTTTGCGGTCTCATTCAATTGTGGAGTGTTTGTGAAAGCTATAAATTGATGCAGGTACCAGTCGTGGAGCTTGCATCTACCAAATTTTGCTTTTTTAAACTGATGCGGGTTCTTTGATGACAATATGTGCTATCAACTGATGTTCAGTTTCATTTTATATGATGCAGGTACCAATATTTGCTATCAAATTATGTATTTATTCAGTAACGTTTCCTTTTGTAGCTGTTCTTTGATGACAATATCTGCAATATTCATACAAGAATACATTGATTTGTTAAATAATGCAAGCAGGTAAAGTAAGCATTCGCCCTATATTTATTACGTAATTTCTAAAGCATACTTAGGACGCACAAGTATCTTCCGAGGCACTGCTTTTTCTTTTTCATTATCTATTTGTTCCCATATTATGTAAGCCTATTATATTTTGGTTCATGACATGTTTCTGTTCAATTTCAATATTCTTATATGAATATTCTTGGTTAGTTAATTTTATTTTCTCACTAACTGATTTATAAGTCGCATGATTGATAGCATATGGGTTCCTCTCAGTGTCAATGTTCAGCTTCTGCGACTATAGTACAGTTAGAATAGCATGAGTTCCTCTTAGTGTTAATGATATTAATTTTTATAAGCTTACTTAATTAGAAGTAGAAAACTTAAATATTAATACATGTATTGGTTTTTGTTAGTTTTTTTTTGTGAGTCAGCATCTGATGTCGGTCCTTCTTATGCTCATTTATACAAGCTGTAACGCAAGTTGTAAGTATAATACTGTTGGCCCAGTTTTTTGCACTTTTGTTGGCTGGGTTGTGTTTATAGTTTTTTATCCGGAACTATGCTGAATTTATGACGGTTAATTGACCTTCAGTAGTTACTTAATAGCTTTTTTGGTTTAAGCTTTTTTGGTTTAAGCTTTTTCCGATTAAAACTATTTTGGTTTTAATAGCTTTTCTACATATTTGTCACAGCTTCTGGTAGAATAGTTTTGGAATAAGTTATTATGTTTATTTGTTTTTCCAATTTAAGCTGTTTTGATTTAAACCTTTTCTACATATTTGCGCATTGCAGCTTGCATTTCCTTAAAGATTGTCTCACGCTCAATGAAGGTATGTTACTTGTGACTAATAGGATTTCATATCTTTTATGTTTTTTAATATTTATAGCTTAATTCTCATAAAATGTCATTCAGAATTTGAGTACAGGTTATTTCATGAATAAAAGGATTGTCATTCCATTAGTCCGACTTCTCTCTGATATTTGCACTTCTGTCCAAATACGTCTAAACATATTTATACCTTTTATCTTGTATTAAAGTTAAAGTTAGTCCTTTGTAGGTTACCTGTGCCCTAAATGATTCTGAGAGAAGCTGGTTTTTGAGATTCTAACTGTACAGAATGTTTTTAAGCTAACAGTCAATTTATAGTTTAAAATATTCCTCTTATCAAATGGCTGACAATTTTATTTTAATCTCAGTCTAATATGCTGAATGCTGTGGAGAATGAGTTTCTTTCTTTCTGGAGGGATTGCAGTAATAACCTGAAAGATTGCATAGGATCTATTTTTGGTAAAATAAACTCCCAGCATTATGTTGAAATTGCTTATATGCAGATTGAATGGAGTGTGAGGGGTGGCACTAATCTGTTTATTTCAGTTTAATTTCTTTACAATTTGTGTCACTGATATAGAACTGCAATTTTTGAAATTCTAACTCATGGTATTTCATAACATATCCTGTTCATCTTGAAGTGATATGTGTTTTATGTCATGTTATCTCTAAATTGAAATACATTTTTGCTTAGTCATAGCTTCTAAGCACTTTTGTCACTATTTTTTTTATTGACATAGATCATTGTACTCCATTGTAACATTTTGTTTTCTATTATTGGACATATGGTCAAGCATTCTCCAAAAACAAAATTGGAATGATGCATACTATCAGTTTCTATCATAGCATCGGAATTACAACAATGCAAAGTCCCAACAACTTTTCTTCTTATATGGCTCTATTGGTTCTTTCTGACTGTTGTTGTTTTTACTCTATGAAGCAAAACATTAAGGGCTATTGGAAGCACCAGTCAGTTGGGTTACTCATCATCAAAAATTGGTAATTGAAAGTCTGTAGAGTGAGGTAGGTGGTGTCAGCATATTAGTGTGTGTGAGGGACAAGTTTGATGGTCTTAGTGAGTTTGGCTACTGATCATGTGGTCAGTATCTCTCAAGCTTGGTGTTGGTTCTGTCAATAATATTGTTCGAGTGTTTGCCTGTTATCTTTTATTAGGCTCAACTGTTGTTGTTGTTGGTTCATTTATCATAAGGTATAATGTGTATATCTACACTTAGTAACATAAATTTGTCACTTTGATAGCACTGCTTGTGCTTTGTTTTTTAATAAATTTGCCTTTTTTTTAAAAAAAAAAAAAAAGAAGAAGATACCTTTGAAAGTTATTGGAAGTAATTTAATTGGCAACTTGATTGTTAGAAGTGGGATGTGAACAAACAAGAATATCTATAGCATAAGATATCAAATTGAGTGTCAAATACTATTTAATATTGCTTTGTCCAAAATTTAATATTGTTTTGATTACTTTGATATAATGTCAAATACTTCGTGTATCTTTTTATTTATTTATTTTAGTTACAATAAATTTAGTTACAAAATGTTGACATTTTTTAATGTATATTAAAGAATATTTAAAGTGTATATTAAAATTTTTAATAGAGTGATTAACTTGACTCAACATTTTTATACTATAACAGTTTTATACTAAATTTTGGTCATTAACCGTCTAAAAACTATTATTATTTGTAATGATAATTTTTATTTATATGAATCAATTTTTTTGTGTGATAATATGGGCCTGTTTGTTTCATTATCTACAATATCTTCAATGTGAAGTCATCATTGTTGTTGTAGTTAAATTTTTTAATTATCATTTGGTAAATTAATTATTAAGTAATTGCTAATTATTATTTATATATTTTCATTATGTGAGATAGTTGAAAAGAAGAAATATATATATATATATATATATATATATATATATATATATATATATATATATATATATATATATATATATATATATATATATATTTTATTATGATTAATAGTATTAGTGAAAGAAAATTGGGTAAGATATTAGTGAAAATTAAGTAGAATCATTATATCTTTGAGTATGTGTATTATTTATATTTTAATGTTTAAGTATTTTATTAATTATTTTTTATAATGTTTAAAGATTAACAAAAGTTTATAGTGAAGATTAAGAAAATTCCCGTGACGAGACACAAGTCACAACCAATTAGATTTCAATAAACAAGAACAACTTTGATGTATAATAACATAGATATGAAGATGGTGTGTTTACATATAAATTTTGATTAACATATTTTTTTGACAGTTTGCATGAAATTACAAATTAACAAAGTGGGAAAATGGTCCCTATGTTTCTAACAACTATAAAAGATTGTTCTATTCGAAATTTCATGCATATTGCATTGCATAATATTTCACCTAATTCTTCTGCAATTTGCAATATATAATATATTAAGAATAACTACTATATTTGAATGAGTTTATCTACATTCTATTGCTTGTATATATTTAGGAAAGTGATGTTTAAGTGGATTGATGTTTTGGTTTTATTTGTTGTAGATTGTTAAGTTACCTACCTACTAAGTTGATTCATTTTTCGTGCAGATTGTTGATCAATAGAGTTTAGAGAAATGTGTTTTTAAATGTGCACAAGACATTTTTCGGGACTTCACTTGCTCCATCAATGGCCAAGTGATTAGTCACACTTAGACAACATTGTAATGATTGAATAACAATGGAGTTTTGTTTTTAAGAATCATGAAAATAGTTACTTGAAGTTGATTGCATTCTGTGTACATGTATAAGTGTCGGTCCCTCATTGACGAGTCATTATCCGACAAAAGTAATCGGCAGACAATAAGGGTTGGGCTTGGGATCTTTGAGAAAGTTTTGTTCTTTTTTCTCTGTTTTCTTCAATGTAATGGTTTTAGAATTGCCTTTTATGTTTATTATGGTTGCATGTGTAATATTATTGGGAATTGATTATTCTCTTAAATTATTCAGCATTAACTGATGAAACATATTAGTTAAACATATTTTTCTTCAATGTAATGGTTTTAGAATTGCTTTTTATGTTTAATTTTTGTTGTTATTTGGTAGGTGTTAGACTATCACTCATTTGCGTTAAAAATGTGATTAGAATATTACATTAACTGGCACGGGACACAACTAAATTTATTCAAATAAAAAAACATGTATAAATATTACTCACAACGTACATTTGACTACGATTATTATAAGAAAATAAAAAGTGATATTTGTAAATTTTACAATCTCATGAATTTTATCACCGATATTCATTAATTTTACGGGTCACTATCATGACAATAAATTTTTTATTTTATTTTAATCAACAACATATTTATAAATATTTATAATTATTAGTAATATTTATAGTTATTAGACATATTAGATTTATCATGTAAGTAATTTACTACATATTTTTTAAAATATTTTAATTATTAATAATTTTATAATAACAATGTATATTTACAATAAATAAGCCATATGAAATTATCTAAGATAGAAATGCATGTACCCGTGCGGACGGACAGGTCTTCGACTAGTTAATTAATTAAAATAAAAGTGGGAGTGTTGGTGGTGTGAAGTGTAAAGTCGGGGGTGTGATGAGTAAAAAGCTCTACTCACACTATTTATTTTATTTTTATTATTTTAGAATAATAAAAGGAATAAAAGAAGGAAAAGAGAAAAAGAGAAGAATTGAGAAGTTTCATTCTACGTGCAATTGAAAAGAGGAAGAGGAAAGAGGAAAAGCCAAAGGTGTCAGAATCCGACGAATTCCCATGAGGTAAGGGGTGATTTTGTCTGATTGTTATGCCTTATGAGTTTTGATAATCAATAGACTTGATTAACATGTTAGAAATCTCAATTTATGATTCTCTAGGTTTGTAGTATTTTATCCAAATTTACCCAATTGCATGAAATTAGAATGAATGGATGTTATAGGATTGTTGGATGTTGTTAAATGGTGTTAAACCTCACTATTATACTGTTGTTGGGATGATTTTTGTGGTATTGGATGTGTTGATTCGTAGAGGAATGATGGGGTTTGAGTTGGGAAGAAGAATGTTGTCAAATTGAGTATTTTCTGCTACAGAACGCGTATGAACTAGTTCCCAGTATGGAGGAACCGGGTTCCCTTTGTAAAACTCACTAAAATTGTCATTTTTGAACGCAGGAACCGGTTACTCCCGGGGTGGAACCAGGTTCCCAGTGCAAATTTTACACATGAAAATGACATTTTTTCCAGGAACCGGTTCCCCATTTGGAGGAACCCGTTCCCACTGTTACTTTTTGAAAAATACTAAACTTTAAAAATTCATAACTTTCAAACCGTAAGTCCGTTTTAGTCGCCGTTTTGGAAGTTGTTTCTTAAATTAAATACTCTATTTTATAAAATTGATAAAATACTATTTCTTGGATTTTATTTTAAAAAGAGTCGATTTTCCGAATTGTGGACTATAGTAGTTCTAAAAATTGTGATGAACTGTTTGAGATTGTTCTGACTGATTTGATGAGGATTACATGCCTATGTGCTGTTCCTGTTGTATATTCATGATTGTGTTGTTATCATGTGATGTTTGTTGGTGTTGGCTATGTATGGAATGATGTTTTAATATCATATTCTGTTATTTGAATGTTGCATGCTTTTAATGTGCATGCATATGCATTCTGGTGGTGGTTAATTCCCATTGTGTGGAATTGGACCTGCAGAGCCAATACCCGTACCCAGTGGTTTAGTGGTGGTCAGGCTGAATTCGTGTCTCAGTGGTGTATGGGCGAATCATTGATTAACATTGTGTCCGAGGTGTAAACGGAACAGGGTGTGAATTTAGTTCACGTTTGGTACCACATGCATAGAGTCTGCATCATTATTTGTTTAGATTATAACATGTTAGGATGGATTCCAGTGTTATAGTCTGTTGTTTGTGTATGACGTATATTTGTGACTTGTGTATGAAGCAGATCTAATTATGCTAAATAGGGTGGACTGATGTCTTATGATATTTTATTGCTTTTGATGAACTTATAATGCATTTTAATTGTGATGAAATCTCACCCTTTGATGATTTCAGATTAAAGTTAGCGGCTCAGGAGTTGGTGAGGATGGCTTATAGAGTTGTGCTATTTAATTATCCGCGTGTCATTGTCATGCTCTGGTAGTTGTAACACTAGGGAACAATTGTTTTAGAGTTATAGTTTTAAACTCTGTTTACTTTTGGTTTATGTTGGGATAATTTATATATTGAATTTTATTCTGGTTTGTTGGTATTTTTGTTGTGTAGAACATGTTATTGGTTTTGATTATTTTAATAAATTTCTTCCGTCAAGCATGACATTTTGAATGAGATTTTCTATTTTAATAAATTGTAATGCCCTTTATTATATGTTAACTCTGATTTATTTATTAAATTCGTGGGGTATTTTAGAAGGGGTGTTACAATAGTGGTATCAGAGCATAGTCGGTCGTTGTGACTAGTGTCTTAATTTCATTATCCTTTTGTACACAACAAGTCTGTACAACACTGTCGGTACTTGTTTCTTTTCTAATTGCTTATTGCAGGAGTAGTGTGAAACTAAGTGGGGGAGAAGAGATGCTTTCCGGATATGTTCCGATTGTAAGTCATTGGTACGAGGTACTGCTTGAGAAGACAGTGCAAGAGTGGTTAGAGTTGTTGGAATCGTTTGAACCGTGAGTCATAGTTGGTAGTGCAAAAACGATTACGAGAAAGTGTTGGTAATGATGGTTTATACTCCAGTATGATTATCGGATGTCTATTGAAAAATTGAGGATTTGATCACCCTTAATCTCTTATTGATAGTAGACAGAATCGTATTGGATGGTATACAATTGTCTTGCTATCTAAATGGGGCATAAAGTGATGAATATGAATGAAGTTTGGTAGAAGCTTGTGAACCATATGAGTTGACGAAGACTCTAATAAGGACAATGAATTAAGATGGATGATCAGAGTTACGCAGCTGTTAATGATGGTGCGGTATCATTATGTTGTATACTTTGATGGAAGTAAGGGGAAAGCTAAGAGCGATGAATTACCTATTGCAAATGAATTTTCCGAAGTTTTTCTGGAAGATGTTAGTGAATTGCTACCTGAGAGAGAAGTGGAATTTGTTATACATTTGATTCCTGGAACTAGACCGGTGTTGATGGCGCCTTATCGCATGTCGACATCTGAATTATTTGAATTGAAGAAGCAGTTAGAAGAGTTACTTGAGAAGAAGTTTATTCGTTCGAGTGCTTCGCCGTGGGCTGCTCCTGTGTTGTTGGTTAAAAAGAAAGAGGGTTTGATGAGACTGTGTGTTGATTACAGACAGTTAAACAAAGTTACAATCAAGAATCGGTGTCCATTGCCGAGGATTAATGATTTGATGGATCAACTGGTTGGGGCTTGTGTGTTCAGTAAAATTGATTTGAGGTATGGATATCATCAGATTCGTGTGAAGACGGAAGATATTCAAAAACTGCATTCATAATGAGGTATGGACATTATGAGTATTCTGTTATGCCGTTTGGAGTTACTAATGTACCTTGTGTTTTCATTGAGTATATGAACAGGATATTCCATCTGTATCTTGATAAGTTTCTGGTAGTCTTTATTGATGACATTCTGATCTATTCGAAGAGTGATGAAGAGCATGCAGAACATCTTAGGATTGTGTTGAAATTGTTGAAGGAGAAGAAGCTTTATGCGAAGTTGTCCAAGTGTGAGTTTTGGTTGAGTGAAGTAAGCTTTCTTGGCCATGTGATTTCCAAGAATGGCATTGCTATTGATCCTACGAAGGTAGAAGCGGTATCTCAGTGGGAAGTGCCGAAGAATGCTTTTGAAATCCGTAGTTTTCTTGGTCTGGTAGGTTACTACATGAAGTTCATAGAAGGATTTTCGAAGTTAGCTTTTCCATTGACTAAATTGACAAGAAAGGGTCCAGTGTTTGTTTGGGATTCTGAATGTGAGAAAGGCTTCCAAGAGTTGAAGAAGAGATTGACTAGTGCTCCGATTTTGATTTTGCCGAATCCGGCGGAATCTTTTGTTGTGTACTATGATGCTTCATTGATGGGTTTAGGTGGTGTTTGGATGCAAGATAAGTAGGTAGTGGCTTATGCTTCGAGACAGTTGAAGATTCATGAAATGAATTATCTGATTCATGATTTAGAGCTGGCAGCTGTGGTATTTGTTTTGAAATTGTGGAGGCATTATTTGTATGGATCTCGATTTGAGGTATTCAGCAATCATAAGAGTCTGAAGTATCGCTTCGATCAGAAAGAACTAAACATGAGGCAGAGAAGGTGGTTAGAATTCCTGAAAGATTATGATTTTGGTTTGAATTACCATCCTGGTAAGGCAAACGTGGTTGCATATGCCTTGAGTAGGAAGTCGTTGCATATTTCTATGTTGATGGTGCGTGAATTGGATTTAGTTGAGCAATTCAGAGACTTGAGTTTGGTATGTGAGACTACTCCAGAAAGTGTTAAATTGGGTATGTTGAAGTTGACTAGTGGTATTCTGGAGGAAATTTGAACTGGACAGAAATCGGATGTCGGTTTAGTCGATAAATTGACGTTGATCAACCAAGGTCAAGGAGGTGAATTCTGGATTGACGAGAATGGTGTTATGAGATTTGGTGATAGAGTTTGTGTCCCGGATATTACAGAGATTAGGAAGAGTTTTTTGGAAGAAGGACATCATAGTGGATTGAGAATTCATCCGGGTGCTACTAAGATGTATCATGACTTGAAAAAGTTGTTTTGGTGCCCTGGAATGAAGAAGGAAATTGCTGAGTTTATTTATGCTTGTTTGGTTTGTTAGAAGTCGAAAATTGAACATCAGAAACCGTCAGGGGTTGATGGAACCGTTGTTTGTTTCGGATTGGAAATGGGGTGGCATTTCTATGGATTTTGTGTCTGGTCTGCCGAGGACAACGAACAATTGTGATTCTATCTGGGTTATTGTTGATCGGTTGACGAAGTCTGCTCATTTATATCGATAAGAATGGAGTATTTGATGGAGAAGTTGGCTCAGTTGTATGTCGAGAATATTGCGAGTTTGCACGGTATTCCTTCTAGTATTGTGTCGGATAGAGATCTGAGGTTTACATCTAAATTCTGGACAGGGTTGCAAGAAGCTTTGGGTACTAAGTTGCGGTTAAGTTCTGCTTATCATCCGCAGACAAATGGTCAGACGGAGAGAACGATTCAGTCGTTAAAGGATTTGTTGCGAGCGTGTGTGTTAGAGAAAGGTGGAGCTTGGGATAGTTACTTACCATTGATTGAGTTTACCTACAACAATAGTTTTCATTCGAGAATTGGAATGGTTCCGTTTGAGGCATTGTATGGTACGAGGTGTCGGACGCCGTTGTGTTGGTACAAATTTGGAGAAAATGTTGTGATTGGACCGGAGATTGTCCAACAGACTTCAGAAAAGATTAAGATTATTCAGGAGAAGCTGAGAGCTTCTCAAAGTCGTCAAAAGAGTTATCATGATAAGAGGAGGAAGGATCTCGAGTTTAGTGAAGGAGATCATGTGTTTATGCTAGTTACTGCGATGATTGGTATTGGTCGAGCTTTGAAGTCAAAGAAGTTAACTCCGCATTTTATTGGTCCGTTCCAGATTACGAAGAAAGTTGGGAAAGTTGCTTATCATATTGTTTTACCGCCGTCGCTTGCGAATTTGCATGATGTCTTCCATATATCTCAGTTAAGGAAGTACATTGCTGATCCGTCTCATGAGATTCAGGTAGACGACATACAGGTACGACATAATTTGACTGTTGAAACGTTGCCTGCGAGAATTGAGGATCGAAAATTGAAGCAGCTGCGAGGTAAAGAGATAGCTCTGGTGAAAGTAGCTTGGGGAGGACCAGCAGGTGGAAATGTTACTTAGGAGCTGGAGAGCCAGATGAAAGACTCTTATCCCGAACTTTTCGTCTAAGGTATGTTTTCGAGGACGAAAACTTTTTAGTGGGGGAGAGATGTGACACCTCAAATAATTTGATTATTAAATAATTAGGATTTTTAATTATTAATTTAATTAAAAGTTTAATTATTGGTATTTTTGGATTATTGGAATTAATTAATTAAAATAAAGTGGGAGTGTTGGTGGTGTGAAGTGTAAAGTGGGGGGTGTGATGAGTAAAAAGCTCTACTCACACTATTTATTTTATTTTTATTATTTTAGAATAATAAAAGGAATAAAAGAAGGAAAAGAGAAAAAGAGAAGAATTTAGAAGTTTCATTCTACATGCAATTGAGAAGAGGACGAGGAAAGAGGAAAAGGCAAAGGTGTCAGAATCCAACGAATTCCCACGAGGTAAGGGGTGATTTTGTCTGATTGTTATGCCTTATGAGTTTTGATAATCAATAGAGTTGATTAACATGTTAGAAATCCCAATTTAGGATTCTCTAGGTTTGTAGGATTTGATCCAAATTTACCCAATTGCATGAAATTAGAATGAATGAATGTTATAGGATTGTTGGATGTGGTTAAATGGTGTTAAACCTCACTATTATACCGTTGTTGGGATGATTTTGGTGGTATTAGATGTGTTGATTCGTAGAGGAATGATGGATTTTGAGTTGGGAAGAAGAATGTTGTCAAATTGAGTATTTTCTGCTACAGAACGCGCAGGATCCGGTTCCAAGTATGGAGGAACCGGACTCCCTTTGTAAAACTCACTAAAATTTTCATTTTTGAACGCAGGAACCGGTTACTCCTGGGGAGGAACCGGGTTCCAAGTGCAAACTTTACACATGAAAATGACATTTTTTCCAGGAACCGGTTCCCCATTTGGAGGAACCCGTTCCCACTGTTACTTTTTGAAAAATACTAAACTTTAAAAATTCATAACTTTCAAACCGTAAGTCTGTTTTAGTCGCCGTTTTGGACTTTGTTTCTTAAATTAAATACTCTATTTTATAAAATTGAGAAAATACTATTTCCTGGATTTTATTTTAAAAACAGTCGATTTTCCAAATTGTACACTATAGTAGTTCTAGAAATGGTGATGAACTGTTTGAGATTATTCTGACTGATTTGATGAGGATTACATGCTTATGTGATGTTCCTGTTGTTTATTCATGATGGTGATGTTATCATATGATGTTTATTGGTGTTGTCTATGTATGGAATGATGTTGTAATATCATATTCCGTTATTTGAATGTTGCATGCTTCTGATGTGCATGCATATGCATTCTGGTGGTGGTTAATTCCCATTGTGTGGAATTGGACCTGCAAAGCCAATACACGTACCCAGTGGTTTAGTGGTGGTGAGGCTGGATTCGTGTCCCAGTGGTGTATGAGCGAATCGTTGATTAACGTTGTGTCCGAGGTGTAAACGGAACAGGGTGTGAATTTAGTTCACGTTTGGTACCACATGCATAGAGTCTGCATCATTATTTGTTTGGATTGTAACATGTTAGGATGGATTCCAGTTTTATAGTCTGTTGTTTGTGTATGATGTATATTTGTGACTTGTGTATGAAGCAGATCTGATTATGCTGAATAGGGTGGACTGATGTCTTATGATATTTTATTGCTTTTGATGAACTTATAATGCATTTTAATTGTGATGAAATCTCACCCTTACTTTGATGATTTCAGATTAAAGTTAGCAGCTCAGGAGTTGGTGAGGATGGCTTATAGAGTTGTGCTATTTAATTATCCGCGTGTCAGTGTCATGTTCTGGTAGTTGTAACACTGGGGAACAATTTTTTTAGAGTTATAGTTTTAAACTCTGTTTATTTTTGGTTTATGTTGGGATAATTTATGAATTGAATTTTATTCCGTTTTGTTGGTATTTTTCGCTGTGTAGAACATGTTATTGGTTTTGATTATTTTAATAAAGTTCTTCAGCGAAGCATGACATTTTGAATGATATTTTCTATTTTAATAAATTATAATGCCCTTTATTATATGTTAACTCATATTTATTTATTAAATTCATGGGGTATTTTAGAAGGGGTGTTACACGGAGAGTTCGACAAAACCACCATCGGCTCGGTCAAAAGGAGATTGGAGTAGCTCATAAAAACAAGCTCAAATCTAGGAGAAACCCTCTATAAAAATAAAGGCAAGTTCCATCCATTGGCCTTCTACATGGAAGTATTTTTCAGAGGCGCCCCCGATGTGAACATCCCTTTGCTTGTATGGGCCAGAATGGCAAACTTCGATGTGAGGCGAATCTAAATAGACCAGGGGAGTTCGGTCGATATCATGTACACACAACTCTTCCACACCCTACATATAAACAAGACCCAATTCACCCCATACGTCGGTTCTAACTTACAAGGATTCAATGGATCGATCTCAAAACCGTGAGGGTACGTAAAGATGATAGTAACTTTTTTAGGGCTGGAGAAACGGGCAGATCTATTAAGACCCAATTCCTCGTGGTCGATTGACCGTCCCTCTACCAGTTCATTTTTAGAAGACCCACTCTAGCAGAATTATCCGCAGTCTCTTCCACGGTGCACCTAAAAATGAAGTATTACATCTTCGGGGGTTTGGTGGCAACCTTACATGGGGATATCCAGACTGCCCAAAGGTGTTTCAAGGCCTTCGCCAAAGGTATGAGTTCAATTAGCCACCAATCAAAGATTGGTAGCAAGACCATCAGGTCGACACAAGGCCACTGCCTCAGGTTGACACAATCGACCTTGACAGCCAACTCGAGCCAAAAGATCTCGCACAACATCGTAGGAAGGGAAAGGAACCAATGATCGAGGAAGACTCGCCCGTTCCAGCCAAACCCGAGGAGACCGCAAAGAACCACATGCGGCCAATCCTCGAAGATGATTTCATGATTCAACCAAAGGCGTTCGAATAGGTGCAGATCTCCTCAATTTGGCCCAAAGATAACTGGAGGTATGCCTCAAAGATAACACGAACCTATTTGCTTGGAGGGTAGCAAAGATTCCCGGCTTAGACCCAGAAGTTGACTTCCACCATTTAACGATAGATCTTGCCCTTAAGGTTGTAGCTTAGCATTGGAGAAAGTAGTCCCTGGAGAAAACCGAAGTTGCCAAGTAGGCTGTTAGAGACCAATTAGAGGCGAATTTCATCTCGGAAGCCTAGTATACGACCTGGTTCTCCAATATTGCACTTGTTAAGAAAAATAATGGAAAATGGTGTATGTACGTTTGATTACTATAATCTCAATAAAGTGTTCCCTAAGGACGCTTACTGTAACACCCCAATTCTACCCCTCGTAATTGATAATAAAATCAGAGTTTCAAAATTTCATCTAACAAAATTGAGGCATCACATATTCGCATTTTCATCAATTCGCATTATAATGCACATCAAAAGTCGGATATACCGATTCATACATAATTCATCATATACACATATGACTATTCACAGCACAGCGGATGTGTTCACAAAATATACATATCATCATGTTATCATCAATACATAAGGTTAAAACATCATAAGATAGTATACATAAACTATCCTATCAAAATAATAACGTCGCCTAAATCCCGAGTGCTACTACGACCAGAGCAGAGCGACAAAAAATAAAGAGACTCGAGCTAATCCTCCTCATCCTCGGGGATCACCTGCACGTTACCAATATATAGGCAACGGCGAAACAAGTAAAGAGTGAGATACTCCAAAACATATAATTAAAAGCATGATAGAATATATAAATAGTTTTAGAATTATAAATGATATAAGTTACATAGAGTATGTCAACATATATTAAAAGCTTACATACTTTAAATTAGCATTTAGTATATAAATTAACACTTTACTTCGTCACATAATCATTATGCTCGCATCAACACAAAGTATCATATATCATCGCAATTCAACATCATTCATCAATTAAAACCCAATGCCAAACAACTCAAACATAAACACAACCGACTCCATGCGACACGACTATGTTATGCATGTGGTACCCGTCGCTTTGTCCATATTTAGGAACACTTGGCATAAAGCCCATCGTCGCTTGGCATAAAAGCCCATCGTCGCTTAGCATAAAAGCCCTCGTCGCCATTGCAATGTATGTGACTCAATAATAAAGATAACACAACAACTCATCATCATCGCTCATCAAAATTGACATAAAGTCCACGTCGCCATATTTATTCACATCAAATAAACATATCATCGCATCGTATAATCAACAAGTATTCATTAATAAATACACCGTCGCAACCATTATGTTTATTCACACAACATCATTATCAATTAATTCACCAAATTCCAAAAACGGAAAAATAGCCAAAACACCAATAATAATCGCGAAAGCCATTCTTAATAACCGGCATTAATTATAAACATCAACGTCGAAATCGGATTGTCCATACATGTCCTAAATTGACTAAAACACAATCCGGTTCAATTTAACCGTAATTTGGCCTATTTCGGGTCGTTTCGTAAAAACTCAAAATTTCTAAAAACTAACCTCACCACTATGTTCTACACGTCGAACTTAGCTAGGACGTCAATTTTTGTTGAATTCAGAGCAACTTGCTCCGTCATCGAATTTACCGAAATCGGAAAATCGGAAGATAATCGGGTTCTAAGTTAAATTGGCTAACTTATGTCCTAATTATATTTTAGTGATATAAAGTGTTACTAGGTGGAATTGGAGATAATCAAAGAAACAGAAGCTTTCTTAAAACAAATTATGCAGAAAACTCATTGACAGAAAACTAGTTTACAGAAAAACAAAAACAAAAATTTCTCCATTCCACCCATAGCCACCGGGACGTACGTCCCTTACTTGATCATGGGAAGGAGGCGGGTTCCTCACATTGGGGGACGGTCGCCCCACACATGGAAGTGGGAGCCTCCCCCTTCGTCTTTCCTCCACACTTCTTCCCTGCATTTTCGTTTCTTACAATTTTCTTCTTTCTGGTTTTTATATTTTACTGTTATAGTTTTTCTTTTCCATTTTCATTCTATAACTTCATATACTACAATACTAATAACAACACACCCATAATCCCTACTCCTAATCCAACTTTACTAAACTATTTCAACAATCAACCAACCAAACCCTATAAACCAACTATCAATTTTCCCCCAATCCAAACTATAACTATCAAACCCTTACTATATGAGATAGAAATCAAACCCCTTACTTTGCAAGCTTTGATTGGTCTTGATGATTCTACAAACCCAAACTTGCTCTCCTTCTTGATCTTCTCTTGCTCTTCTACCAAAACCCTTTCTTTCCTTCTAAGTTTCTATATTTGTGTTTTTGGTGTTATGTTGGAAAAAAAAGAAGAAAGTGTTTTTATAGGATGGTTGTCATACTAGCCAAGGGTGAGAAACCCAATTCTAACAAATTTCTCCCCATACCCCTATCTATTCTTAACACACTAACAGCCTCTAATTATATCATTAACTCAATTTATTAAAATAATTCTGGGGAATTAAATATTGGTCCGAATAATATTTTACCGAACCGAATGGAACGTTGCCAAATATGTTTAATAGATATATCAATTAATATAATTATTCTCTTCGCCAAACGGTAATTCAAAAATATTAATATAATATTAAATAAAACGGGTGTTACACGTACCCCCTCCCCAATATAGACAAATTGGTTGACAACTCTGCAAGTTTTAAACTACTCTCGTTCATGGATGCTTATTCTAGCTACAACTAGATCCCCATGGCTGAAACAGATAAAAAATACACGGTCTTTATAACCAAATCAGGATCTACTATTAAAATGTTATGCTTTTCAGTCTAAAGAACGTAGGTTCAACATACCAAAGAATGATGAACAAAGTATTCAGAGGAGAAATTAGGGATGCGCTCGAGTTATACATGGACGACATGATCTTCAAATACCAAGAGGAAGCCCATCATGAAATCCACTCATCATTTGAGTATAACGGAATAACGTCCATACAAAGATAATAACCAGACAAAGACAGAATAACACCAAGAGCACAGAGATCTTCCAAGCTGAGGTAAAGGTCCTAATCCTAAGTCCAAAGATCAAACTCCAAGCACAAGGATAATAACCAAGCCCAATTAAAAGTTTTTATGTTTAAGTTGAATTATTAAGTATTTTGAAAAAATAAAAATAAAATCCCATGTGAGCAAATTAAAAATGACAAGAAAGTAAAATGCTCAAATGAGCAAAAGGAAAAATGACATGAAATGTAAATGTTAGATGTAAAATGCATAAAAATAAAGAGCATAAAAATAAATGCGGAAAGTTAAGAGAGGAAAAATAAAGAACAATTAATAAATGTTATTGAGGTTAGTAATTAGTCGTCAGCGAGGTGACCATCTAGAAACTTACGCATGAAGGTTTTCCAGAAGCTTGATAGAATCAACGCAACCACATGACAAGTTTCAATTGTTTTTTGTCAAGTATATCACCAGTTTTGGAATAATCATATCACTTGATCAAAAATGATTGAGAATTTCAAATGGTCAAGGTTAGTGCATATTTGCCAGAAGCTTGATTAGAAATCAACGCGACCACACGACAAGCGCCACAAGTGTTGAACCAAGATTAAAGCTCAAGTCATCTTTTGGGGCTTATGTTTGAACTTTGAAGTTCATGCCACCAATTGATCATTTCTTTGAATCGGGAGAAAAGAAAAATAAGATAAAGAAGAATAAAGTATTTTCAACACTCAAAATTTTGTTCGGTCTAACTTCATCAAAATCAATCAACTTTCTCGGTTGATTTGGCCAAGAGACCTATCAACACTCAAATTCCATTGATGTTGAAGAAATTTATGACTTCAAATTAAATTCAAAAGTTCAGCAAAATAAAAATGAAAATAAAGAATTAAATAAAATATTGAAATTAGATTATTTAATTAGATTTTATTGACGAAATACATAAATGGTATTTCTTCATCAAAATAAAATTCTCCAAAGTTAATCAGAGGTCAACAAAGGTTGACAAAATTTTTCAGAATTTTTCTAAGTCAAAAACTATTTAAAGAATAAAAAGAAAATGACGAAATAAACCAAAAATAACAAAAAAATAGAAAAATCAGGGATAAAAAATAAAATGAGGTCACCAATATTTGTCAAATGAACATTGGATCCTTCCATAATTTTTCTAGAATTTTTAAAAGTCAAAAAGTATTTTAAAACAATTAAAAATATAAAATAAAAGGGAAAAATCATAAAAAATATCAAATATGAAAATAAAATTATGAAAAAATAAAATTCAGAAAGATAATATTTCAAAATATTTTTGTGAATTTTTTCATAATTGTTGGACCAAAAATGAATTTTATATGATTTTTTGAAGTTTAAAACATTAAAAATATAAAAATAAGAATATAAAATAAAAGCCAAAAAATATGAGCCATTAGATCATAGTCAAAATGCGTTAGTAAGCTAATCCAAAGGATCAGACACGTTGTGCTTGATATGGACCCTCCCGATTTTCACACCGGATCAGGAATTAAAATCAAATTAAAAAAATAAAACAAGGAAAGATATCACGCGTTGGATGGAGTCTGACTCACAAAAGTAATCAGATCCAAGGGCACACATTACGCGTGCATGGTACAACGTTATCACTAGATCGGATTCAAAAAAATTACATATCACACTTTCATTGGCTGAAGACGAACACGTAGGTCGTCTTCAACCTTCATCCATGGCCAATCCTCAAACTGTGAAATAAATTCCTTAGACCGGTGTCATTCGCTTCGTCTCTTCAAGATGATTCTAATGGTACCCTCGCGAAAAATTTATTTCACCTCTACCATGAACAATTTGGAAAAAACTGAACGAAATTCACTTTCAGAGCTCTGAAACTGGACTTGGATAGCACGATTTAGGGAGCTTCAAGGCACGATTCTTGTTCTTTTAGCTTTAGTGAGGTTCAAGGAAGAAGAATCAAAGGTTAATTTCAAACTGAAAGTGGCTTAAACTTGAACTCAAAGTTGCAAAAAATTTGGTTCGTGAGAGAGTTTGGCAGAGGTTTTCTATCTATCAAAGCTTGAGGAAATGAGTGGAATGTTTCTCTTATTTATAGGAGAGGCAAATAGAATCAAAATGAGGGGTGGATGATGACATTTGAGTGGAAATCATGCACACCCGTGTTCATGAAGAAAATGTGACCTTGTGTGCATCAAAACTCAATCATTTCTTGTGTTTTGATGTGCTAATTAATCTTGGGAAGTTCCTAATCACAATTAGTCACGAAAACAAGGCTTAACTTGGCTTAAAATTGAGTTACGCGGACAATTGCACAAACTGGTGGCGAGCTCAAAATAGGATTTTGCTCAAACTTTGAACTAAGGCCAAATCAAATTCCCTCGTGCGTTTTTTGATTTTCCTTGAGCCAAATGTAGTATTCAAAGAGTAGAACATAATGCAAAAAGAATCAAATCCAATGGATGCTTGATCTGAGAGATTGAGCCTTTAGGATTCTTGAAAAATCATTGAATTTTCTGGTCAGGCCTTGGTCAAGTATGCTTCTTTCTAAAAATGACCTATAATGTTTCTTTCTCAAAAATGATTTTCACCTCATAAGCAAACATCCAAGAATTTTCTTTTCCCACCAATTGAACTAAGTTGTTTTAGACATCCTTAGGTTCATTGTGAAAGAAAAATGAGCTCAAGGAGGCAATGGATGACCAAGATATGATCCTTTGAAGTCATACATGATAAGTGAAGCATCAATCTAGGGAGTAGGCAACCATAGGTCTTCAAAACAATTTTCTCATCATTTAAACTTCTTGAATCAAAGCATATACACATTAGGAGTCTTTAGAGAATCAAATGATCTTGAATTCATCCACAAACTTCAGACACATATCAAGATATGGTCCTCAGAAGTCCAAAATCCTAATTTCAAGAGAGACGGCCATGAGATGAAGGAATTCTCAAACTTGATGATCTCTTTCAAGCATGGAGCACATATTCAAGATAAGAGAGCATGGTTGATAATGAGAGAAGTCTTCAATGAGATATAATACTTTCAAAATCTTGAGAAATGATGAGAGAAGGCATGGAAATAAACACATAAACCTACCAACCCTTTGAGACACTTGTGCACCATTCACCTTCAACATTTAGAGAGCAAGGTATACACATCATGATTAATCAAATTTAAATCATCACACACAAACAAATAGATTCATCCACAAGGTGCTTGGTGATCTTTGTGCAATGCAATGGTATGAAATGTCAAAGAATCTTAGAGGTAAAAATTGGGGTACAACAACAATATCCAAACTACAACCACATAAAATGGTTATGTTCATTTTAGTTGTCATATTAGAATATATGGTAAGTAATCAAATGTTCAATTTTATGTATCGGTACTTTTAAGTTGTTTTCTATTCTTTTAAAGCATGATGTTTACTCGAGGTTCAGATTCAAGCATTGAAGAGATTAATATTTTTGTTGGCTGAAACTCAACGATTAACAATGCGAGTATGAATAATACATTAGCAAAATGTTACTTTTGTTCATAAATACTACTACAAGAAACCAACATGACATCTTAAAAAAATAACGATAATAATAATCGTAACAGTGATATGAAACAAAGTCGATATTATGATATATGTACTCAGATCATACCCGTTTATTTTAGTAGATAGTTTTTCGTGTCAATTTTGTATCCATTTTGTGATTTTTTGTCCTATTTATTTGTAAATAACTTTTGCGCGTACTCACTAAAGATATGTCTAATTTATTTATTTATTTCAATTTTAATAAATAATCATATATATATTTAATTTTTTTAATCTTACTTATTAAAAATTTAACATTAACTACAAAAATATTAATATTATTTTTAAATTTATAAAATATACACATTTAAATATATATTTTATAAATACGTAAAGATAAAACAGATATGTTTGACAGGCTGGACTCGTCTTAATCATAATATTGATTAAATATTAATATCAATTTTGTGTGACACATGTGAACGCACAAATTCTTTATTAGTTGTAATTAAAGTTATCGGAATAATTTATTTCAAAATTCAAAATAAATTTAAAATTCTTCTCTTTCTCCTTTAAAACCGTTGAGCATAAAAGTACCTATAAAACAAACACCTTTGCAAAAGCAACATTTCTTCTCACAAATAAACAAAATAAATATAGTATATTCCTCATCAAATCAAGAGAAGAATAATATCTCTTCCGATTTATTATTTGCTTATAAAAACTCATAAAATTGTAAAAATCATAATATCACAAAGACAGCTATCTAATTGTTATTTCATTATCATAATACTATTTTGACAGCTTTTTTTTTACATTTAATTGGTATTTCTTTATCATAACACTTTTTTCTAGAAGAAATACAGCTATGTTTTTGACCGAAAAAGACAGCTATTTTAAATGGGTTAACTTTTATAGTTGTAATATAATTTTTTAATGTTTTATTATAAAGTGATAGACTAAATTTAAAATAAATATTACAAGATGATCTATTAAAATTTTAAAATAAGTTTGATAAATTGAATTAATCCATATTTCTTAATAGGTGGATTGAGTTAAATATATTAATGTGTATGGCATTGGAGGGGCTACACTTGTTTTCCTTCCCTTAATTTTATTTTATATAACGTTATTTTTCGTTAAATAAAATAAAATATTATATATATATATATATATATATATATATATATATATATATATATATATATATATATATATATATATATGAGAATGAATAAGAACCATTCGATTTAAAAAAAATGATTGAGATTAAATTATAATTTTTACTAAATTTCTTTCAAATTAATGACACATGATTTTGTGAAGATTACAATCACAAAGGAGAGATCAAATTACACCCGAAGAGTTACACCATGTGTTACACTTACTCAAAAATGTCATCTCAGATTAATATTTTTTAAATCAACCGTTGGATTGAAATATATCATCATATAGACCATACATATAAAGTTTGAGATTAATCTATAATGATTTACTATGGAATTAAGATATTCAAAAATTAACGTCAAAATGGACTTTCATATAATGTTAATTTTGATGTAGTTCAATGATATAGTAAATCATTATAGATTAATTTCAAACATTATAGGTGTGATCTTAATGATGATATGTTTCAATCCAACGATTGATTTTAAAAAATATTAATCTGAAGTGACGTTTTTGAGCGAGTGTAACTCATGATGTAACTCTTCGGTTGTATTGATCCTATATATATATATATATATATATATATATATATATATATATATATATATATATATATATATATATATATATAATTTAAAGAAGCCACAATTAATTTATCAATTATAGAGAATAATTATTTAATTAAATAAATAATTAAGAATTCGATTATTTTTATTAAATATATCAAACTTGTCTTAATTTAAGAGTTTGATGAATAATAAGATATGGTAGAGTCAAAATCTTCATCTTAACAAAAAGAATTTGTTTGGTAAGATTGATCTATGCGTTTATGTCTTAAAATTTATAGTTTATATAATTTTAGACTTATTTGATAACAGTCTTTTGATTACGAACTTGTAACGTATTTTGTTAGTTTATAATTTATTTTTCAAATGCTATTAAATACTAGTATTTTAGTTTATAGTTTATAATTTTTTATTTTTTCTTCTTATTTTGTCCTTATTATTTTTTTAACAAAAACTAACTTTTATTCTTTATAATTTATTTAATTTAAAATAAAATAATTATATATTAAATATGTTTTAAGTTATTTTACATTTATAAGTTAGTTGAACCGCTAATTTTATCAAACATTTCAATTAATTTATTAATTATCAGTCTCAACTCTCAATTATAAACTATCTATTATGAGCCATCAATTATAAACTATAAACTATCAACTAACTTATCAATCAACAGTTTTTTTACCAAACAGATTCTAAACATTTTTGCAACTTTTAAATTACTTGAATTAACAAGACAAAAGAACCGAATAACATAATATTTAATACATCTTTCTCTATTTATAAATAAAAGAATTTAAAAATTCAAAATATCAAAAGTTTAAAGAATAAATAATTGATTTTGTACTTAAAAATGTATGCAGAATATTTTGAGATATGTTATGGCTTTTTATTTAAATATTTTAACAATATTTGATTTTGATTTAGTTAATATATATCTAAATAAAATAAATAATTATCCAAATATATTAAATATAATCAGAATTATTATTTTCATAGTATATAATTAATTACAAAAAATCTAATTTGATTTTTTTTACCAATAATCATTAAAAGTATTATGACTGGTAAATAGGTAATTTAATTAAATTAAAATACCCACGTAATATTTAGACTAAAAAGATTTGAACGAATAATAGAATATATAATACATCTTTCTCTATATATATCTTCCATTATTCATTCAGAATTTTAAGTCCAAATATTCCACTCTTTTTGTCTTAAATCATCATCATGAAACATCAAAAAATACTCACAAAGTTCCTTCCAAATCTACTTATACTAGTCACTATCCTACTCCTTTCAACAACACGGACCATAGCACAAGAAGTTGGTAAGCAAGATCAAATTTTTATTTCCTCATCGTTAAGAGGTATTCCATATTATCTTTTATGATTCGAGTATAATTTAATATATATGTATTTGTGCAGAGGATGAGAGAGAATTTGATTACATAAAAGGGAGTAAAAAGGGTCCTTCACGTTGGGGTGAACTGAAGAAGGAATGGGCAACATGTAAAAATGGAAAAATGCAATCTCCAATTGATTTGGCAAATCACAAAGTGAAGATAGTTTCAAAGCTAGGAAAATTGAAGAAGAATTATAAACCTCAAAACGCTACAATAAAAAACCGAGGTCATGATATTCAGGTAATTAATCAACCCTGAAATTCATTCATTTCTTCATTGATAATCATTTTTGGTCTTAACCATCATTAAGATTTGACTAGAATATTCTAAAATCTATATATAAATGATGTCAGGTGAAATGGGAGAGAGAAGCAGGATCAATAAATATTAATGGAACAAATTTTTTTCTATATCAAGTTCATTGGCATTCACCTTCTGAGCATACAATTAACAGAAGAAGGTTTGTCTTTTTATATCTTTAAAAAAAATTCAAAAATAAAGGTTAATAAAAATTAATGTAGTATACGATATTTTTTATATATTTTAATTATCATGATGTTTTTAGAATTTTTGAAGTATTGGATCATTGGGTTCAGACTTTATATGTGTCAAATATATGGTCACGCAATAACTTTTTGGTTCCACTATTGATCTTTAGACACTGTAACCTTGTCGTCTCTATGATATAAATCTTTTTAAACATTAACTATTTGACTTTTTTTGTGTATTGCATTTAATATATACTAGGTATGCCATGGAGGTACACCTGGTTCATGAAAGTTTAAAAACAAATGGAAAAAAAACAATAGCTGTTGTTGCGCTTTTATATAAAATCGGTCGACCAGATCCTCTTCTCGCCAAGGTAAACTTCTCTTTGGATTTGTTTAAAAATTTAAATAAAAAGACTTTGAAGAGTTGCGTATATATATTAAAACGTGTTTGATATTTTAAAGAAATTTCTAAAAAAAATAACATATTACATTAGCATATAAAACTATATAGTATTTTAAATTTTAAAAAGAAAATATCAAACACATTCTAAAATACAGACATAACCTTACAAAAAAATTTCTACCAAAAGTAATTCTCAAATACATTCTTTATAGCTAATTTCTTACCTCTTGCATACTGTTAAAAACTTATTTACTTTGCTTAGTTGTCAAAATACATAAAATCCATGGTGGATACTGAAGCAGAAAAGAATATTGGAGTGATTAATCCCTCCAGAATCAAGTTTAGTGGAAAGAAATATTACAGATATATCGGTTCCCTCACTGTTCCTCCTTGCACTGAAGATGTCATTTGGACTATCGATAGAAAGGTATTTGTCATTACATAGTAAAATGAATTTACGACATATCTTGTAAATTCATTAAGTGTGTACATATATATAAAGTTTTTCAATTTTTAATTTAATTCATTGAACACTTATACTTGAATGTTTATCAGATAAGAAGTGTGTCAAGAGCACAAATGAAATTATTTAGAGAGGCTGTTCATGATGTAAGTATTCTAATTTTCTTTGTTTGCATGTTGATTCAAAAAATAAAAAATCGACACTAATTTTCATCTTCTATGCAGCATGCAGAGAGGAATGCAAGACCTATACAACTCCTAAATAAAAGAGAGATACACCTCTATGGACTAAAAGCAATGGAATGATTTAGCAACACATTATATTTTATCTTTTTCCTTTCTTCTTTAAAAGCAAGTTTTAGGATGATTTTAGCATTGTGTCTTATTGGATATCATTTTTCCAATTCATTTTGCTCTCTAATATTTTTTATTAGAAGAATACATCTAAGTGTTTGAATAAAATCAATAACAATTGTATTTGTAAAATCACATCCTTGTTATTCAATTGGTGTAGCATCATTTAAACTCAGTTGATTTGTGAACGATTTCACTCCTTCTTATTTCCTTTGAAGATCATTCATTTATATAATACCTATAGCCCTTTCAATATTTAAAGATCATTACGAGTCACTAACATGATTGTCCCTGGTTAAATGTCACTCATATTGGAAATTGGAACAAGTCGTTATTGCTATATTTTGTGGCATATTCTTCTTAAGTTATAATATTCCTCTTAGACTAGTTTTAGGCTACAAAGGCAAATTCGATCCATAAATTGAGTTGATATGTGGATCCAGTATGACAGGTGGGTTATCAACGAATGGAAGGCTCTTGATTGTATTAAGTGAGATCTTGATATTCTATGGAGAGTTCGTGATAACATTGGACGAGCTCTCATTGCTTTGACAGAGCTCTCAAATCTTCTAGCTAGTTCTTTATACTCTTTGGGGGTCTCTTGATACTCTTGGGAGAGCTCTGGATGTTTCACCCTACAACCCATCCTACTCCCTTAGTCTGTGCTCTTTATTGTGCTATTTAATTACATCCGTTCAAATAGAATTTAAAAGAACATTGCCCCCCAAGCGTGAGACAAGTAGGGGAAACATCTTTTCGTGAGTCTTGACAGGAAGTAGAATATGAACTACTACCAATCACACATTTTATGACAAAAATTTCACCTCACCTTACAAGTAAGCCTTGTATAAATCTTAGGAGCGACATATTTTTATTAAGAAAATATAACTTATTACCTCAATTACAACTCACAATCAAAGGGTAAAGTAACTAATGGAGACACTACAATTCCTAACAACAACATTTTATGTTTTTTTTTCATGTTGCCATTCTATTTTATTTAATTTTTATTTAAATATAAAGAAATGTATTCCTTCATCTATCCTAACAACCAAGGGGACAAATTAATCTTTCTTTCATATAAAATCATTTTTTCTCTTTCCCTAATCAAGGTTTGATCAAGTCACCCAACAATATCAATATGATCCACCATCTCATACTACTCGTTTGCAAGAACGACCGTTCTTACAAGCCTTCGCTCAATCGAACCCAAATTGAAAATCGTTGTCACCCAAGATTTCCAATCAATTCATCATCTCACGCTACTCCTTTGAAAGAACCTGTTATTCTTCAAAGCTCATCACTCGATCGAATCCTAATTATGAAATTTTGTCAAAACCCCCAAATCAACACTGTGATCATGGAGGAAAATATTCTCGATTTTTCCAATGAAACCCCCAAAAATTCCCAACCCAATCTTTGGTTTCACCAACCAAAATTAAACGTTATCAACACAAGTCTAGATGGAACCCAAAAATTGAATGATTGTGTGTACTTTGTTTGTGTTTATGCATAGATGATAGGTTGAAGATGATTATCAAGTTTTGTATGAGTTTATAGTTTCATCAACTTGGAAATGATGTACGTATGAGTATTTATATGTGTGCAAGTTGGAGGCAAAAATAGATGTTTAAACATTAAAAGGAAATGCAATTTTTTTGAAACATTATAGAATGTGTCGACATGTATAAGTCATGTGTCGACACATGTAATGATATGAGTCAACCTTTATAAGGTCATGTGTCGACACATATACAAAAGCTTTATAGGTTTTAAAAATACAGTACATGTGTCGACCTAAAACACGTATGTGTTGACACAAAGATGAAAATTTTCAGCATGTGTCGACCTGAAAGGCTTATGTATTGATGTTGGAGCGGTAAAGCGGCAAGCAAAAAGTGAAGTATTATTTTTAGCAGGTGATATATAGGTTATATCGTATCAATAGAAAATAAATGTGAACAAAAACAAAGAAAAGGATACACTTATCAAGAATGTATATAATTTACGCATCACTAACTTAAACCTATTAATCAGTTGCACTCAATCTACTATACTTGTCAAAATCATCACGGACATCATGAGATGTACCCACAATAAAGGTTATGTCTAACGCCAAGTCGTGAGGCCAACCGTATCACTCTATCGACAATGTCTTGCGCGTTACAAAAACACGGTGGCATTAAGCTTTAGCACCCAAATTGAATATTACCTCTAAATCTATCCCTAGAATATAGAAACTAATAGATATCCATCTCTAATCAAGATTTGTGAGGTATATGTCTATAACAACCCAAATCCAAACATAAAGCAAAAAGATTAAGGAAGACATCAATAATGATTTGTAAATCAAGCTTTATGCAACACCATGATCAACAAATATACATATGTTCAAAGTAAATATCCATACAAAACCCAAAAAAAGAGAAATACATAGAGAGGATAAGAGATAAACCACAAATCTTCCAGTTTTTCAGTGTCGGGCGATGAGAAATCCACCTCTAATCATCCATAAGCAAAGTCCTAATGTTGTTTTCTAAGCTAATCTACCATAAAATGATCTTTGGTGGTTTGGGATAAAAAATTACCCAATCCATACCTAAAAAATGTGTTTTTATACCTAAATATGAGTGTCTTCCCAGCCCGCACCGCCAGGCGTTCAAAAACCACCGACGGGGCGATGCCGACTAGTGCTTGAAAAATCCAGCACTGTTTCAGCCATAACTTGAGAACCGTAACTCGAATTTGCGCCTGGTTTGAAGCGTTGGAAATCTTATTTAATGACCTATATAACTATGACAAAATATCAACCTAATTGATTATTTTTTATACTTTGATTTGAGCATGACCAAGTAATGCTATTTAAAGTGATTCAAGTCATGACCAAGTAATGCAAAAAAATGAACGGTGTGGTAATTATACAAATGAAAAGTTTCCTAAACATGTTATGCTATTTAAAACAATAAATGAGTACATGGCGCGTACATACTTCAAAACATTATCATTATCTTACATACGCAAGTTGAAACACTCAAAATTAGAAAATCACCAAATGCAACCTCAAGTTATCGAACCAAAATTGGACGACAAACAACAAACAAAAGAATTAGAAAAACAAAATTTACAAAATTTACAACCATCAAAACTCCTTAAGGTAAACACGATAAGCTTGCAGAAATCACAATTTAACACAACAAAACAAATACAAATTACGATACAGAAACTGAGTGAAAATGAATTAACAAGTTGAAAAGTGAAGATTTGAAATTCAGAACATTTCCTTGTTTCAACCTTTTAAAACACAAGTCACCACACACATAATCAAACACAAACAAACATGCTTGTTTTACGTCGTAAGCTCGACGCCCTTATTGTGCAAGTTAGAAACCTCCTTTTGTCATGCCATGATATTGTCACACCGCGCAAACTTAAAAAAATTTAACTAACAATCACACAACAAATGTTACAAAACAAATATTATTCACAATATGACATGAAAACAAAGAAAAACACATATATGCACAAGTATGCAAAACATGTAAAATTCACATATATAATAATCATATACAAATTCATGTAAAATTTCTATACAACATATACATTAATTATAAAACTCAAAAGCTAAAGAATTATCGCGATGCAAAACAATAAACACCAATTCCCGACAACGGCACCATTTTGTTGGAGCGGTAAAACGACAAGCAAAAAGTAAAGTATTATTTATACCTGGTGATATATATAGGTTATATTGTATCGTGCCCATAGAAATTGGCTATTGATTCGCTGTTCGAAAAATCTCTCGTAAATGAGTTTGGGTTAAAATGAGTTGGTTTGTATAGAAAGGTATCAATAGAAAATAAATGTAAACAAAAACAAAGAAAAGGATAAACTTATCAAGAATGCATATAATTTACTCATCACAAACTTAAAAGTATTGATCAGTTGCACTCAACCTACTATACTCGTCAAAATCATCACGGACACCACGAGATGTATCCACAACGTAGGTTATGTCTAATGCCAAGTCGCGAGACCAACTGTATTACTCTATCGGCAATGTCATACGCGCTACAACAACACAGAGGCATTAAGCTTTAGATCCCAAAGTGAATATTAGCTCTAAATATATCACTAGAATATATAAACTAACAGATATCCATTCCTAATCAAGATTTGTGAGGTATATGTCTATAACAACCCAAATCCAGACATAAAGCAAAAAGATTAAGGAAGACATCAATAATAATTTTTAAAGCATGCTTTACACAATACCATGACAACAAATATACATATGTTCAAAGTAAATATACAAACAAAACCTAACAAAACAGAAATAAATAAAGAGGATAAGAGATAAACCACAAATCTTTCGGTTTGTCAGCGTCGGCTGATGAGAAATCCACCTCCAATTATCCATAAGCAACGTATTAATGTTGTTTTCTAAGCAAATCTACTAAAAAAAATTATCTTTGATGGTCTGGGTTCAAAAATTACCCAATTCATACCTATAAAATGTGTTTTTTGACCTAAATATGAGTTTCTTCCCAACTCACACCGTCGGGCGCTCAAAACTGCATTTTTAGTTCATATTCACGCTCCTAGAGTGCCTCTCCACTATCGGGCGAGCTCGAGGCGCTGTCGGCTAGTACTTGAAAAATTCAGCATTGTTTCAGCCATAATTTGCGCCCGGTTGAAGCGTTAGAAAGCTTATTCAATGACCTATCTAACCATGACAAAACATCAACCTAATTGATGATTTTTTATTCTTTGATTTGAGCCTTATTCGTTGATCAATTGCTTAAAATCACGTGTTTGAAGCTTTATTCGATCTCGAACGCTCATGCTCTAAATATGCATCAATACCTACAAAATGAATACAAAACTATCAAATAATACCATATTTACACAAAAACATGATTATACTCAATATGTACAAATACACACACAATTTGGTGTTTATTCAAACAATATTAACAAAAAGTATCGATAAGTGTCACAAATTATATACACACAATACTGACATTTTGGCACTTACCAATCGACGCATAGTTAAAGTCTTTACATGCCTTATTATTAATCAACATGTGTTGACTCATACATCATATGTGTCAACAAATAGACTTGTTTTAATGTAAAACTCATTTTTAATGTATTATTCCTTTTCTAAACATGTTCTAAATGCATTCTAAGATCCCTAATGCACAGGTGCACATAAAACTCAGAGAAACCATTAAATATATATAAATGATAAGGTTATCCTAGTTCTGATAATGCAAAACTTTTAATGGGCAAGTACACTCACAAATTAGTTAGGAAATCTTTCAAGGTTGTGTTGTTGTTTACCAACCTTGAATAAAACATAAACCAGCTCTTGCAATCTTTATCATGGAATGACGTTGTTATTCTTTCCTTGACGTACAACATTGAGAAACCTATTCCTAGTCATACTTAGAAATATTTCAACTCAAAAGTAAAATGGTGTATGGTAAAATCTTCAAGTGATATACCTTACAATACTTTATTTTATTTTTGGGAATGCAATAAAAGTAATATGTTCCTTCAGTTGCACTACTATAAATACTAAATTTCATGACAAAGCTTTCACCTCAGCCAAAAAAATCAAGGCATAATGTCAAGGAGCGCCATTTTTTATTATTATTTTTTTTAAAAACCACTCATTTCCTCGATTTTTAATATATTTGAGGGAACAAACAGTTCATGACATGCTTCAAATCCTAGCTATTGCAGTTTGAGTTTTTATTTTTATGTGTAAACTAAATGAAATATCCCTTCTATTTATGTAATAATCGAGCGATAAAATAATTTGATTTTACGATAAAAATACTCGTTAAATAGATGTTACCCTAATCATAACTTATATGTAGCCGCACCAAACTTGTAAGAATCCTTCTTTGGGGTGGATTTCAAGACAGCAAAAATTATCAATGTTCTTTTATTCTTTAACAAAACATTTTTCTTCCCTTTCAATATATCTCACATAATGGTATTGATGTTTTTGTTGTTGTTATATTATTGGAGCAATGCTCAATTAAATAAGGTTGGAAAAGTTCTATATGATAGATTGAAAGTGCATAAAATTATTCATGCTTTAACTTAAACAAAGCAGGGTGTTTAACCTTTGAAAAGATTAGAAGTTGAATGCATATAGGATATGCTACCAAGACTGGAATTAGAGCGACGATGATGAATCTGGATTTGGTTAATAGTATGTGAAAACAATGTAATGCTTAAAAAAAGTTTGTTTACCTTGATTTTCTTCGAAAGTCGAGGGTTAAACCTATTTTACCTTAATTTTTGTATGATTAATGAGGATATTGATCACCAACCTTAAACAGATATTTGTTATCCATTTCATGACTATCAATGCTTAAGACACCACCATTAGTGATCCGTGTGAAACATAAAAAACTTCAATTATAAAAGCAATATGAATATAAAAAAGTAAGTGAAGCATCATGAAATGCTAGAAACTATCTACATCCACCACTTTAAGGTTTGCAAGAGCATTTTCCATGAACAGATCTGTACGATGGATAGCAATAGCATAAAATTATATGGGTTCAAGGTTTTGTGTTCTAATAAATTTATTTGAGCAGAAAATCATTTATTTATCTAACCTTTTTTTGTTTTATTTAAGAAACAAATGCATACAAAATTAATTGGAAATAAAATCTGCACCCAATATTACCTTTTCCCCAAAATTGCATTATTCAAATATCTAAAATCTAAATCTTTAGAGAAATTAATTTTGTCTATAAATAGTGTAATATTTTGACGCATAAATAAGAATTTCTGCAATTTTAGAAATACTTCACTATGTGCCGACCTATATAATGCATGAGTTGACCTGATACATGCAGAAGCTACATGCTTTAAAAATGAGTTGCATGTGTCAACCTAAAAAACTGATGTGTCGACACATGCAGTGCAAAATCATGCAAAAACAAGTTGTCAATGACGACTCAATTTCAAAAGACTTTTTAATAATTCCTAAGACCTATAATGCAGAGGAGTGCCACATTACATAGAGGTACCATTCACTATATCGAAGTGCTAACATTCCCCAATTTTGACCTCATGCAAAACACTTGATAGCAAAGTTGTACTCACACACTCCCCTTTTTTTATGATGGTTAAACTTGCGGAGATACATTTTTTGTGTTTATTGAAGGCTCCCACCGACTTTGTGTGCCCCGTCTTCGTCTCACATAGTCTTCTCCCCCTTTGACAACATCAAAAAGAAATAAAGTAAACGTTTAGAAGTACCATAGTTCCATAGCAATGCATAGATATCACTCAGAGGCTATTTTGCATAGAAAAACAACAATTACATGTCCCCATATATATGTAATGATGTGAAATTTTAAATAAAAAACAACACACATTACAACAAATGTATTGAAATGCATAAACAAGAAATAACAATAATGTTAGGTTGTGTTTGTAGCGTCATAATCATGTAACATTTCATAATGGGACTCTCAATGTCGCACACACATGTGCCTAGCATAGTGACAAGAACATGCCGCCACTAAAAGTTAAATGAAGGTTTTTATCATGTCATGTAGCAAAGACAACACGAAACACATATTTCAAATAACATAAAAACAATCCCAAGCATAATTATGAGAAAGAAAATAAATAAAGCACATGCCTACAAATCACGAATAAATTTATACAAATGTGAGAGAATTAATACATGGCGTCATTATAAACATATAGATCAAGAAAACACAATGGTTATCAATCATAAGTTTTTTGAAATGAACATTCACGGTTTTCATAATTTGAGAAAGATGCATTAAGTAAAGTCTTGATTTCAAGGAGAAATGGAAACGATATTACCTCACTCTTGAAGATTTGGAAGTTGCAATTTGAAATTCTGGTTAGACAGACTCAAGATGTCGTGACATCTGATCCGACATTAAAAAACGGACAAGGTAGAACATACAATTAAAATGCAGGAAACAAAAGAACACAGGAATTTTTAGCCCAGTTCGGTTCTAACCAACCTACATCTAGGGGCATACCAAGCCAAGAATGAAGCTCACATACAGTAGTATTAATTAGGAGGGAAACCACCCTGTTTACACTCCTCATTTAATCATACTACCCAATAACCCTTCTACCTAAGATACCAAACTTATATTTGAGAACCTCCGCTCACTTCCAATCACCTCAATGATGTCAATCAACTACTATCACAACAACAATAACATCAACTGATTGGCTCTTAACACAATCAGCTTGGAGATACATCACTCCAAACACAACTAAAACAGTTTGAAGACACCACACTTCAAACACAATCTAAACTAGTCACTCACGTGACACAAACCAAACTTGGAATTGATTCACAGCTTGTTTTAAGGACACAACCACACTCATTTCTTCGCAGCTTCTGAGGGAGTAAAACAATCCTCTTGCCTACATGCTTCGAGGTACAAATCAGTGACCATCCCAAAATCCAAGTGGTTCACTTACATGGATAACCCTAAACATTACATCTTTCTAAAACCGACTAGCTTACTAAAACTAGGTTACAACTGCTTATTTATAACCTATTACCCAACTAGATTTAGGCCTTCAAAATAACAACATAAGTTGTAACAAAGTTCTGCAGAAACAAAGTTTTGCATAATGAAAATCGCAGATAACTTCTGCTACAATCAAGGTCCTTGCTGATATTTCTCCTTAGCTCTTGGACCTCCACATATGCCTTCAAAGTCACTTCACATAAGATGCATAATATTCCCAGAATATTCTGCTCTAATTAAAACAGAATTGTAACAAACTTAAAAAATTTTGTAGCGTAATATCCTGATGTCTGATGTCTCAAAATCTCACATGACATGCTGTTCTAGATGTTGAAACACTTCAACACAACATGTTCAGGAATTCTAGATAGGATTATAAGTTGAGAATCCCACTGTACAAAACATTGTTGCTGCTATTTATTTGTTTTATTAAAATTAAGCCAATCCATACAATTGAGGAACTTACATTCTCCCCCTTTGGCAAATTTTAGCTAAAACAAATAAATACAATCACAAGCAGTTTAAAGTAGTAGCAAAAATTTACAATTGAAAATTAACAATTAAGAGATTCTTCAGTAGTCTTCATGTCTTGAGAGCAGGGGAGAAAACATTGTTGGTCTGTCAGTTGGAGGCAATATCTCAACATCTAGTTCGGCATCTTCTCGTGTTTTGATTTTCTCCATATAGCCAACATGTTAAAGGAAAGGAATGTCTAGTTTGTAAACGAGGAAGAATATAACTCCCATTCCCCCTTAGCGCAAGTGACAGATCTTGTCACAAAAGGTGGAAAAAGAGGACCCTGAGAAATAAACCATATCTTGAGTGATATCGTATTATTTTCCCAGGTAACTCAGAACACAAGTCACAATTTTGTTAAAAACTTAGATCAAAAGTCACAGACATTGTTTTTCTTTCTCCTGTACCGTATACTTATGTTGCTCTTTCTGTGAGATATGATTTATCTCCCCCTTTTTAGATAAAATTTGACAATTTGACCTCTCACCAAACCAGATCTAGGAACAATTTTCCCAAGCTTTGATAAAATGCATGGTTAAGACAAGATGAAAGCCCACTTGTTGTTTGAGGATGGCTGAGAGTTCCTTTAAATAAGCCAATAGTTCCTTAGGCCTAAAAACTGTTACATGACTAACTGACCACCGTCTAGGATATTTTTGTATGTCTTTAATAGCCCTTGACTGTTTCTTTTGAGATGAAACAGTCCCGATGCATGCATAAGTCACATCATTTAACTTGTCCATGCAAAATCATGTTCTGAATAATGTCCTGACATTCAGTCGAACATTGTCCACTTTCTTCACTTTTTCAGAACAATGGATTCTCTACTGTTGGGGCACTCTTCACTTTTGACCATATAGTACCATAACTTCTGTGGCCATAAAAATTCTAAATTCATCAATAATCTTTAAATTTACTTCAGATTCTCAATGACATTTTATGTTTCAACAACATATGTTCCACTCACACAGAGTCCATTTGCTATGACTGTGAGATAACAATGATACTGCTTCTTCAATATTTTCAATACATAGCAGTGTAAGCACCCCTCTACACCAGTTAATGAACAATCTCCCCCTTGACATTAGCAGGTCATCAACATATATAACAACTATGCCTTCTTCAATAAGTATATCCAATTGCACTAGATAAGGAAACTTTTACAATTAACAATCAATAGTAGTTCCTTAAATATCCAGTTCCTCTTCATATAGAAAGTTGCTTCTTCAAATGGACTATTGCTTCCCTTGTGGATAGTTGCTCCCCCTGAATATTAGACTTCCTCCTTTTAGCTTCCAAGATAAAGCTAATCATGATGTTGTTACTCTTACTCCCTCTGAGTTATACAAATTAAGGACACTTTTGAAGTTGTTCCTTATAATTCTTGAAGCATTCTTCATTTGGACTTGCCATAGTTTCCAAATTAGGAATCCTTAGTTTGCTTGCTATACAAGTTTCAGATTGCCAAACTCTGTACCTTGTGATATAAGTAACTTCATAGTTAATTGTGTATAGCTAATTTTATGTCTTCAAAAGATAAGTCAGATCCTTATCATCTTTCTTCAATCTCTGGTGTCTTCAATAGTTGTGATGTTACATATTCATGCAGAGCATTCTCTTTTATACATCACAGTCTATATCTCTTTCTTGATTCAGATTTCCACACAGTTAACACAAATATCTAGCTCCCATCAAGATATTTGATAGTGTATGTATGCTTCTCCTTAGTTGAATCAACTCTTCAAATAAACACCAGATAACATTGCCACACATCCTTGACTTGTGAAGATAACAATGAACTTTAATATTGATATTTAGTCCACACTAGGCCATGAATTCTTCATACAGATACTCAACTCCCGACAGAGTATATAAATTTTGCATTCAGGCTGCACATCTAATAAGTACTTAGCCTCCCGTCAAAGTACCTACAAGTTTAGTCAGTTATAATTAACTACTAACACTAGATCATTCTGACTGATTACATCTTCACACATACTTCTACTTCCAGGAAATAACATATATATTCAAAACTGGAGACATTTAGATGATGTTCCAACATCTCATACGACATCATCTATCATAGAGTGATTCTAGGGGTACCATCCACATTTTCTCATCCATGACACTTAGGGGGGAACACAAGAAGCACTTCAATTGTCAACTTTACATCCAAACAATTTATATATCAAGGAAAAATATGATCCACATCTTAATAAGCTTTTGTTCATACTTTCATTCTGATTTTGTGATGATGGATTCCATAGTCTGTACCTATAAAGGAGATTCCCTCAACTAGGTTTCTAGAACAGACTTAATCATGGCATAACACAAAAGTATACAGATTCTTTCAAGATAATTTTCCTTCCTTGATTCGTTTTGACAATATCCTTCATGGACATTATTTAGGGCAGTCAACATTCAAGACCATGTTTTACTGTGGTTGAGACACAGTATTCAACTCCAAAGTATTCTATGGTCATGAATAACTCTCAATATATGTGGTTCCTTTGATCAGAAGGATGAACCAGATATAAGGTCATCTTGATATCACATAAAGGTATTAAGGGGTATACCTTTATGAGTCTTTTACTTGCACTGAGCTTGACTTCTCTACTCCCATAAGCTTAGGTTGGAAATAAACTAACATCTAGAGTATAAGAGCTTGTTGATCGTGTCCTAATCAAATAATAAGCAGATGTCTCCTCTTCCAGATCAGGAGTACGTTCCAAACATATGTACTCACACTATATTTGTTTAGCACCCAGAACATCTGATCTTCAACTGGTAGCTGCATACCGGTAATAATGTTCTAACATCCTAGAGAACATTTATTCCATCTCCTAGGAACACATCATCCTTGATAATCTTCAAGGTCTTTAACTTACAGATGTATATGAGAATTATTGATCAATTGATACTCATCAACTCTATTATTAAATGCCTTTATGAGTGGACTTGAGAGGATCTACAGTATCTTTGACACTTTTAATGCAGTTATAATAATTTGCCAAAATATTTTGTTGATAAAAACAACCCTAGGGTCTTTCTCTCACTATAGGGGTTGCATTAGAGGCTATGCAACAGAATATAGCCATACCTCAACAGAATGTACACAATGCTTACTCCATAATTTACTTGTAAGCATGAAATCCAAGGATTGAAAATAAATCAACCCTACAAGATGCTTCCTTCTTCGCCAAGCAACAAACTAGACCCAACCAATATCCTGACCAATATAGAAACACGTAAGCACAGAAGTTACCTTATCAATAGCTTCACTCCCGCATGAAGCTTTTGACAATGCTTTGTGCTAATTATAGGCTGAACAATACAATCCAAAATCCTCACTCCCGCATGAAGTGTTTGAATTTAACTTTCTTGTTCCAGCATCTTTATCTTCTTTCTTCAAGAAGGTACAAGTTCGGGTCAGGTTGGTCTAGTCCTCCAGATATAGGTCCATCCTCCACTTCTAAGGACCATACAATATGAACACTCCTTATTCAAACAATCTACAAATAGGTCCATCCTCCACTTCTAGGGACCATACAATATGTACACTCCTTGTTCAAACAATCTTCTATCTTGTACACAACCAGAAAGTATCCCTCATGGATCTCATCCAGAAACAGACAGGATGTCTGCTCTGATACCAATTGAAATTCTGGTTAGACAGACTCAGGATGTTGTGACATATGATCCGACATTACAAAACAGACAAGGTCGAACATACAATTAAAATGCAGGAAACAAAAGAACACAAGAATTGTTAACCCAGTTCGGTTCTAATCAACCTACATCTGGGGGCATACCAATCCAGGAATGAAGTTCACTATCAGCAGTATTAATTCGGAGGGAAACCACCCTATTCACACTCCTCGCTTAATAAGACTACCCAATGACCCTTCTACCTAAGATACCACACTTAGATATGAGAACCTCTTCTCACTTCCAATCACCTAAGTGATGTCTATCAACTATTATCACACCAGCAACTGCATCGACTTCTTGGCTCCTAACACAATCAAATTAGAGATAACTCACTCCAAACACAACTTAAACAGTTTGAAGATACCGCACTTTAAACACAATCTAAACTAGTCACTCAAGTGACACAAACCAAACTTGGAATTGCTTCACAACTTCTTCCAAGGACACAACCGCACTCATTGCTTCGCAGCTTCTGAGTGCATAAAAAAATCATCTTGCGTACGGGCTTCGAGGTACAAATAAGTGACCATCCCACGATCCGAGTGGTTCACTTACATGGCTAACCCTAAACATTACATCTTTCTAAAACCGGCTAGCTTACTAAAACTATGTTACAACTTCTTATTTATAACCTATTACCCAACTGGATTTAGGCCTTCAAAGTAACAGCATAAGCTATAACAAACTTCTACAGAAACAAACTTTTGCAAAATGAAAAACGCAGATAACTTCTACTACAATTAAGGTCCTTGTTGATCTTTCTCCTTAGCTCTTGGACCTCCACATATACCTTCTAAGTCATGCCACATAAGATGCATAATATTTTCAGAATATTTTCCTCTAACTAAAACAGAACTGTAACAAACTTAACAGATTATGTAGCGTTATGTCCTGATATCTGATGTCTCGACATCCCATATGATATGTTGTTCCAGATATTGAAACACTTCAACACAACATGTTATTGTACCCCAAAATTTACCTTCTTCTTTCCCGTATTTTTGGCTTATAATTCGATTGCAGAAACATACATGTAGTCACATACACAACATTGATCATGGGGTCACCAGGTTCAAGGTATCCCGAATGGTGAAAGAAACAACGCGTTTTGGCTATCTCGGATCATTTTGAGCCAAGAATCAATATTTCTAGGTTCGTACGGCTATTTGCAAGATTTTCCAGTCAGAAAGCTATTTTGATGTGGTTCCATAAGCTCTGGGATCATTTCAATTTGTTCTTCCAGTTTATTTGTTCAGATCGGAGGCCGTTTCATCAAACAAAAAGAATTTATTCGCTTATTTCTCAATAAAGTAAATTTTGGGTTTTTAGTGCATTTTGGACGCTCCAAAAGGCATATCTTTCAGCTCGTCAGGTATTCTCTGATGATTTTTGACTAGAAAGTTCCTCTCATTATTATATACAACTTTAGTTTGAAAGCCGAAAGCAAATTGTGTGAGGAAGATTCCCAAAGAAATTGATTTCTTCAGTGGATTAAACTGAAATTTAGTGTTGAACCGTGCGTTCTACCCACTAAATAGTTCATATCTCCTAGCTGGTAGCTCGAAACTGAGTGGGATTGATTTATAAAATTCTGTATCGGATCCCTCTAAAACTTTCATTTACAACTCGAGAGTTGGTTCCTCACAGTTTAATACCAGAATTTTATTCTTCAGACGCAAGTTTGAGCTGAACTGAGCAATTTTCATATGATACGCGAACTTCGAAAAATCATATCTCGCTCGATTTTTATCATAACAGGGTAGAACCAGTGCCAAAAGTTCACAAATTTCGTTAGCTTCGATTGTCTTAGAAATGTTCATTTGCAAATTTTCATCCGAAGGCCCTCGTTCGAGGCCTTTTTTTCCGAAGAGCGCAAATAAAATTTTGCATATGTCAGTTGCCTGAAAATTATGCTGAAACTTCAAATATTAATATTGCCTTGACTGTGCATTTGATCAAGTCGAAATTTTGATTATCGCAAGCAAAATCGCATTCCGGACACTTTTTGTTTACATTCCAACTTCAAATTCCGCGCGGATTTGGCTGTTTTGGATTAATTACGAAAATTATTTGGATAATCACGATTTTGGCTTGATTATGGATCTAAGGCACTCTTAGGCCCAATTCCCAAAGCTATAATAAGATTTTTACCTTCACAAGTTAGGGGAGAAGATTCATTTGCTTAATTTTCACCAAAACCATTCCTTAATTCTCTCTCAAACCACCGCAGACCGCGCTAAGCGTGCCTCACCATGCTAAGCGCACCTCACCATGCTAAGCGCGCTCTACAATTTCTCTTCTTCTTAATGAATCGCTCTCTCCATAGGATCTTTCTCCTCTTCTCCTTCTTCTTCTTGAATTTGACCTACAAGGAGCCAATTCCTCTTGATTTCTCTTCAATTTCAAGATTTAAGAAATTCTTCTTCATCTTCTTCAATTCTCCATTGAAGATTCCAAGTTCTTCAAGAGTTCAAGCTTGATTTCGAGAATTATCATCAATTCGACGTTGATTTGGTATTTTCTTTGAACAACACAAGGAATTCCTATTCAATATGATTCAAACTTCAAGTTCAAGTAAGTGTTTAGTTCAATTAAGCACTTATTTTAAGCTATTATTGACTTTTAGATTTTCTTGGAATTGAATACTGTCGTTGCTTGTAAATTCCATGTGGATTCCGGTTCTTGAACATTCATCTTTGAATTCGTTGAATTGGATTGATTTTTGCAACGTTATTGTGTCGGTGTGATGATTTTTTGTACATAGCACACACATACACTTGTGCATTTGTATTTTCCTTGCAGCTAGGCTACAAATTTGTGCATCTTGCATCATCTATTACATGCTCATGCATTAAAGAGCATTTAGATTGTTTGAATTGCATTGATTCATGATGATTTGAGGTATAATTTTCATTTGAAAGGGTGTCGACATGTAGATTCAAAGGCGTTTCGATCATTAGGTGCATTGTGCATTTGTACATAGTTCATGCATATGCATCTCAAGTGTTTGTGTTAATGTACAAATTAAAATTGACATGATCTTTCATTTCTTCTTTGTGGCATGAATTGCTTGCATTGATTTCATGTAATTTGTGAATTGATCCTTAACATTAGAATTGTTGATACAACTTGCATTCTTAACATGTTCATGCATAGTCTTGACATGTGAGCATTAGAATTGTTGATACAACTTGAATTCTTAGCATGTTCATGCATAGCTTTGCACATGTGAGCATTAGAATTATTGATTCAACTTGCATTATTAAAGTGTTTGCGCATTGATCCTTGACATATGAGCATTGGAATTGTTGATTAACTTGCATTCCTCATATGTTCATGCATTGGATCGTCATATGAATATTGGAAGTGTTGTTTTAACTTGTATTCCTCACATGCTCATGCATTTGATTGTCATATGAATATTGAAATTATTGCTTTAACTTGCATTCCTCACATGCTCATGCATTTGATTATCATCAATGAACATTGGAAGTGTTGTTTTAACTTGCATTCCTCACATGCTCATGCATTTGATTGTCATATAAACATTGAAATTGTTGCTTTAACTTGCATTTCTCACGTGTTCATAATTTTGATTGTCATATTAATGTCAGAATTGTTGCTTTAACTAGCATTTCTCTCATGTTCATGCATTTTCTTGTCATTAATGATCATTGGAATTGTTACCTAACTTGCATTCCTCACATGTTCATGTGTTGATTTTCAACTATGAGCATTAAAACTATTACTTCAACTTGCATTCTTCATACGTCATACATAATTTCTCATCAAGTGGATAATTCATGCCTTTCCTTGACATGCATTCTTCACATTGCTTGCACGTCACTTTGACATACATGCTTTTCGCATGTTTGGAATTTGTTTGGTGGCTTTGACATGTTTTCACTCTCTCTTTGAACTTTCTTTTCCAAACAACACTTCTTGAGTTTAAGAGCTTCCAATGAACCTTTTATGTTATTATTGGACTGTGTGGATCGATTTTCGGCATGAGAACATCATGGAAAGGAGATTTGGCTCAAAATAGGAAATTTTGCAGGTTACATACCACGCTTAGCACCACTAGAAGCTCGCTAAGCGCCACATTCATTGACTTTTGTGTTTCAGGTCGCTCATAGCGCTACCAGGAGCAGGCTTAACACCAAATGTTCTGTTTGGGTCGCACTTAGCGCCAAAAACCAGGCTTAGCGCGACTTGGAACTGGATTTTTCTTTCTTTCTTAATTCCAAATGCAAACATCATATGATTTAACACTCCTGAACATTGTTTTAGATGTATTTGATGTAGGAGCTTGTGTTGTAAATACATATGACATGATACTTCGATGTTTTACGCTTGTATACCAACGTATACATTCTATTGTCTTCTTTTTGGATCTAACTCCCTTCTCGCAGTTGTTTTGGTGTTTATATACCCACATATACATCCTATTATCTACTTTTTCGGTCTAACTCCGTTCTTGCAGGCATAACTTGAGTGGAATGTGTATACACATGTTCCTTTGCTTGTGCACATATGCGTACATTCTATTGTCTACTTGCGTGTTTCTCTTGCAGGTGTTGTTACTTCGAATGCGTATGAACGTGTATTCCGTTTGTTTTTGATACCTTGAGTGCTTCTCATCGGTTACTCTTATTGCATGGCTGCACTACTTGATGTTTTCCGGAGTATTTCATTAGCTCGCATGGCACCTCGGATTCTATATTCGTTTTGTAGTTTCTACACCATTTCCGAAATTCTCTTATATCTTTCCTAGATATCATGAGAAGTAGGGCACTGCAACTTTCTTTTGCCATATGAAGTAGAAATAGAGATGCATGATGGGACTTCCGTAGTTGGAGCATGTTCAGGAACCGCTCTGGTTTATTTAAAGACCCGTTTAGGAAGCTTCTGTTTGCTAATTGTGTTTGGTTTGTTTGAAGTCCTCGTCCGTGCATAGGTGTCATACCCCAAAATTTGCCCTCCATCTTCTCAAGATATTTCATACATCCATGCTCAAGGATTCTTCAAGGGTTGATCAGACAAACTCTCTCCTAGACAATCAACCCAAGCTAGCGTTTGGCAATTCTCAGATCCAGATGGACTTCCAACATCTCCAATGGCCTTCATGCCTCCTCATATGCTTCAAAGATTCTCCATGTCAAGTTTCAAGCCTCATAAGTCAAATTTCCTCAGACAATTGCTCAGATGGTTGAAAATCAGTTGTATTGGACAAAAAGTCAACTGTGGTCAACATACAGTCAAACTTCATAATTTTTGGTCAACATCCTCATTTTGAAGTTACATTCATCATTTGATCAAGGGTTGATCATGATTCATCAAGAAAACTCAAGATTTGCTCAAAAGTCAAACTTTCTAAAGTAGGGTTTCTTAGTGAAAAGTCAACCAAACTTTGACTGAGCATAACTTCTTCATACTTTCTCAGAAATTTTCCCACCACCTCTTTATTTTAAGGAAATTCAATTCTCTACAACTTCATGTCTCACATGAATGTTCAAAAAATGCTTCATTTGGAAGGTATGGATCAAAATATTACAGGTCTTTTTCAAAGTCAACAAAAAGTCAACATTTTGTTTTGAAGATATATTGAGCATGGAAACTCCAATTGAGATGAGACCAAAAGGGTTGGTTAGAGGACTCTTAGAGCTTTCCAAAAAGCCCAAGAACACTCAAAAATGTGGAAAATTGAGCAAGATACACCATTCACAAGTTGGGCAATTTTGAAAAGGTGCACAAAGAGAGATACTTCTAAAAATCAAAATTTTTGCAAATGGGCTTACTTTTTCTTCATTCAAACTTGTTCCTTATACAATTAGGAATATCCAAGCCCAATGCCACGAATTTTTATTTTATTTTTCTATTTAATTTGTATTTTATTAATTTAAATGCAAATTAAATTCAAAAATAAAGTATAAAATCAAAATTAATTGCAAATTTGATTTTTCTCTCTTCCTTGAGATCCAAGCAACTCAACAAAGCCAGCAAATTTCGAAATTTGATTGGATATGGCTAGAATTTGATTGAAATTGATCAAAAAAGAGAAAATTTGATTTGGCACAAAATCAAATATATTTTGCATTGATTGATGATTGATTCTTTCTCAAATCAGCTTTAATTCCATCTACTATATATATACAACACATGCCACACGAATTAGGGTAGAAAATTTGGAAACCCTATTGAAGCTCAAAAATCCGTGGCTTACAAGCAACTAGCAGTCATTGATCCAGCCTGTTTCAATCGTTTTTGAGGATTCAAACATATTCCTTGGCATCCCTGGAAGCATTCCAGACCCTCACATTGCCCAAAACCATCCAGAAACTCAAAAACCAGAATTCGGTTTGTTCTCCTTTTTCAAAATTCGATTTTAATTCTCATGCATCATTAACATGTTTTGTTGTTGTTTTTGTGATTAGAATGGAGTTTGCAAGCGTTCTGGGTAATTTGATTGCATTTCCATAGCCTGAAACACGATTTGCCATTGCTAGGGTTTTCGGTTTCAAATTAGGGTTTCTCTAAAACGAAAAAATTGGACCATGAGACTACCACCATCGTGTTCAGGACGATGTTTCCAACCAATTCATACCCTTAGATGTTATTTATATTGCCTGTACATGATTTTTGTTTTAGCCAGGGTCATAGCGTCGAGCCAAGGCCGATGCAGGATTTTCAAAAATTTGAAACGAGGAAGATGAAGTTTGGCGCGGGGACGATGAAGCCTGAGGGTGACACTTGTTCTTTCTTCACTCGCTCCGGTTTTCAAACAGTAATGCGCTCTAGTTCAGTTGGCAAAGGCATGGGGGTTGTGAAGCCAAGGTCTCCAGTTCGAATCCTGGCAAGACCAATGTTTTTTCCCTTTTGCAAAACTTCATATTTTCTATTTTATTTAATATTTTCATGCATTTTAATTATTTTCAATATTTTTTATCATGCATTAAAAATCATCAAAAAATATTTTTCTTTTTGCACTATTTCCAGAAAATGTTTATTTAATTTATAAAATTAAAAAATATTATTTTGCATGCATATTTAATTTAATTGCTAATTTATCATTTAAATCACTTTTAATTGATTTTTAATTATTAAATTACCTCCAAAAAATCCCAAAAAATTATTTTAGCATGTTAACATTATTCCCAGCATGAAATATTTTTCTCATTTAAAAATTTGCATTTTTACTAACATTTTTCTCTTATTCGATTTCTTCGTATTTTCCGATTTCTCATCTTTTCACAGGTTATCCCGTTTCGGGCGGTTTCTTTTATCCGTTTTCTTTTATATCATTATGTAACTGCTTATGGGATGTAATAGCTTAATTAGGGCTTTTATTTTCCGCAAGTTTAAATTATGTATCTGCCCCAAAGCCATGTAATAGCGTAGGATTTATCTTTCCGCACTTTATACTTCCGCATTTTAATTTCCGCACCCTATAAACTGTTAGTAATTAGGCGTGTATGGCAAGACTAAAATCGGACATAGCTCACTCTAAATTCAAGGTAATATGTCTGAAATCAACACACTCTTTTCACACACGCACCCCTTAGGGTAATTCTCTCTCGTTGCCTTTACGAATACAAATGGTCAAGTCCCTCGAACGTAGAGGTATTCTAGCACCGTTGCCTTCAAAACAAATCATCATAGTCCCTTCGATACAAAGATCATAGACCCATGATGTCGCCTACGAATACATGATCTTGACCCTCGATTGTCGCCTACGAAAAATGATGATAGTCCCTTCGAATGTGCTAGGATACTTCCTACAAGTTGCTTTCTATGACCATCCGATGTCCCTTCGAATGTCCCGCTTACATCCAACGAATAGGGTTACCTACCAACTAATGATATGGATAGCGCTATTCTAAAGGAACGTAAAACAACACGAAAAAGACCAATTCTGAGTAGGTAATAAGACTTTTAGTTGCTTTCTCTATCAAAATACTTTTCACACCTCACACTTTTTGTCAAAGTTCAAACTCTTTTCAAAAACGAAACATTTCCGAACACTTTGTATACATTTCTACATGAATCATTACAAAGTCAAAGCGAAATGCCTTTTCAAAACATTTTTCAAACACACAGAAAGAAAATTTAAAGTGATCTAAGAGCAACTAAGAGCCCGTAGAAAACTACGGATGAAAAGGGGTGCTAATACCTTCCCTTTTCATAACCTTCTCCCTTACTCAGAATCTAACGAAGGTCTTTTTCTGTACTTTTTACCTTACCTTAACTGGATAAAAGAAAAGTCGGTGGCGACTCTTGCTATCCGCACATTTGCGATACAAAATCCTACAAAGTCAGTTCACCGTGTTACAATAGGGAGGCGCTTTTCAATCGGGTATTCTTGATTGTGCTTGTACAAGATGCCATTGCTGAGGAAGAATTTGGAAGCAAATCTTCTCAAGAACTTCTTATCGTTGACAGATGCCCCTGCAGGATATTCCTGGGTCTCAAGATACCTCTTCACGTCATAGTACCAAGGTTTCTCTTCTGTATCAAGCTCGTAACAATATGCTGCTTCGTCGAACTTCTCAATGATGATCTGGGGAGCCTCGTTGTCCCATATGACCTTGAACATAGACGACATAGTAGGTAATGCGTCTGCCAACTGATTCTCTTCTCGCGGGATGTTTTCAAAAGTAATTCCTTCGAAGTAGGGGATCAAACTCAGAACATGCTCTCGATACGGAATAAGATTCGGATGCTTCGTATCCCACTCGCCCTTAATCTGACTGATCACCAAAGCTGAGTCTCCATACACTTGCAAGAACTTGATTCTTAAGTCAATAGCAGCTTTGATACCCATGATGCACGCTTCGTATTCGACCATGTTGTTAGTGCAGCTGAAACAGAGTCTGGCGGTGAAAGGCGTGTGTCCGCCTGCAAGGGATGTAATGATGGCGCCAATGCCATTGCCAAGTGCGTTTGAGGCTCCATCAAAGACCATAGTCCATCGGGATCCTTGTTCAGGTCCTTCGTCTGGGCCTGATTCTTCGCAATCGGTAACTAGTAAAACATCTTCGTCTGGAAATTCGAATTGCATAGACTGATAGTCATCAACGGCTTGATGAGCCAAATGATCGGCTACTACACTCCCTTTGATCGCTTTCTGAGAAGTGTACTGGATGTCATACTCGGTCAAGATCATCTGCCATCTTACTATTCTTCCGGAGAGAGCTGGTTTCTCAAATATGTATTTTATCAGATCCATCTTGGAAATCAACAAGGTAGTGTGAGTCAACATATACTGTCTTAGTCGGCGAGCAGCCCAAGCCAAAGCGCTGCAAGTTTTCTCGAGCTGCGAGTATCTTGTTTCACAGTCGGTAAACTTTTTGCTAAGGTAGTATATTGCATGCTCTTTTCGACCAGACTCGTCATGTTGCACCAACACACACCCCATTGAGTTCTCTAACACTGTCAAGTACATGATAAGAGGTCTTCCTTTGGCAGGCGGCATTAGGATAGGAGGATTCTGTAGGTACTCCTTGATTTTGTCAAAAGCGATCTGGCAATCGTCGTTCCATTCTACTACTTGATTTTCTTAAGTAACTTAAAGATTGGCTCACAAGTAGCAGTTAGATGTGCAATGAATCTGGCAATGTAGTTCAATCGGCCCAAGAAACCTCTGACTTCTTTCTCGGTATGGGGAGCTGGCATTTCTTGAATAGCTTTAACCTTGGCAGGATCGACTTCAATACCTTTACCACTGACAACAAACCCTAGGAGTTTCCCGAATCTGAATCCAAAGGTACACTTGTTAGGATTAAGTCTCAACCTGTATTTCTTCAATCTATCAAACAGTTTCTGCAAATGATCAAGATGTTCTTCTTCAGTCTGTGATCGAGCTATCATGTCATCGAGGTAGACCTCTATCTCGTGATGAATCATGTCATGAAATAATGTCACCATAGCACGCTGATAAGTGGCGCCTGCGTTCTTCAACCCGAACGGCATAACCTTGTAGCAGAAAGTGCCCCACTGTGTAACGAAAGTAGTCTTTTCCGTGTCTTCAGGAGCCATTTTGATCTGATTGTAACCGGAGAAACCATCCATGAAGGAGAAAACCTTATGCTGAGCGGTGTTTTCGACCAGGACGTCAATATGAGGAAGTGGGAAATCGTCTTTCGGACTCGCTTTGTTCAGATCTCTGTAATCCACACACATTCGTACTTTACCATCCTTCTTAGGCACAAGCACCACATTCGCAACCCATTGTGGATAGGAAGTAACAGCTAAGAAACCGGCGTTGAACTGCTTCATAATTTCGGCTTTGATTTTCTCTGACATCTCAGGACGCATGCGACGAACCTTCTGTTTCACTGGGAGAAAACCTTCTTTTGTCGGCAATCGGTGTACCACAATATCAATGTCTAAACCCGGCATGTCTTCGTATGACCAAGCAAAAACCTCAATATAGTCTCGTAGCATCTGAACCAATCTTTCTTTAACACTGCTCTCGAGACCCGCTCCTATCTTGATCTCTTTTTTGTCTTCGTCAGTACCCAAGTTCACAACCTCAACTTGCTCTTCGTGTGGCTGTATAACTCGTTCTTCTTGCTGTAGCAGTCTGACAAGTTCTCCTGGCACTTCACAATCTTCCTCACTTTCGTCTTCGGCTTGGTAGATCGGGTATTCTTGATCAAATGCCATTCACCGGTCTAGAAAAGGTTCCTAAGTACGAAGACATCCATCCGCCTTACATCTTAAGCGCTCAGACATTGAAGCCAATTGGGAAACCAGAAGTGGAGTTAAGGGTTTGCTTTCCAAGTTCCTAATTAAGAAAGCCCGAGAATTCCTCAAAGTTATGAGTTTCCATGCATTTGAAGACATTGTGGCCTTGCTAATCTATGGTTTGGTTCTATTTCCTAACTCGGATCAATTCATAGATGTCAACGCCATCAAGTTGTTCCTTACCCGCAATCCAGTGCCTACTTTACTTGGAGATATCCTACATTCTCTCCACACTCGTACTACTAAGAGACAAGGAACTCTCATGTGTTGTATACCGTTAATTTCCAGGTGGTTTATTTCGCACCTTCCTCCATCAGTTTTGAAGAATGAACAAAGGTTGAGATGGTCTCAAAGGTTAATGTCACTCTCTCATTCCGACATCCGTTGGAGTCTTTTCTCTCAAAAGGACTTCACCTTCATTGAGCGTTGTGGAGAATTCCCTAATGTACCGCTACTTGGTATAAGGGGAGGTATTACTTACAACCCTTCTCTAGCTCTACGTCAGTTTGGTTTTGCTCGAAGAGATGGTCCGCATGATATGCTTCTCCAAGATATTGTGTTCGACTACAACCACAATCTCCAGAATTACCGACGAAGGTTCATACACGCTTGGAGCATGGTAAAGAAGACTGATACCAAGACTTTGGGACACCAGAACGCCATTCCTTGGGAACCTTACCTCAAATGGGTGAGAGCTCGAGCTCAAAACCTCATGATGCCATTCACGCCTGTTTTACGTAATTATGGAACTGTTGCTATAGGTGACATACCTATCTTATTCTCCATCCCGACATGCCTACTGATTTTGAAGACTTGAAGAGATCCTGGATTCAGCTTAAAGAAGAGAGGGATACCTTTGAAGCTCAGTGTTATGCAAGTGAGAAGAAAGTGCTAGAGTTGACCAAGCTACTTCACGAGGAGCGAAGCATCAACGCCTACCTCGGCACAAAGAGGAAGCGCCCATGGGAGACTTAGAGCTTTCGGATTTTTATGCTTTTCTGTTGTTCTTGTCTTGAACTATCTTTTGTACTTAAAAAGAAAAAGAATAAAAAGAGTACTAATAAATGTTTGTTCATTGCTTGTTTAACAAATTTAAATCTCTAAGGTCCTTGAAAACATTGCATTGCATCCGCATAAACATTGCATATCATAGCATAACATTGCATCACAGGTACATTGAAGATTGGTTTTCTCATCCTCTCGCTATTTATTTTAGCGAAATGGCTCTTGAGCAGACCGTCAAAGATCTCAAGCTCGAATGCTCGGTTTGAGATGTTCACCAGCTTGGTCCAAGGCCAAGAAGATGAAGAAGCTCATCAACAGAAAGAAGAAGGTTGTTGGTCTTCTCAACATGGGCGACGCTACAAAGGAGGTCCTAGAGTGGTTAGTCGAATTGAGCTCTCAAGGAAGTGTCAAGAAGGAGGATGAGCAAAGTAACAAGGGTGATGGTGAAGGTAGTCGCATGAGCTGAAAAAGTCTATGATGATGGCCAATACTCGATGAAGATGACAAGTACAAACAACTTGAAGACCGTTTGAATCTTGTGGAAAATCGAAAATGTCGGATGAATTTTGATGATCTGAGTCTTGTCCACAGTGTTGTGATTCCTCCCAAGTTCAAAGTTCCAACTTTTGCTAAGTATGATGGCATGTCTTGCCCTAAGTGCATTTGAAATCCTATGTTCGAAGATCAACCCCACACCGATGATGAAAGTTGTGGATGCACTATTTTCAAGAGTGTTTGTCGGAACTTCGGTTGGAGTGGTATTATCGACTAGAGAATGACCGTATCCGTACTTGGGTGACTTAGCTGATGCTTTCTGAGACAGTGAGTACAATGCTGAATTGACACCCACTCGCATGTAACTACAAAGCATGTCTATGGGTCGTGATGAGAAGTTCAAGGAGTATGCTCAGAAATGGAGAGATTTAGCAGGCAGAGTTCAACCACCCTTGTCCAATAGGGAGCTGGTTGATATGTTTATAGGAACAGACAGACCCATTCTTGATCATCGATTGGAAACTCTTGACCGGTTCACCGGTGATATTAATGACGACCGTATTGAAGCTGGTATCAAGAGTAGAAAGATTCAGGTAGAGACATCTTCAAATGCAGCGAAGAGATCTTTTGGTGGTAAGAAAGAAGTCAATGCTGTGTATGGTCAGAAAACAATCTGTGGGGGCAGTTGTGATCTCCAATCCTACATCAGCACAACCTCAGCGAGACAACACGCGTAACCAGAACGCGCCACGAAGACAGTTTACGAAGATCAACATGCCATTGTCGCAAGCTTTGCAACACATGTTGAAAGCAGAGCTGATTACCTTGAGGGATCCTCCTCATAGTGTCAATACTTCCTCTCCGAGATACAATCCTAATGCTAAGTGTGCTTACCATTCCAATAGCCCAGGACATAACACTGATGATTGTTGGGCTCTGAAGAACAAGATTCAAGACATGATTGAAGCTGAGCAGATTGAGTTTGATCCTCCGGTTGAGACTCCAAATGTGATCAACGCTCCTATGCCTAACCATGACAAGAGTTCCAATGCTGTTGGAGAAGATACTTATGTTTTCAACATAGATGACTTGACCATTCCTCTGATGACTGTTAAGAAGAATTTGCTACAAGTGGTGTCAATCCGGGATGCCCGGAGAATTGTCGTTGGTGCCCGCGCTGATGGTTGCTTGGTCGAGAAGACGTGTTCAGTACATGATGGACAACCGTGAGATACTATTTCTAAAACCACCTGTGCAGAAGCTGTGTGAAGAAATGTCTAAGTTAAAGGTTGACAATGCGAATGAAGCCGCACCATCTGTGTGGGATACCTTGGGACAGCCAAGTGGAAAGTATGATTACATGGTGAAGTACACTGTTCTTGAGAGCTACAAGATTCCTATTGAAGATGTTAAGGTAACCGGATAGGGTGACGATTTCCCAGAAGATTATGTTGATGTTAACACAATAAGGATTTCCTCTGCTGATTCTGTGCCTAGAGTGGCACCTCTCATAATTACTTCTCCAAGACCAGTTCCATATTCCTCTGACAAGGCTATCCCTTGGAATTATGGAGCTGATGTTTATTATCATGGTGTCAAGCAAGACCCTCTGACCATTGAAGATCTTACAGTTGAAGCTACCATTCTTGACATTGACAACATCACCGGATCAAGTAATGTGACCAGAACCGGAAGGGTTTTCTCTCCAGATATCTCTCCTCCAAAAGACATCGGGACTCCAGCTCGCATTCCAGCTATTCAATCCATTCCCCAAGAACCAGTGACTCATCCTGCTCAGCCAGAAGTACCAAAGGAAGTTACCGAGGACACCTCCAAACAAGAAATGGAGGAAATTCTGAAGATTATCAAGAAGAGTGACTACAATGTGGTGGAACAGTTGGGACAGACTCCGTCCAAGATCTCCATGCTTGCTCTGCTCTTGTGCTCCGAGGCTCATGCTAACGCCTTGGTGAAGTTTCTGAAGAATGCTCACGTGCCGCAAGACACTACCACCGACCAGTTTGAAGTTTGTATTGCTAGCTGGCTGCCAACAACGGCCTAGGCTTCTCGATCTTGATTTGACTCCCGAAAGAAACACAACAAAGCCTTGCATATCTGCCGAATGCAAAGGCATTACATTGTCTCATGTTTTGGTGGATACCGGTTACGCTCTGAATATCCTACGAAGCGCTTTTGATCGACGATGTCGAAGGGTTGGTTACGAGACCTGACATTATTGTAAGAGCTTTTGATGGTTCTAAGAGAACGACTTGGAGAGCTCATTACGCGATTAAAGTCGGTTCCCGACTTTTGACTCCACTTTCTTTGTCATGGACATCCGTCCGACTTACTCTTGCCTACTTGGATGCCCTTGGATACATGGGGCGGTATACCTCCACCTTGCATCGAGTGAAGTACCGGTGAAAGGGAAGGTTGTTACGGTGTGGAGAAGAAGAGTATATGGTCGGTCATCTGATCCTTCCGATACCTCGAGATGGAGGTGAATTCTTTGAGACTCCTTGTCAAGCTTTTGAAACAGTTCCCAGTCATGCACTGTGACTCTCCTGTCACTCTGAAGTTACACAAGCTCGCCTAGGATGGCTCTTGAAAGATGCACAAGCTGTTGAACAAGGAGGTAGTCTTTGGGGTCAGCTCCGATCTTCCCTTCAAATCCGACAAGATGGTTTAGGCTTCACCATCAAGGGTCAAGATGATACGCTGACGTGGGCCAACTTCCTTTCCGCATCGGCCAGTGGAATCCATGCTATAGAAGGCGATGACAGCGGCTTCGACATCGCAAGTGGATCTTCCCAACTCGGATCACGGACTCGACAATTGGAAGGCGAAGGCGTCATACCAATCTCCTTTAGCCGGAGTAATTGCTCTTTTTTGTTTTGCTTTTCATTTTTATGTTTGAACAATAAACTCTAAAGCCTAGTGCCTTACAGGGGCATCATGGCTCATTTGCGAGGTTATTATCATCGTTTGCGTATTTTCATTCAATAAATTCGTTGGACTTTTGCATTCAATTGTTTTTTCTTTCTTTACTTTATCACCCTCCAAAAGCTATGTGTTTCTTACACACACCCACGTGATACACTGCAGAATCACTCCGAATCTCGTTGATAACAGCCATGCTATTGCTAAATATGACTTCGATAGTCCGATCTACCTAGCCGAAGACGAAAGTGAGGAAGATTGTGAAGTGCCGGAGAACTTGTCCGATCTACAGAAGAAGAGCGAGTTATCTGACCACGAAGAGCAAGTTGAGGTTGTGAATTTGGGGTGATGAAGACAGAAAAGAGATCAAGATAGGAGCGGATCTTGAGAACAGTGTTAAAGAAAGGTTGGTTCAGATGCTACGAGACTATGTTGAGGTTTTTGCTTGGTCATACGAAGACATGCGGGTTTGGACATTGATATTGTGGTACACGGTTGCCAACAAAGAGGTTTTCTCGATGAAACAGACGGTTCGTCGCATCGTCTGAGATGTCGAGAAAATCAAAGCCGAAGTTATGAAGCGTTTAACGCGGTTTCTAGCCGTTACCTCTTATCCACAATGGGTTGCTAATGTAGTGCACATGCCCAAGAAGGATGGCAAAATACGAATGTGTGTGGATTACAGATCGAACAAAGCGAGTCAGAAAGCGATTTTCCACTTCCTCATATTGATGTTACGGTTGACAACACCGCTCGGCATAAGGTTTTCTCCTTCATGGATGGTTTCTCCGGTTACAATCGGATCAAAATGGCTCCGAAGACATGGAGAAGACTACATTCGTTACGGGGGGCACTTTCACAAGGTTATGCCGCCGAAGAACGCGGGCGCCACTTATCGCGCTATGGTGACATTATTTCATGACATGATTCATCACGAGAGAGGTCTCGTCGGCGACATGATAGCTCGATCACGGACTAAAGAAGAACATCTTGATCATCTACAGAAACTGTTTGATAGGTTGAAGAAGTACAGACTGAGACTCAATCCTAACAAGTGCACTTTTGGAGTCAGATCCGGAAAACTCTTAGGGTTTGTTGTCAGTGGTAAAGGTATTGAAGTTGACCCCGCCAAAGCTAAAGCTATTCAAGAGATGCCAGCGCCCCGTACCGAGAAGGAAGTTAGAGGTTTCTTGGGCCGATTGAACTACATTGCGGTTGTTGCACATCTAACTGCTACTTGTGAGCCAATCTTCAAGTTACTTAAGAAAGATCAAGTGGTAGAATGGAATGACGATTGCCAGATCGCTTTTGACAAAATCAAGGAGTACCTTCAGAATCCTCCCATCCTGATGTCGCCTGCCGAAGGAAGACCTCTTATCATGTACTTGACAGTGTTAGAGAACTCAATGAGGTGTGTGTTGGGGCAACATGGCGAGTCAGTCGAAAAGAGCATGCAATATACTACCTTAGCAAAAGTTTACCGTGTGAAACAAGATACTCACAGCTCGAGAAAACTTGCAACGCTTTTGGGCTGCTCGCCGACTAAGGCAGATATGTTGACTCACACTACTTTGTTGATTTCTAAGATGGATCCGATAAAATACATATTTGAGAAACCAGCTCTCTCGGAAGAATAGCAAGATGGCGGATGATCTTGACCGAGTATGACATCCATTACACTTCTCGAAAGCGATCAAAGGAAGTGTAGTAGCCGATCATTTGGCTCATCAAGCCGTAGATGACTATCGATCTATGCGTTCAATTTCGAGATGAAGATGTTTTACTAGTCGATTGCGAAGAACCGAGGCCAGACGAAGGACACGAACAAGGATCCCGATGGACCATGGTTTTGATGGAGCCTCGAACGCACTTGGCAATGGCATTGGCGCCATCATTACATCCCTACAGCGGACATACTCCTTTCACCGCGATTATGTTTCATTGCACCAATAACATGGCCGAATACGAAGCGTGCATCATGGGTATCAAAGTTGCTATTGACTTAAGAATCAAGTTCTTACAAGTCTATGGAGACTCAGCTTTAGTGATCAGCCAGATTAAGGGCGAATGGGATACGAAACATCCGAACCTCATTCCGTATCGAGAGCATGTTTTGAGTTTGATCCCCTACTTCGAAGAGATCACTTTCAATCACATTCCACGAGAAGAGAATCAGTTGGCAGACGCATTAGCTACTATGTCATCTATGTTCAAGGTCAGATGAGACAACGAGGCTCCCCAGATCATCATTGAGAAGTTTGACGAACCAGCGTATTGTTATGAGCTTGATACAGGAGAGAAACCTTGGTACTACGATGTGAAGAGGTATATTGAGACTCAGGAGTATCCCGCAGGGGCATCTGTCAATGATAAGAAGTTCTTGAGAAGATTTGCATCCAAATTCTTCCTCAGCAACGACATCTTATACAAGCGCAACCACGACTTGTGCTTACTCCGCTGTGTAGATCAGAAAACAACAATGCGTATCATGGAAGAGTTACATGAAGGCGCATTCGGTACCCAATCCAGTGGGCACACCATGGCTAAGAAGATTTTGAGAACAGGTTACTATTGGTCCACCATGGAAGCTGATTGTCACCTCTACGCTCGATCTTGTCACAAGTGCCAGATTTATGCCGACAAAGTGCACGTACCTCCAGTACCTCTGAATGTTCTAACAGCTCCTTGGCCTTTTGCAATGTGGGGCATTGACATGATCGGAGAAATTAAACCCACAGCTTCCAATGGACATCGTTTCATCCTTGTGGCAATTGACTATTTCACCAAGTGGGTAGAAGCAGCCTTCTTTGCATCTGTTACCAAGAATGTCGTGGCTCGATTCATCGAACATAATCTTATCTGTCGGTATGGCACTCCCGAAAGGATTATCACAGATAACGGCTCCAATCTCAACAACAAGATGATCACCGAACTTTGCACGCAGTTCAAGATCAAGCATCACAACTCTTCTCCTTATCGGCCTAAGATGAATGGCGCAGTGGAAGCCGCCAACAAGAACATTAAGAAGATTATCTGAGAAGATGGCGACTTACAAAGATTGGCATGAGATGTTACCATTTGCACTTCACGGTTACCGCACTACAGCGCGAACATCAACAGGGGCAACCCCCTTTTCTCTCGTATACGGTATGGAAGCTGTCCTACCCATTGAGGTTCAGATACCCTCAACCAGAGTCCTCCAAGACGCAGAGTTAGACAAAGACGATTGGATTCAGACCCGCCTCGACCAGATTAATTTGATCGATGAGAAACGACTCGCATCCATCTTCCATGGGCAGATCTATCAGAAGCGAATGATCAGAGCATTTAACAAGAAGGTCAAGCACCGAGTCTACCAAGTCGGTGATCTAGTAGTCAAGCACATCATTCTTCCACAAGGTGATCCCAGGGGAAAATGGACTCCCACCTATGAGGGACCATTTGTAGTCAAGACAGTATTTTCCGGTGGGGCTATGATACTTAGCACCATGGATGGTGAAGACTTCCACACCACGTGAGCGAGACATAGTCAAAAATACTACGCATAAAGAGACCCGCTAGGTCGGTGACCTAGGCAAAAATAAGGGCATCTGGTGAACCAAAGGGTTCGGGCAAAAGTTAAGGATATATACAAAACATGTACACCCGCAAGTCGAAAACACGAAAAGGCGGCTTGGGCAAAAAGGTATCCAGGTGAAAACCGAAAGGGCGGTCTAGGCAAAAGTTAGGGATTTAAGCGTCGACTATGTCTCTTCGGATCACACCTTCTAGGCTACTATCAGCATTCAAGATTCAAATGGCGAAGATCAGTCTACTCACTTTCTACTGACAGCAAGGAGATGAGATAGTTGAAATATATGAGTACTAGCATGGTTGGAACTTAACGAGATTGTTTCCGCATAGCTTTTTAGCTTTCTTGTGTATAAACTACTTGGCCATACGCCACATTTCAAATGAAATACAAGTTCTTTCTCTTTACATTTTTCACTATTGTCGTTTGCAATAAGTCCAACGTTTGCTTTGAATGATTATATGCATTTGACAATAAGAATCTATTCACAAACATGCGAAAAGTGAACATACAAAAGTAATTACTACAGGCTTCAGGAATTGAGATGACGACGAAAGTCACCAATACATTTCCCCACAGAGCATGATCCCCGCAGCAGTGTCACTCACAACAAACCTTCCCCAGCGGAGTATATGTTAGTCCCCGAACAGTGACTCCACTCAACTAAGCAATGTTACATCAGTCTCCAAGCAGTAACACTTCATCCCCAGCCGAGGTATTTATCATCGTGAATATCTCTCAACAATTCCCCTTTCTCCAGGCGGTATCGGACTTGAGACTTGGTCGGATAGTGCACCGGAGAAAATCTACGTCTTCTATTCCCCAGCCAGAGATTCCAACGGCCCCCAACCCGGTCTCCCAGCAACCATCAAACACTCTCCAGCGAGATCTACACTCAAAATCCTTAGTAGAGCGCCTCCTAATTTTTCCCAACAGGATCCACATACAAGATCCCCAACAGATTTCCTCCAGACTCTCCCAGGTCTATGTATGAGATCTCAACAACGAGTTTCTCAATCTCTACCTTCCTCAACAATATCTAGGCCCAAGACTTGGTCAGATAGTGCATCAGAGGGATCGAAGTTCTTTTCTTCTCAGGATCTCCATCTCTAAACAGAAGTCAGGAATCCTCAAGCAGAACATCCGCATCTTCTTCAAGATGGATATGTTTTGAAATATCACAACATCTATCATTCACACATTACTCATAAAGTCATAATTCATGCATATGTCATTCATATACATTGTCATGCATCATACTTTGCATAAGACTAACAAATATTCTATCAAAGTTTCTCTTGTTTTCTCCAAAACAAGTGGAAATCACTTTTGACACAAGCTGGTCCAGGATTAAGCCCCGAATCTCGACGGGAAAACTATCTGAAAGACCGCCCCTAGTTGTCCTCCAACGACTGGTCCAGGATTAAACCCCGAATCTCGACGGGAAAACTATCTGAAAGACCGCCCCTAGTTGTCCTCCGACGGTGGTCGAGATTAAGCCCGAATCTCGGCGGAAAACTATCGAAGACCGCCCCTAGTTGTCCTCCGACAGCTGGTCCAGGATTAAGCCCCGAATCTCGACGGGAAAACTATCTGAACGACCGCCCTCGTTGTCCTCCGACAACGGATCCAGGATTAAGACCGAAGTCGGACGGAAACCTATCCGAGCGATCACAAGTTATCCTCGATAGCAGCGGTGGATCAATACCGATGCACACAGGGCGATATCCACACTTTGCTAAATTACTATCCCTCGAGTAATCGGCACGAAGATCTATTCGAATCCTTCCTATTATCAGCGGCAACTACAGTGCGGCGTCGACTCGGTTGCCTGGATGGCATCTTAAGCCCATCTCCGACTACTTATCAACATTTCTCCGCTTTCGAATCTGCATATTTGGTTAAAAATCAATACAAATCAATAACTTCATTCAAAGATGAGCACGAAGTCTAACGTCGACTCCTCGGATGGCATCTTAAGCCCATCTCCATGCTCCTTCGAAACGACTACGAGCCTAGCATACGGCTCACTCCCAGCATCGATCTTTCCAGATGGCATCTTAAGCCCATCCCCATCAAATGACATTCTCGAGTCTAGCGTACGACTCATCCCCCAGCGAAGTCTCCACCTTCACCAAATGGCATCTGTAAGCCCATTCTCCCGCATCCTCAATCAACAGCAAGTGCAAATTTTCAGGTGTACTCGAGTGTTCAATCATCTTTTACCTTCAGGTCACGAAAGACAAGTATGTCAATCTAACCTTCCAGTACAAGAAGATTGAACAGGGGCAGCTGTTATACCCCAAAATTTGCCCTCCATCTTCTCAAGACATCCCATACATCCATACTCAAGGATTCCTCAAGGGTTGATCAGACAAACCCTTTCCTAGACAATCAACCCAAACTAGGGTTTGGAAATTCTCAGCTCCAGATGGACTTCCAACATCTCCTATGTTCATCATGCCTCCTCATATGCTTCAAAGATTCTCCATGTCAAGTTTCAAGCCTTACAAGTCAAGATTGCTCAGACAATTGCTCAAATGGTTGAAAATCAGTTGTATTGGACAAAAATTCAACTGTGGTCAACAGACAGTCAAACTTCATAATTTTTGGTCAACATCCTCATTTTGAAGTTACATTCATCATTTGATCAAGGGTTGATCATGATTCATCAAGAAAACTCAAGATTTGCTCAAAAGTCAAACTTTCTAAATTAGGGTTTCTAGGTGAAAAGTCAACTGAACTTTGACTGATCATAACTTCTTCATACTTTATCAGAAATTTTCCCACCAAAGCTCTTTTTGAAGGAAATTCAATTCTCTACAACTTCATGTCTCACAAGAATGTCCAAAAAATGCTTCATTTGAGAGGTATGACTCAAAACATTATAGGTCATTTTCAAAGTCAACAAAAAGTCAACATTTTGTTTTGAGGATATATTGAGCATGGACACTCCAATTGAGACGAGACCAAAAAGGTTGGTTAGAGGACTCTTAGAGCTTTCCAAAAAGTCCAAGAACACTAAAAAATGTGGAAAATTGAGCAAGCTACACTATTCAGAAGTTGGGCAATTTTGGACAATTGCACAAAAGGACATTTTGGTCAAAATGCAAAATTTTCCAAATGGGCCTATAATCTTTTGATCCAAACTTGTTCATGACATTATTTGTGACCCATAAATGCTTGGCCATGGCAATTTTCTATTTTATTGATTTATTTTTGAATTTTAAATCATTTAATTCAAAATTAAATTATATAAAATATGAAAATAAAGTTTTTTTTCAAAAGGAATGATTTTATATCATACTTGAGGTTCAAGAAAGCCCATGCTTCTTACCAATTTCGTGCTAGCCTTCACATTGATGATAAAATCAATTTTTTTCCAAAAATTGATTTTATTTGAAAAAATATAAATGCACATTCAAGATCAAATCTTTTTTCTTCCTCTTTGCCATCCCAAATCCTTCTATAAATACCAAGCAAGCTGTAGCACAAGGGACACAAAACCCTAGCCCTTACAACAAACCTTATTTTGCCAATTTTTTTCAAGAATTGTCCAAAATCGTGTTTGAGTTTTCAGCCACTTTCAGCCCTCAAAAATCATTCCATCGTGCTCAGAGGGTAAGTTTGAGTAAGAATGCATTATTGTCATTGATCAAACCATTCAGAATCGAGCCATATACATGCATGCATATTCAATATTTTCTTGACTTTGCACTTTTATTATCTGCTCGTTTCCATTGATTCTAATTCTTTTATCATGTTCATGAGATGCCAAGGGTTCGATTTGGGCAATCGCTGCTGAGTTTGAACGTCAAAATCGTGAGATGCCATGTTTAGGGCTTTTCAAACTGTTGAGCTTCGAATCAATAGCTACAGGTGTTTTCAATCGAAACTGAGACCACCATTGGACTCAGAAGGTCCGATTTAGGGGGATAGGGTCTTTCTTTCTCGTTTATTGCTCGTGTTATGCAGGTTCATGGTTTGAGATCGCCGGAGAAGACGACCGGAGCTAGGGCTCCGGCGTCGCTGACTTGGTTGACCGGCGAGGAGGCTGCCGTGGCGAGATAACACGTTCTGATTCGTTCGTTATTAGTCAATGGACCCCACTCACGCTGACTGTGTTTCAAACATAACCATGACGCGTTAGCACTTATATTCAATTGATTTCGTTTTTTAAAACACCAGATGTCATTTGTCCCAGTGGTTAAGGCTTGGCTTTTGGAAAAATGCTCTCCCATGACCTGAGTTCGATCCCCACTGGCACCGGTTTTGTTTTCTTTTTTCCAAACTCTCATATTTTCTCTATTTTTCTATTTTCATATTATTTAATATTTTGCATATAATTTTAATTCTTTTCATAATTTTTATTTCATGCATTAAAAATCATCCAAATATTTTTTCCTTTTGCATTTATTTTCAGAAAATACTTATTTAATTTATAAAATTAAAAAATATTATTTTGCATGCATATTTATTTTTATTCATATTTTAGCATTTAAATCACATTTAATTAGTTTTAAATTACTAAAATGCATCCAAAACATCCAAAAAATTATTTTAGCATATTTATGTTATTTCCAGCATGTCATATTTTTCTCATTCAAAAACTTGCATTTTTACTAATATTTTCCTCTTATTCGATTTCATCGTATTTTCCGATTTTCTTATCTTTTCACAGGTTATTCCGTTTCAGACGGTTTCTTTTACTGTTTTCTTTTTTCCAATAATGTAACTGCTCATGGGATGTAAAAGTTTAAATTAGGTTTTCATTTTCCGCAAGTTTAAATTATGTATCTGCCCCAAAGCCATGTAATAGCGTAGGACATTTATCTTTCCGCATCTTTACATTCCGCATTTTAATTTCCGCACCCTATAAACTGCTAGTAATTAGGCGTGTATGGCAAGACTAAAGTTGGACATAGCTCACTCTAATTTTCAAGATAACATATACCTGAAATCAACACACTCCTTCACACATGCACCCCTTAGGGTAATTCTCTCTCGTTGCCTTTACGAATACAAATGGTCAAGTCCCTCGAACGTAGAGGTATTCTAGCACCGTTGCCTTCAAAACAAATCATCATAGTCCCTTCGATACAAAGATCATAGACCCATGATGTCGCCTACGAATACATGATCTTGACCCTCGATTGTCGCCTACGAAAAATGATGATAGTCCTTTCGAATGTGCTAGGATACTTTCTACAAGTTGCTTTCTATGACCATCCGATGTCCCTTCGAATGTCCCGCTTACATCCAACGAATAGGGTTACCTACCAACTAATGATATGGATAGCGCTATTCTAAAGGAACGTAAAACAACACGAAAAAGACCAATTCTGAGTAGGTAATAAGACTTTTAGTTGCTTTCTCTATCAAAATACTTTTCACACCTCACACTTTTTGTCAAAGTTCAAACTCTTTTCAAAAACGAAACATTTCCGAACACTTTGTATACATTTCTACATGAATCATTACAAAGTCAAAGCGAAATGCCTTTTCAAAACATTTTTCAAACACACAGAAAGAAAATTTAAAGTGATCTAAGAGCAACTAAGAGCCCGTAGAAAACTACGGATGAAAAGGGGTGCTAATACCTTCCCTTTTCATAACCTTCTCCCTTACTCAGAATCTAACGAAGGTCTTTTTCTGTACTTCTACCTTCCCTTAATTGGATAAAAATAAAAGTCAGTGGCGACTCTTGCTATCCGCACATTTGCTATACAAAACCTACAAAGTCAGTTCACCGTATTACAGGAACCAACTGATAATCTGGGAATGTAAAGCAATGGTGTTTCAGATCAAAGAACTGGAATAGGACATGCATCATATCTTCTTCAAAACCGGAGGTAACCAAGTCAAGCAGATAACCATGTCTTTTGATGAACTGAGCGTGGTTGGGAATCTCTGAAACCAATTCTTTGAGCTGAGAAGGCATACCCATGAAGTTGATTCGAATTGTCTTTCTAGAAGCCATAATCCCTACAAAACAGAGCAAAGATAAATCCCTAGGTCCTTGAAATGGTTAGAAATGATATGCAATGCGAATGATGTCATGATATCATGTTTAGCACACACAAACAATTCACACAATGAGCCTAGGTTTAAGGCATGCATGAGGTATAGGTGATTACCCCAACAAAAATTTGAGTTGGTTCATCCTGTCCTATAATAGTAACCGGGTTCTAGGAATCTCATATCATTGATCTTTCTCGTAGGTGTTTATTTCAATACGACTACCAAGTGGTCGACCGAAAATATCCCAAAAGTCGATCTTAATGGCGTAGCATCAGTATCGACCAACCTCGATCTACACCAAAGCACGCCATCTCACTACCTTCTAATGGGTAAGATGGGTCAATTAAGGTTCTAAAAGTTTAGTTAGTGCTTGATGACACCACACAGAAGCCAAATACTATCCTCAACTTGGAAATGAAGAGTATTAGGACATCCAAAGTGTCACACTAACGTAGCCATCATGTTGACCGTTTCGATATACGTCTAACGGTCGCGACGATTTATTGCTACTTACCTAAAAGGAAACCCAGATCCGGGTGTAGGATCCCCCAACAATATAATACCCAAGCAAACCTTAAAGCTAAAGCAAGCAAATCAAACAGAAAGCGGTAAAAATGATCTAGAAATCCCTAAGGCATTCTCTCTTTAGGGTGTCTCCCGTGAGTCGCCATTACGTAACACGGTGAAGCCGACTTTGTAGGATTTTTGTATCGCAAATGTGCGGATAGCAAGAGTCGCCACCGACTTTTCTTTTATCCAATTAAGGGAAGGTAAAAAGTACAGAAAAAGACCTTCGTTAGATTCTGATTAAGGGAGAAGGTTATGAAAAGGGAAGGTATTAGCACCCCTTTCCATCCGTAGTTATCTACGGGCTCTTAGTTGCTCTTAGATCACTTTAAAATTGTGCTTTCTGTGTGTTTGACAAAAATGTTTTGAAAAGGCATTTCACTTTGACTTTGTAATGATTCATGTAGGAATGTATACAAAGTGTTTGGAAATGTTTCGTTTTGAAAAGAGTTTGAACTTTGACAAAAGTGTGTGGTGTGAAAAGATGTTTTGATAGAGCAAGCAACTAAAAGTCTTATTACCTACTCAGAATTGGTCGTTTTCGTGTTATTTTACGTTCCTTTAGAATAGTGCTATCCATACCATTAGTTGGTAAGTAACCTTATTCGTTGGATGTAAGCGGGACATTCGAAGGGACATCGTATGGTCAAAGAAGGCAACTTGTAGGAAGTATCCTAGCATATTCGAAGGGACTATCATCATTTTTCGTAGGCGACAATCGAGGGTCAAGATCATGTATTCGTAGGCAACATCGTGGGTCTATGATCTTTGTATCGAAGGGACTATGATGATTTGTTTTGAAGGCAACGGTGCTAGAATACCTCTACGTTCGAGGGAATTGACCATTTGAATCCGTAAAGGCAACGAGAGAGAATTACCCTAAGGGGTGCGTGTGTGAAAAGAGTGTGTTGATTTCAGATATATTATCTTGAAATTAGAGTGAGCTATGTCCAATTTTAGTCTTGCCATACGCGCCTAATTACTAACAGTTCATAAGATGCGGAAAGTAAAATGCAGAAACGTAAAGTGCGGAAAGATGAATCCTACGCTATTACATGGCTTTGGGGAAGATACATAATTTAAACTTGCGGAAAATAAAAGCCCTAATTAAACTATTACATCCCATAAGCAATTACATTATTGGAAAAAGAAAACAGAAAAAGAAATCGTCCGGAACAAGATAACCTGTGAAAAGATGAGAAATCGGAAAATACGATGAAATCGAATAAGAGAAAAATGTTAGTAAAAATGATAATTTTTTATGAGAAAAATATTTCATGCTGGAAATAACATTAATATGCTAAAATAATTTTTTGGGATTTTTTGGAGGTAATTTAATAATTAAAAATCAATTAAAAGTGATTTAAATGATAAATTAGCAATTAAATTAAATATGCATGCAAAATAATATTTTTTAATTTTATAAATTAAATAAACATTTTCTGGAAATAATGCAAAAAGGAAAATATTTTTTGATGATTTTTAATGCATGATAAAAAATATTGAAATTAATTAAAATTGTATGGAAAATATTAAGTAAATAAAAATGAAAATATGAAGAAATAAGTTAGTTTGTAAAAAGAAACAAGATAAATGGTCCTGGTGAGAATCGAACTCAGGACCCTGTCCTCACAAAGCCACGTCCTTGCCAACTGAGCCAGCGTGCATTACTGTTTGGAATGTAAACATGTGTCGCTCCTTGACTGCATCGAACTCGCGCCAAATCATCATCTTCCTCGTTTTGAAATTTTAAACCCAGGTCTTTACCTACGGTTTTCTGGCGTCGCTATAGCATTTACCTACGGGTTATTTCCGTAGCTACATCCCTGCAAAATCGAAACTCAAGAAATAGGGAATATAAATTAGTTTTGAGGGCATGGATCGGTTCGAAATCGTCTTCCGAGCATGATGGTGGCACTGGCTTCTCCTAATTTTTCCTATTTTGAGAAACCCTATTTCGAGCTCTCAAACCCTAACAATGACATCATGGTATTCCTGCACTAAAAACTCAATTGAACGATTCAAACAACTTCGAAATATCATCACAAACACAAACAAACATTCAAATTATGTTAGATATGCATGGAAAACAGAAATCGATTTCAAGAAAAAGTGTCAAAACCGTGAGTTTGATTTCGTGATTCTTGATGGATTCTTGATCTGTAAGGGTCTGGAATGAATCAATGGACCTCCAGGAAGCGATTGGTTGGCTTAGAATCAGTTGAATTGAAGCAAAAGCAAGGCTGCAAGTGTCTTGTAACCCACGGTTTTTTTGAACTTGAATAGGGTTTCTCCAGCCAGTTTTTCTACCCTAATTCGTGTGGCATGTGTTGTATATATATAGTAGATGGAATTAGATCTGGTTTGAGAAAAAATCAATCATCAATCAATGCAAAATATATTTGATTTTGTGCCAAATCAAATTTTCTCTTTTTTGATCAATTTCAATCAAATTCTTTCCATATCCAATCAAATTTCGAAATTTGCTGGCTTTATTGAGTTGCTTGGATCTCAAGGAAGAGACAAAAATCAAATTTGCAATTAATTTTGATTTTATACTTTATTTTTGAATTTAATTTGCATTTAAATTAATAAAATACAAATTAAATAGAAAAATAAAATAAAAATTCGTGGCATTGGGCTTGGATATTCCTAATTGTATAAGGAACAAGTTTGAATGAAGAAAAAATAAGCCCATTTTTGAGTGCATCTCTTCAAAATTGCCCAACTTGTGAATGGTGTATCTTGCTCAATTTTCCACATTTTTGAGTGTTCTTGGACTTTTTGGAAAGCTCTAAGAGTCCTCCAACCAACCTCTTTGGTTTCATCTCAATTGGAGTTTCCATGCTCAATATATCTTCAAAACAAAATGTTGACTTTTTGTTGACTTTGAAAAGGACCTGTAATGTTTTGATCCATACCTTCCAAATGAAGCATTTTTTGAACATTCTTGTGAGACATGAAGTTGTAGAGAATTGAATTTCCTTCAAAACAAGAGGTGGTGGGAAAATTTCTGAGAAAGTATGAAGAAGTTATGCTCAGTCAAAGTTTGGTTGACTTTTCACTAAGAAACCCTACTTTAGAAAGTTTGACTTTTGAGCAAATCTTGAGTTTTCTTGATGAATCATGATCAACCCTTGATCAAATGATGAATGTAACTTCAAAATGAGGATGTTGACCAAAAATTATGAAGTTTGACTGTATGTTGACCACAGTTGACTTTTTGTCCAATACAACTGATTTTCAACCATCTGAGCAATTGTCTGAGGAAATTTGACTTATGAGGCTTGAAACTTGACATGGAGAATCTTTGAAGCATATGAGGAGGCATGAAGACCATTGGAGATGTTGGAATTCCATATTGATCTGAGAAATACCAAACCCTAGTTTGGGTTGATTGTCTAGGAGAGGGTTTGTCTGATCAACCCTTGAAGAATCCTTGAGCATGGATGTATGGAATGTCTTGAGAAGATGGAGGGCAAATTTTGGGGTATGACAACTCGCTAAAATTTCTATCCTCTCTTTGCTGCGAGACTTAGAAGCACATAAGAATGATTTAATGAAGCTGTTGAGCATCGCCTTTGTTCCACGAGAGATATCCGTGGGGCAGTTTGAGAATTTGTGTGCAAGCATTTCAGCTAACAATGGGTTGGGATTTACTGATTGCGATCTTCCGCCAAAGGGTCGAAACCATAATAAACCGCTGCATATTTTTACGGAATGTCGGGGCACTACCTTGTCCCGCGTGTTGGTGGATACTGGTTCCTCTTTGAATGTAATTCCCAAGTCAGCGTTGATGAAGATCGACTATGGTGGTCTTGAAATCCGACCTAGTGATTTGATTGTTAAAGCATTTGATGGTTCCAATCGTTCTGTCTTTGGAGATTTGGATCTCCCCATCCAAATCGGCCCCTAGTTGTTCACTAAAACATTTTTTATCATGGACATCCAGCCTTCCTACTGTTGCCTCTTGGGCCGTCCATGGATTCACAAAGCTGGAGTGGTTACATCCACTCTTCACCAAAAGCTAAAATACCCTGTTGACGGGAAAACTATCACAGTCTACGCTGAAGAGGAATACATAGTGAGTCACCTGGCTGCTTTCCGATATGTTGAGATTGATGGTGAGATTCACGAAACTCCGTTTCAAGGCTTTGAAATAGTTCATATGCTGAAGACCCCTCAATAGAAGGAGACTAAGAAAGACAAGCCGAAATATTCCATGGAATCCCTGAGAGATGCTAAAGTTGTGGTTGAGGATTGACGCCCTGAAGGTTGGGGCAGTGTGGTGGAGGTAGCACCTAAGTACAACAAGTTCGGGTTGGGCTTTGACCCCATTTTGCGATGTTAGATTCTTAAAGTACCCAATTTGGTTACTCCCGTGAAGTTTTCAAGCACCAACATTAGTTATGGACAAGCAAATGCGGTTGATGATTCAGACAACAGAATTTGACATTGACAAGTGGATCCGCCCCAGTGTCCCTGGCATGGAGCTGAATAACTAGAATTCGGAAGACTGTGTCCCAGTCACGATGGTCAAAGATTAATTTTCTTTTGTTTCTGTTATCTTGAAAATAATTCCTTTGTTTTGCCCAAGGCACAGTGAATCATATGTAGGGCCACCATGTTTGCATTTGCAGATTTTTACCATGAAATAAAAGAAAGTCTTTTCATTCAAATGTTTTGTTCCCTTTCCTTCTATTTTACATCACAATTTAAAAACGCAAAATAGAAATGCTTTATTTTCTTTTTATCATCTAAAAAAACTAAAATAAGCACTAAAATTAATCATTCAGATATAATCCCACACTCTTAATAGACCCCTTCGATAACGACCCTGCTATCACTCTTTATGACTTTGATAATCTGATCAACCAAGCCGAAGATGAAGGTGAGGAAGATTGTGAACTCCTTGAAGAGCTAGAAAGAATGTTAAAGCCAGAGTTAAATGTTATCCAACTACATCAGGAAGAGATTGAGATAGTGAATCTGGGCAATTCTGATGTGACTAGAGATGTTAAGGTCGTGGTTGCTTTAGAAGACAGCGTGAAGCAAAGATTGATTGAACTACTCTGAGAGTATTCAGATATCTTCGCCTGGTCTTATGAAGACATGCCTGGGTTGGATACCGACATTGTTGTGCACAAACAACCTTTAAAAGAATATTGTCCTCTTGTTAAGCAAAAGCTTTGAAGAACTCATCCTGAGGAAGTCCAGAAACAGCTTGATGCAGGCTTTTTGAAAGTCATTTCTTATCCTCCGTGGGTTGCCAAAATTGTTCGGGTGCCCAAGAAAGACGGAAAGGTGCGAATGTGTGTGGAATATAGAGATCTGAATAGAGCCAGTCCGAAAGACGACTTTCCGCTTCCCCATATTAACATATTTGTGGATAATAAAGATCATGAAAAAGTGTTTTCATTTATGGATGGATTCTCTAGGTACAATCAGATCAAGATGGCACCAGAAGACATGGCTAAAACAACTTTTATCACCCCGTGGTGGACTTTCTGCTACAAAGTGATGCCTTTCGAATTGAAAAATGTCGGGGCAATGTACTAGCGTGCAATGGTAACTCTTTTTCACGACATGATTCATAAGGAGATTGAAGTGTATGTCGACGACATAATTGCTAAATCTCAAGATGAAGAAGAGCATCTGGTACATCTACAAAAGTTGTTCTACAGGCTGAGGAAATTCAGATTGAGGCTGAATCTAAACAAGTGTATGTTTGGCGTACAATCTGGCAAGTTGTTAGGATTCGTTGTAAGCAAAAGAGGCATCGAGGTTGATCCTGCTAAAGTAAAAGCAATTCAAGAAATTCCTAAACCAAGAACTGAGAAAGAGGTTCGTGGCTTTCTAGGGAGGTTAAACTACATCTCTAGATTCATCTCTCACATGACTGCCACATGCAAGCCTATCTTTAAATTATTGAGAAAGGATCAAATGGTCAGGTGGAATGACGATTGTCAAGTCGCATTTGATAAGATAAAAGAGTATATGCAAGAAACTCTGATTCTCATGCCTGCTGTGGAGGGCAGGCTGTTGATCATGTATTTGATAGTGCTCGAAGGCTCAATGGGGAGCGTGTTGGGACAACATGACAAGTCTGGTTGAAAAGAGCACGCAATATAATACCTAAGCAAAAAGTTTACCGACTGTGAAACAAAATACTCACTGCTCGAGAAAACTTGATATGCTTTAGCGTGGGCTGCTCGCCGACTAAGACAGTATATGTTGACTCACACAACCTTTTTGATATCCAAGATGGATATGATCTAGTACATATTTGAGAAGCCATCCTTAACATGCCGGATTGCTAGATGGAAAATGATTTTAATAGAGTATGAGATCTAGTATACTACTCAAAAAGCTATCAAGAGTAGTGTGTTGGGAGATTACGTTGCTCACCAGCCTGTAGACGATTATCAGCCAATGAGATTTGAATTTCTTGACGAGGATATCATGTACATTCGGGATTGTAACATCCCTGGTCCAGACGAGGGACCCGAATTAGGATCTAAGTGGTCTTTGGTGTTTGATGGAGCCTCCAATGCGTTGGGAAATGGTGTTGGTGCAGTAATTACCACTCCAGAGGGTCATCACATCCCGTTCACAGCCCGAATATGCTTTGATTGCACCAATGACATGACTAAATATGAGGCTTGCATCTTTGGTATTGAGGCAACGATTGACTTGAGAATTAAACATCTGAAAGTGTACGAAGACTCTGCACTTGTGATTAGCCATATTAACGGCGATTGGGAGACTCGTCACCCAAATTTGATTCCTTACCGAGAACATGTGATGAAATTGATTCCTTACTTTGAGGAGACCACTTTTGTTCATATCTCACGATAATAGAACAACCTGGCTGATGCTTTGGCCACCCTAGCATCCATGTTTAAAGTCAAATGGGCTAATGAAGCACCTTCAATAACCATTCAGAGATTGGATGAGCCAGCCTTTTGTTTTGAGATTGAAGCAGAAAAATATGGCAATCCTTGGTTTTACAAAGTCAAGAGATATCTTGAAACTCAAGAGTATCTAGAGGAAGCTTCTGTGACAGACAAGAAGTTCTTGAGAAGGTTCTCGGTGAAGTTCTTCCTCAACAATGGTGTGTTATACCGTAGACATCATGACGGGTTGTTGCTCAGATGTGTTGGTAAAGATAAAGTTGCAAAGATTGTCAAAGAGATGCATGAGGGCTCATTTGGAACTCATTCTAGTGGGCACACTATGGCCAAAAAGATCTTGCGAGCTAGGTAGTATTTGTCTACCATGGGGTCGATTATTTTAATCAGGCCCGAGTTTGTTACAAATGCCAAGTATATGCTGATACGGTGCATGTGAAACCATCGCCTTTGAATATTTTAACCTCTCCTTGGCCATTTGCTATGTGGGGCATTGATATGATCGGAAAGATTGAGCCGACAGCGTCCAACGGACATCGCTTCATTCTGGTCGCAATAGATTATTTCACCAAGTGGTGGTTGCCCGGTTCATCAAGCACAATATCATCTGCCGTTATGGGATTCCTGACAAGATTATCACTGATAATGGGTCAAATCTTAACAATAAGATGATGAAGAAGCTTTGTGAGTCCTTCGAAATCAAGCATCATAATTCATCTCTGTATCGCCCGAAGATGAATGGTGTTGTTGAAGCGACAAATAAGAACATCAAGAAGATTGTGAAGAAGATGGTAGTAACCTATCGAGATTGGCATGAGATGCTGCCTTTTTCCTTGCATGGTTACAGGACTACCGCTTGTACTTCAACCAGGGCAACCCCGTTTTCTCTCATATACGGCATGGAAGAAGTGCTTCCAATCGAAGTACAGATCCCGTTATTGAGAATCATGAAAGATGAAGAGCTTGATGAAGATGATTGGGTGCATAACTGCTTAGACGAGTTGTGCCTTATTGATGATAAACGGTTGCCAGCTATTGGTCACAGACAAGTTTATCAACATAGGATGAAGAAATTACACGACAAGAGGGTGTGACCTCAAAATTACAAGCCTGGTGACCTCGTGCTGAAGAGGATAATTCTTCCTTAGGGTGATCCTCAGGGTAAGTGGACGCCGAATTACGAAGGCCCATTTGTGGTAAAGAAAGTTTTCTCAGGAGGTTCCATGATGCTTGCAACAATGGACGGAGAAGATTTTCCACTACCCGTAAACACGGACGTAGTCAAGAAATATTATGCAGAGACTTGCTTAGTTGAGAAAGAGAATAAGGGCCGACGACTACGTCCCACATCAGATCAACGGTCACACCTTATGTCAACATCTCAAGCTACTCCGAAAGGCAGTGATCAATTCAATCACCTTTTTTCGGGAAGAGCGAGGTGGTGAGATAGTTGGAGTTATAAAAGTGGTAGCAAGGTTGAAACCCGATGAGGATCCGTTGTCGCATTGCCATGCGTTTTAGTTTTCCTCTTATCTTGATTTTGCAATTGCCTCATTTTAGGAATTGCTTCCAATTGTACTTGCCTATTTACAGGCCTATTTCCAATTAATAAAATGATTTTTTGCTTGTCAATTAATTTCTTGCTTTCGCTGATTTGTTTGCGAAAGACGTTCAAAGTTTTATGGTAAAAATTTTCGTATGCAAACATTGTTGGTTTTACCATGATGAGAAACTTTTGAATATTATTCCGAAACTCGAGTGACCTTGATGGCAGACAGAGTTGTCGCACCATGCCAGGGGCATTCCACTAACGGTTTGTTGTAGAAAGTTTCGTTGTTTGCAAGCGTCCAGATGCACTAAGCTGGAGATCAGATAAAGTCTTCCCCAGTGAGTCTGTTCCTAGATAGAATTGGTCTCCAGAAGTTTGTCAAGTATCCTCCCTTTGATCGGTGAAGTCAGCAAGCGCTTTATACTAAGGATCATTGATGGGTGTCTTCTTATCATCCCCAACGGAGTTTATTCTCTCCTTCCTAGTGAGCATAGATGAAAGATCCTCGATTGAAACTGCTTTCTGCAAAAGTTTCAAATGCAATGTTTGTCATTGGCTTGATGTCTTTGATAATTTTCCCCAGCATATGTTGTCATTGACAGAGACTATTACCGCAGTGCATTGTACAGATCCCCAGTGCGAGTTGTCGGTATCCATTTTAGTTGGATTTTCCCAGTGAATGTTCATAGGAATATCGAATGTGCTTTGATATAAAGTTGCGACTTTTCTCCCCTATGGAGACGACATTCGAGCCTTTGTACACGGATGTTCATCCCTACTAGGTTCGTATTTCCTGATATCCTCAGTCTGTGAACGCTAGTTTTCTCCTTTTCTTCCCCAGTTGGTGTTGAAGCACATCTCTTCCGATATCCCCAGTGGGTCGGCACATCGTTTTCATCCCCAGTCGGAGTCACGACGAGTAACGGTGGAAGCTCTTCTTCAAGTATCTCCTTTGGTTCCTTAGCGGGTCATTGTCCAGCAGACGTCGCTCCTGCGTGATCAGGTCTTCCGTTTGATCATCTGATGGTATTTGATTTCCCCAAGAGATTTTCATCTAGATCAGTAGCTTGGTTATATCTCTATCAGTATGTTTGTTTTCTCTTTTGGTGTTGAAACTGGCAGCTCCTACCCTGGTGCAACACGTCTTCAACGTTGAAAGCAAGCCCTACACTTGGTTTCTCAATTTCGCACAAGAGTTGATTCGCTACCAATTCTTGGTCAGGTATGAGTATTACGCTCTCTCCTATACGCATGATGCAGGATACTCTGTATTGTGTGTGGAGTCTGGTCAACATTTCTAGTCTTCATCTTCGTGCAAACTTCCAGTCCATCCTCTGGTGCAACGTTCTTAGGAGAGGTTCTTCCCCTGTACCTTTTCGGGAACAAGAATACACTTTTTTCTACCCTCAAAGTACAGTGTTCTGAGTCAGTAAAGCCTAATAGGTACTTTCTAGTCTTTTGCATCACAAACCCGTCTGGTTACTCTCACGCGTAATGTGGTTAGTCTAGTAAGTGTATCTAGTCTTTTCTTCCACTAGCATGTCATCTCTCACCTAGAATTGTGGGTCATCTTTTAAGAACAAGAATACACTTGTTTCTCTTCTCTGTAAAGCCTAATCGGCGTTTCCTAGTCTTTGCATCACGATCGTCCTGTTATTTTTTGGCGTAAGGTGATTAGTCTTGTTAACGTATCTAGTCTCTGCTTCCGCTTGCGTGTCAGCTCTCCCCAGGAATTGTGATTTGAATTGGGTAGAGGAAAAATCTTTTTAGGTCAGGATTACACCTGTACCTCCCTTCGTAGAATTTAGCATTTATTCTTTGCTCTTTATTGTTCTGGCCTAGTTCTTCCTGGCGCAACATATCCTTTCTTCAGTGAGGTTCATTATAATTTTAAAAGTCCACACTTATTTATTGATATAGCTTTTGGGATTCAGAGCGTAAACTTTCGAGTCCATTTTGGTATTCAATCACCTCGTACCTTGTCGCTCGAAAGGCAGATGCCAACCTTGCTCCCAAGTTCAAGGATGATTGAATAGGGGCAGCTGTTGTACGCCAAAATTTACCCTCTTCTTTTCCCGTATTTCTGGCTTATAATTTGATTGCATAAACATACATGTATTCGCATACATATCATGGGGTCACCAGGTTCAAGGTATCCCAAATGGCGAAAGAAACAGGGCGTTTTGGCTATGTCGAATCGTTTTGAGCCAATAATCGATATTTCTCAGTTCGTAAGTCTATTTGCAAGATTTTCCAGTCAGAAATCTATTTTGATGTGGTTATATAAGCTCTGGGAACATTTTTATTTGTTCTTCCAGTTTATCTGTTCAGATCGGAGGCCATTTCGTCAAACAAAAAGAATTTATTCGCTTATGTCTCAATAAAGTGAAGTTTGAGTTTTCAGTGCGTTTTGGACTCTCCAAAAGGCATATCTCTCAGCTAGTCTGGTATTTTCTGATGATTTTTGATTGGAAAGTTCCTCTCATTATTATCTACAACTTTAGTTTGAAAGTCGAAAGCAAATTGTGTGAGGAAGGTTCCCAAAGAAATTGATTTCTCCAATGGATTAAACTGAATTTTAGTGCTAAACCGTGGGTTCTTCCCACTAAATACTTCATATCTCCTAGATGGAAGCTCGAACTTGAGTGGGATTGATTTCTAAAATTCCGTATCGAATGCAAGTATAAGACCAAAATTTAATTCTTCGGACACAAGTTTGAGCTGAACCGAGCAATTTTCATCTGATACGCGAACTTCGAAAAATCATATCTCGCTCGATTTTTATCGAAACGAGGTAGGACCGGTACCAAAAGTTCAAAAATTTTGTTAGCTTCAATTGTCTCATAAATGTTCATTTGCAAATTTTGATCAGAAGGCCCTCGTTCGAGGCCTTTTTTATGAAGAGCGCAAATAAAATTCTACATGTGACAGTTGCCTAAAAATTATGCTGGAACTACAAAAATTCATATTGCCTTGACCGTTCATCCGATCAAGTCGAAATTTTGATTCTTGCACGCAAAATCTCATGCCGGACACTTTTCGTTTACATTCCGACTTCAAATTCCGCGCGGATTTTGCTGTTTTTGATTAATTACGAAAATTATTTGGATAATCACGATTTGGGCTTGATTATGGATCTAAGGCACTCTTAGGCCCAATTTCCAAAGTTATAAATAGATTTTTGCCTTCACAAGTTAGGGGAGGAGATTCATTTGCTTAATTTTCACCAAAACCATTCCTTAATTCTCTCTCAAACCAAAGCAAAATTCAAGAACAGAAAATGGAATTTCAACTTTCCCTCCAAGCAACCACCACCACAGGCCGCCACTAGACCTCCTTCTGACACCTGTCACCACCGTAGACCGTGCTAAGCGTGCCTCACCATTCAAAGTGTGCCCTGTGATTTCTCTTCTTCTCATTGAAGCTCTCTCTCCATAGGATCTTGCTCCTCTTCTCCTTCATCTGCTCGGATCTGACCTAGATGGAGCCAATTCCTCTTGATTTCTCTTCAATTTCATGATTTAAGCAATTCTTCTTCATGTTCTTCAATTCTCCATTGAAGATTCCAAGTTCTTCAAGAGTTCAAGCTTGATTTCAAAAATTATCATCAATTCAACGTTGATTTGGTATTTTCTTTGAAGAGAACAAGGAATTCCTCTTCAATTTGATTCAAACTTCAAGTTCAAGCAAGTGTTTAGTTCAATAAACCACTTATTCAAAGTTATTATTTACTTTCAGCTTTTCTTGGAATTGAATACTGTCATTGCTTGTAAATTCCATGTGGTTTCCGGTTCTTGAACATTCATCTTTGAATTCTTGTAATCCGGTGTGAGGATTATTTGTACATAGCACACACATACACTTGTGCATTTGTATTTTCCTTGCGCATCTAGGCTACAATTTTGTGCATCTTGCATCATCTATTACATGCTCATGCATTAGAGAGCAATTAGATTGTTTGAATTGCATTGATTCATGATGATTTGAGGTATAACTTGCATTTGAAAGTGTGTCGACATGTAGATTCAAAGGCGTTTCGATCATTAGGTGCATTGTGCATTTCTACATAGTTCATGCATATGCATCTCAAGTGTCTGTGTTAATGTACAAATTAGAATTGACATGATCGTTCATTACTTCTTTGTGGCATGACTTGCTTGCATTGATCTCATGAAATTCGTGGATTGATCCTTAACATTAGAATTGTTGATACAACTTGCATTCTTAACATGTTCATACATAGTCTTGACATGTGAGCATTAAAATTGTTGATACAACTTGCATTCTTAGCATGTTCATGCATAGCTTTGCACGTGTGAGCATTAGAATTGTTGATTCAACTTGCATTTTTAACATATTCGCGCATTGATCCTTGACATATGAGCATTGGAATTGTTGATTAACTTTTATTCCTCATATGTTCTTGCATTGGATCGTCATATGAACATTGGAATTGTTGTTTTAACTTGCATTCCTCACATGCTCATGCATTTGATTATCATATGGACACTAAAGCTGTTGCTTTAACTTGCATTTCTCACATGCTCATGCATTTGATTGTCATCAATGAACATTGGAAGTGTTGTTTTAACTTGCATTCCTCACATGCTCATGCATTTGATTGTCATATGAAAATTGAAATTATTGCTTTAACTTGCATTCCTCACGTATTCATGCATTTGATTGTCATATGAATGTTAGAATTGTTGCTTTAACTTGCATTTCTCTCATGTTCATGCATTTGATTTTCATCAATGATGATTGTAATTGTTACCTAACTTGCATTCCTCACATGTTCATGTATTGATTTTCATCTATGAGCATTGGAACTATTACTTCAACTTGCATACTTCATGTGTCATACATAATTTCTTATCAAGTGGATAATCATGCCTTGCCTTGACATGCATTATTCACATTGCTTGCACGTCACTTTGACATACATGCTTTTCGCATGTTTGGAATTTGTTTCGTGGTTTTGCCATGTTTTCACTCTCTCTTTGCACTTTCACTTCCAAACAACACTTCTTGAGTTTAAGAACTTCCAATGAACCTTTTTCTGTGATTACTGGACTGCATGGATCAATTTTTGGAATGAGAACATCATGGAAAGGAGATTTGGCTCAAAAAAATTCTACAGGTTACAGACCGCGCTTAGCGCCACCAGAAGCACGCTAAGTGCGAAATTCACTGACTTTTGTGTTCCAGGGTGCGCTTAGCGCCACCAGGAGCAGGCTTAGTGCCAAATGTTCTGTTTGGGTCGCGCTTAGCGCTAAATACAGGACTTAGCGCGACCTGGAACTGGTTTTTTCTTTCTTTCTTAATTCCAAATGCAAACATCATATGATCTAACACTCCTAGACATTGTTTGAGATCTATTTGATGCATGAGCTTGTGTTGTAAATACATATGACACGATACTCCAATGTTTTACGCTTGCATACCCATGTATACATTCTATTGTCTGCTTTTCGGGTCTAACTCCCTTCTCGAAGGTGTTTTGGTGTTTGTATACCCATGTATACATCCTATTATTTGCTTTTTCGGTCTAACTCCGTTCTTGCAGGCATATCTTGAGTGGAATGTGTATACACATGTTCCTTTGCTTGTGCGCATACGCGTACATTCTATTGTTTTCTTGTGTGTTTCTCTTGCAGGTGTTGTTACTTCAGATGTGTATGAACGCGTAGTCCGTTTGTTTTCGATACCTTAAGTGCTTCTCATCGGTTTACTCTTATTGCATGGTTGCAGTACTTGAAGTTTTCTGGAGTATTTCACTAGCTCGCAGTGCACCTCGGATTCTATGTCCGTTTGGTAGTTTCTACACCATTTCCTACATTCTCTTACAAATTTCCTAGATATCATGAGAAATAGGGCTTTACAACTTTCTTTTGCCATGAGAAGTAGGAATAGAGATGCATGATGGGGCTTCCGTAGTTGGAGTATGTTCAGGAACCCCTCTAGTTTATTTAAAGACCCGTTTAGGGCGCTTTTGTTTGCTAATTGTGTTTGGTTTGTTTAAAGTCCTCATCCATGCATAGCGAGGCGCTTTTCATTGTGTTTACAATTGTGTTTGAATAGGTCAAAAGTGGTTAGGACACCCGACATGACACCACCAAGAAAAGTCCCGCTTTTTATATTTCTTACTATCGAGTCATTGATATAATGGGCAAGCGGAAAGGGTCGACAGTTGTCCCCCGGAGTTCTAGTCCGTTTCTTGTATGGTGCATGGAATTCGTGTTACTATTCCAATTGAGTCGATTACAAAAGTGGCCAGAGTTCCCTATTCTGACTCTCCACTCATTCCTGGGGTTCGCATTTCCTGCATAACTCTCATCATTTTCTCCGTAGGCTATGCCTGCAATTGTTTGACATTTGTTTGCGCATTAAATTTGACCTTTGCATGTTGACATAGGTAGATATTTCCTTACATCCTCAACCATAGGTCCAATCTTTGCATGACAACATTAGGGCTAATACTAGTTTAGTCTCCCTTTTGTTTTTCTCATTTCTTTTTGCATCCTTGCATGTGATTAAAATTAAAATTTGCTTTCTTTTTCTTTTGAAAACAAAACACTTAATAATGGTTTGAACTCCTTTTTCAAGGTAAAAGCAACCAACCAAGACAAACTCTTTTCTCCTTTGTGCGCTTTTTTTTGTGTGTTTAAAACCTTTTCATAAGTAAAAAACATAAAACCCACCAAAACAAGTGAGCCGAACTATGACGCTCTGACTTTCCCATTTCATGCGGGAATACGTTGGCATCTTGTCACGGGGCTCGATCGAGCACAACTTGTAAATACTTCCTTCTTTTCCCCGTGGTTTCTTTATTTTCTCTTTTCTTTTGCATGCATTGTAGCGTTTGAACATAGATAGATATAACACACCCTTTAGCTAGAAATAGAAGTGGATACCGTAGAGTACTACGGGCGTGTGGGGTACTAATCCCTTCCCCTCGCGTAACTAACTCCCTTACCTAGATTATCTCGATCTCTCGGTTGAAGGACCGCAATTTCTCCCCTTCAAGTTTACTCGATGTTTTTCTTTCTCCGTCGTGAGATAAAAAACGTTCGATGACGACTCCATTGATACACCCCTATCAGTCGGAAGTTCATCCGGGTGGTTTCACATGTTTAGGCATTCTAGATAGGATTATAAGTTGAGAATTCTACTGTACAAAACATTGTTGCTGCTATTTATTTGTTTTATAAAAATTAAGCCAATCCATACAATTCAGGAATTTACACAATTGTTGTACCCCAAAATTCACCCTATTCATTTTTATTAAATAATTGGCTTACACTTAATCAATAGGTGTATTGCATACATGTCATTTGCTCATTAACCATTGAATCGAGACTTTGATTGTGTGAGTGTATATAATAACTCAAGAGAAGAGGATTGATTCACAAAGGTTGAATATCTGAGGTCTCCTTATCACAAATTTCATCTCAATGTACAAGATGTGTGTGTCCAAGAATGTATTGACTATCTGTAGCGGAAAAACTTTGAGAATAAGTCATTGATTGACTCAACTCATAAAAATAACAATTAAGTCGCCACCGCGCTTTTATTTTATCCAAATGACTTGGAAAAAAAGCGAATAAAATCCTTAAAAAAATGAGATCAAGGTACGGGGGTTGGTTATGCAAAGGGAAGGTATTAGGAACCTTAAGCATCTAAGGTACTCCGCCGGAACCTCTTTGAAAATTTGTATTTGTGCTAAAAAAATTTGTACAAATTGGATGATGGGAGTGAGAAAAGAAGTATTTTTTTTACAATTTTTGTTTTGATAAAACTTCCAGTGAGTTCTTGGCCCATGTACCAACAATGTGCAATGTTGAAATTAAAACCCATGTAGTTCAGGTAAAAGAGACTTAAACTTCTGTGTTGGTTGATTTTAAGAAGAATAGACATCATCGTCATATCTGAGTGGTAAACATGCCTACTGCCCACAATTATGAGAAAGGAGTGGAAAACGTCTCTCTTTGCTATATATTGTAAAAGTATAGAAGTTCACATCACTACAGAGAATTGACAAGAGTCTAATCATTCAAGAAAATGGTTTTTGGAGAAAAGCCACAAAGGGCTCAAAAAAGTTTGAATGAGGTTATTTTTTTTAGTCTTATGAAAAATGGTGAAAGTATTATTAAATGGATTAAGAGTTTATTAAGAAAAAGAATTTTGAAAATGCATGGACCTAAGTCCAAGTTTATTATGAAAAAGGTTCGAGTTTAGAAAACAATAATCCTTTGAAAAAGAGAGGGGATTTTGAAAATTAAAGAATATGGGAGGAGATTGAAGAGGCTAACCTATGTACATAAAAGTAAAAGTTAAGGGTAAATAAATATCTAATCGGGTAGAAAACTTAGTACTTGACATCAAAAAGCTAATAAAATATTCCTTCCTTTGGATTATCACAAGCAATTAATCGGACAAAAAATACTAAACCTCAGATAACTCATTGCTTCAGATGAAATTATGTCTTTCAAAAATCGAGCAACATAATTGTTGTATTTGGAAGAAATCCACTCATAAACGAGTACAAACAGAATAACCTGCATAGAGAAAAATAAAGGCAAAATACCCTTTTCGGTCCCTTAACTTTACCTCGGGGTACAGTTTGGTCCCTTATTTCTAAAAGGTGTCAAAGTGATCCTTTAATTGTTCAAAAAGGACCACAGTAATCCTTTCCGTCCAAAAGGCACTAACAGACGTTTGTTTTGTATACGTGGCAGGTGACATGGACTGATATAATCTTCTTCTTCTACGTTGGATTATTCCATCGTTTTGTTCCTTCTCTTCAACCCAGTTCCCCAAATTCTAGGGTTCAGTAATTACCTTCGATTTTGAAATTGGTTGTGGAAAAATGAAGCAGACATCATCAACCAACACATGTTAGTGTTCATTTGAGTCGAATGTGAAGAGTGATTCCTGTGTAGATGGCAATTTTAGATGGAAACCCATATGTGGCTGTGGGGACATGGCTCTTCTTCAAAGGGCTTCTACTGTGGGGACATGGCTCTTCCATAGATACCTCTTCCTGAAGTTATTGTAAAGGTGCCTAACACAGAACCTTTGTTCAACTCTAGGTAGGAGTTCCTCCATTGTAGACAGTAATCCCTATGTCATCAAGAAATTAAACATGAGATATGAAAAGTTACAACATTAAAGGGAACAAAATAATATACTTAGAGTCATACCTTTTGTTGATCAGAAATAAATGTGTATGTCAGGCATTCCTCTTTCCCACCAAGATCATCTATAAGCAATTCTAAGAACCATGTCCAGCTATCTTTGTTTTCACTCTCCACCACTGCATATGCTATTGGTAGCATTTGGTCATTGGGGTCTCTTCCTATGGCTGCCAGTATTTGACCTCCACACAGGCCTTTCAAAAAACATCCATCAAGTCCAATGAAATGTCTACTTAACTTGAAACTTTCCTTGCAAGCTGCCAAACATATGTACAACCTTATGAAATATAGTTTCTGATCATCACCACCTTCTTGGGCAGGTTGTGCACTGACTTTGACAGTTGAGCCAGGATTAGATCTTAGTAACTCATGTGCATAGTCATAGACCCTTGCATAATCTCCTAGGAATGATCCATCAACCATGTCTCTTGCTGCAAACCTAGCCCTTATAGCCTTGGTTTTGTTGACCCCCACATTCCATTTTCTCTGAACCTTTTCCTTAATATCCTTCAGCTTCGTTCTAGGGTTGGTTTTAAGTGAATTTAGTAGCCTCTTGCTGAGCCATTTAGTCTTCAACAACTTCACATTATATTCTCTACTGCATCTATGAATGTCAACCACCTATCATAGTTGCCAAGAATCCTCATCTTTCAATTTAGCACAGAAAGCTTCCCATGCACATCCAGCCTTACACCTAACCCTAATCCCTACCTTGTCATTTTTAATAAACCATAAACCTTTACCATTTTGAACTGCATAAGTGGTAATTGCTTCCTTGAAATCTTCTTTTATACTGAAGTAAGTTCCCACTTCCCATTTGTAATTGGTCATATCTTTTAGAATCTTAAATATGGGATACTTCCTTCTCCTAACTGTACTGCTATCATTGTTGTTGCGGTATTAAGCGGCAAGCAAAGAGTTGGTATCATTTTTACCGGGTGATATATACCGGTTAGGTTATATCGTATCGTGTCCACAGAGATTGGTTATTGATTCGTCGTTCGACAATTCTACCGTTACTGAGTTTGAGATTAAAATAGATGAAAATAAAAGACAAAAAGTAAATGAACAAAAAGTATAAAGGATAGACAGCTTATCCGGAATTAATGTAAACTACCCGTCACAGACTTAAATCTACCACCATGTCATACTCGGCCTACGATACTCCTCTGTGTCATCACATACCTCTCACAACTTAAGCTATTTCTAACCCAAATTGAGAATCCTCCCGAATCATCTCAATATTCATTTCAGGCCTATCTCAACAACACAGAAGTCAACTGCGTCACCTCCATACCCATCTCTAGCTTACTTCACCAACACAGAGGCATTAAGATTAGATACTCTATAGTGAATGTCAACTCTAAACCCATTTCTAACATTCAGAAACTAACAAATGATCATCCTAGGTAAGAATCTAAGCGATCTATCTCTAGTAAAACTCAAATCCCTAACATAAGGTAAAAACCTAAGACAATCACCAACACAATTCATAAAGCAAGCTTTATACAACGCCAAGGGCGACAAATATACATGAGTTATGAGTAGATATACATACAAAACCCAACAAAAGAGATTACAAAGAGAAGAGAAGAAGAGGAATCAAACATTTCTTGGTTTGTCAACACCAATCGACGAGGGATTCGACTCCGGATCATCCAAATGCAAGCTCCAATGTTGTTTTCTAAGCTCTCTAGACCAAAAAATGATGTTGATGGTGTTGGGAATCAAAAATACCCAACTCATAACCTAAAAATGTGTTTTTAGCCCCTTTTAAAGAATTCTGAAGTCGCAGGGCGCGCTAAGCGCGGTCTGTGATGTTCCGAAAAAAAATCAACATCTTGTTTTTGCCATATCTTGAGAACCGTAACTCGGAGTTGCGCCCGGTTTGAAGCGTTGGAAAAATTATTAAATTTCCTATCTAACCATGACAAAATATCAATCAAATTGATGATTTTTATTCTTTGATTTTGAGCTTTATTCATTGATGAGTTGCTCAAATCGCGCGTTTGAAGCCGTGTCTTCGACACTTTATTACTCAATGCTCCAATTATGAATGAATACCTATAAAAGAGATGAAAAAATATCAAATGATACAATATTTACACAAAAACTCAATTATTCTATTATTTACACATTTATACAAAAAGCGGGGGATTTATTCAAAGAATATCAACAAAAGAACCGATAAGTGCCACTAAACATATATACAAAATAACTAAATTTTGGCACTTATCAATCATCACTTTCACAATTACTTCCAAGATCCTCACTTTCATTATCACTTCCTTTACTATCATCACACTTGTCCTTACCATTTTTGTTGTTTACTTGTTCATTAGCTACACCTTCATAGTCATCTAAGTTACCCTCTTCCTCTTCAAGTTCAGTATCATATTCATCAGAATCATCATCAAATACTACCTCCATTGCACTATCATAGTTGAAGCTACTATCCTCAGAACTATCATCAGAATTATTAAGTCTCACATTATCATCAACCTCACTAGCCCTTTGTCCAATGTCATCATCATTAGCCCTTACATCATTAACATTATCATCAGCCCTTACATCATTCACATTATCATCAGCCCTTACATCATTATCATTATCATCAGCCTTTACATCATTCTCATTATCATCATCCCTTCGATCATCCACATTAACATCAGCCCTTACATCATTCACATTGTCATCATCCCTTACATCATTCACATTAACATCAACTCTTACATCATTCACATTGTCATCAGCCCTTACATCATTCGCATTGTCATCAGCCCTTACATCATTTACATTGTCATCAGCCCTTACATCATTTACATTGTCATCATCCCTTACATCATTCACCCTATCATCATCTACACTTACATCATTCATCCTAACATCATCTACAACTACCTTTGTTTCCTTCAACATCTCCTCAATCTCATCTACTATCACGTTAAGTGGAATCTCATCTAGCACAACTTCATTGTCATCTACAAAATCAGGATTGGATAATTTGTGTTGAATAAAGACTTCAACACTGAGATGGACCCTATATAGATCAACTATCTCTAAGGCCCCTCTGTCATCATACAACAAATTCATCCCAAAGGTCAAACTCCGAGGATAAGGATAGTAACAAAGTCCAAGAACAAAGAATTAAAAGTTTTTTAGTGTTTGCGTTGGATTATTAAGTATTTTGAAAAGGAAAAATAAAGCTCAACTGAGCACATTCAAAATGACAAGAAAATAAATGCTCAAGTGAGCAAAGAAAAAAATGAAATGAAATGTAAATGCTAAAATAAAATATGCATAAAGTGAAGAGCAAAAATATAAAGGCGGAAAAATAAATACATAAAATAAAATCATAGAGTAAAAGTCAATTGTTAGTAATTAGTAAGGTTAGCTAATTGATCATCTTGAAGCTTGCACATGAAGACTTGCTAGAAGCTTGATAAAATCATAGCGACCACACGACAAGTTTCAATTGCTTTTGGTCAAGTATATTATTTATTTTAGAGCATTCTAGGATTTCAACACTTGATCAAAGATGATTGAGAATTTCAATTGGACAAAGTTAGTGAAAACTTGTCAGAAAATTGATTAAAAAATCATAGCGACTACACGACAAGCATCACAAGTGTTGAACAAAAATTAAGATTCAAAACATATTTTGGGGCTTTTGCAAAGCATAAAGTTTATGCCATCAATTGATCATTTTCCAATTCGGGACAAAGAGAAAATAAGATGAAGAAGAAGAGAAATGTAGCGCTATGTTAAGCAATCGCCAAGTGACTTATGTAGAAGTCACCCCTACAACGAGGCTAATCAATAGTGATTTATGTGTTTAAAATGCAAACGAGAGGAATGATATGTAGATCATCCTCTAATGTTTGTCAACACATGTAAAATAAAAAAAGGGATACAATGAAGAAGGGAGGAGAAATGATAAATAAACTTGGATTATTTTCTCAAAAATTCTTCCATCTTTAAGTTCAACCACTCATCTTGGTGGATTAAGGCACAAAATATATTATTAACTCGAAGCACCAAGAATGAATTGAATAATTCATCCCTTGATAGATTTGAATTAACAATACATTTTTCCAACCTCATCAACACCCAAAGTCCATTGAAATTAAATAGAAATTTGGTGTTCAAGACCACAATCAAAGGCAAACATCAAAATAATGGAGAAGAAGAAGAGTAACTATCCAAAACAAGTCAAAAACCACATTCTGCTTTGTGCAAATCGATTGCACAACATCAGTTTTAAAAAAATTGCGCAAAAATCAGCAACTGCAATCGATTGCTCACTGTGCAGAACAAAAAAATAACATTTCAAAAGGCCAAATTCTTGTTCAAACTTTTCCACAAACACCTCGTGAATCAACACCAATGAAACTAAAAACAAGTTTGCTCAATGAATCAAACCACAAGAATCATCAAGAGATCACATACTAGAAAATGAAGATCAACACTCACCACTTGAAGATATTGCGATAAATTGGCTAGAGTAACACTTCATATTGCTTCAATCTAGCTCCAAAAATTAGAATTATAAGCCTTGATCTAGAGAACTAATGAAGAAAAATAGTATGGATGGAGGTTTATCTCAAAGAATTAGCAAATTCCAGTGAAGAATTTACTAATCTTTATGACGAAGAAAGAGCTTCGAGTGAATTGGGAGAAACGGGGAAAATGAAAATAGTTGAGAAATATTTTGACAAGGTGAGTTTGGATATCAAAAGCTTGAAATTTGAATGAGAGGAGGCCTCTATTTATAAGGTTTAGGCTAGGGACTAGTGGTGGTTTGGAGTTTGGTTTGGAAATTAGAATTAGACTTGGAAATTATATTTGGAGCCAAAATTGAATCAATTGGTGATTATGTCATCAAATTAGGGTGTTTGATAGAGTTTAATGATGCTGCAATAGTGTAATTTCGGGTGATCAAAACACAAATTCGAAATTAAATAGAAAATAAAAATTAAATTGGAGCCAAAGCCCACATACTTGAAAATTGCACAATTTTTCAGATTCTCAGTTGTGCAAATCGATTGCACTACTCTTTTTTTGGTTGAAATTTGGCTAAAAATTACAGTGAGAAATTGATTTCTCCTTAGTGCAAATCGATTGCACTACAAAAAAATTTTGAAAAATTGGTTCAAAACAAGTGTCGGAGGGGGGGGGGACACCGAGAAAACTTACACTTGTCAGATGTCTTGCCTTGATACCTACAAAAATACACCAGTAAAAACAAATATTTTTGGCATTTTAATCAGAGGTTAGAAAATGAAATAAATGCAAATCAACACATACACAAAACACAGTCAGGCTTGGTGATCCCTTGAGAGCAAACTTAAGAATAGGACAACCAAGGAAACCAACACTTGTTTGTGATCTTGATGTATTGTGATGATGGGATGATGGGGGATCTTAGGGGCAAAAATTGGGGTACAACACTATCTCATAGGAATAAGGTTTTTGAAGCTCTGATCTCCTATCTTGTGGAAATCAATGAAGGTTTCGAGAAAGAACATGTTATCGCCAAATCTTTGAGCACAAAGTGATTCCATGGAATTTTGTGAGTCTCTTAGTATCTACATATGGTTTGTTGGCCACACGTTTCATCAGAAAATCAAGAATGATCGGATAAGAAGATATTTGAGTGTGCACGATGAAAAGTTAACAAAAAGTCAAAGAATGATCAAATGAGATTTTTGGTCAAAATTATTGTCAACAGTTGAAATATGAGGAGATATGATCATTTGTTGAGAAAAGTCGAAAGAATCGGTCGAAAATAAGATTTCTTGCATTTTAAGCAATCTTGGACTTAGAAAAGTTTCTAAGTTTTAAGATCATTTGTGTTCATGATACCATCTTTTCGATTCTCTATCTCCTTCATTTATGGTCGAAATTTTTCAAATTCATGCTCATTTGAAAGAGGGAATTTCTTACTACAAGTTTGTTCTTGTAAGGCTATCTGCAAAAAATGCCTAGATTTTGAGTTATGAGGCTTAAAAAACAGGTGTTCACAATTCTTGAATATCTACACTTAGTAATATTTTGCAGAATTTTCAGCATGGTCGAATGTCCGACTTTAGAGATATTTTACATGTGATTCCAAGCATCATTTTAAGTTGCACTCGACTACAAACTTTTCCATCTCTTGGCAATCTATAACTTTGTAGAAGGAATCAAATTCATTCAAGCTTTAGATCGAAAGTTATGAAGCTTGGAAAATGAGAGTTCATCAATATTCAATGTTCAACACATAGTGAAATGTTGAGTTATTATTAAGATGGTCAGGTGGCTAACTTCTAGCCCATTTTTTTATGTAATTCCAAGCCTTATTTCGAGAAGTGTTCAACTACAAAGTTGTTCACATTATGGCAATCTACAACTTTGTAGAAGGAGTCGACTTCATTTGAGATTTAGATCAAAAGTTATAAAGCTGCAAAGTCAAGGAAATATGAGCTGATCAATAATTATCGGATTCAGCAAAAATGTAGACATTTTCCATCAGGCTCAACACCATGACTTCAAGGCCATTTTTAAGCATGCTACAAGCATTATTTCAAGAAACTTTCAACATGAAAGTTGTTCAGAGGAATTTTCTCTTCAACTTTAATATTGAGATTTCGTCCTGAAGAGGTATGAGTTTCAAGATATAGCCACAAAGTGAGGTACATGGGAATGGTTTCAAAAATCCCAAGAATGTTGCATGGTGTCATACCCCAAAATTTGCCCTCCATCTTCTCAAGACATTCCAAACATCCATACTCAAGGATTCCTCAAAGGTTGATCAGACAAACCCTCTCCTAGACAATCAACCCAAACTAGGGTTTAGGATTCCTCAGATCAAGATGGACTCCCAACATCTCCAATGGTCTTCATGCCTCCTCATATGCTTCAAAGATTCTTCATGTCAAGTTTCAAGCCTCACAAGTCAAGTTTCCTCAGGCAATTGCTCAGATGATTGAAAATCAGTTGTATTGGACAAAAAGTCAACTGTGGTCAACATGCAGTCAAACTTCATAATTTTTGGTCAACATCCTCATTTTGAAGTTAAATTCATCATTTGATCAAGGGTTGATCATGATTCATCAAGAAAACTCAAGATTTGCCCAAAAGTCAAACTTTCTAAATTAGGGTTTCTCAGTGAAAAGTCAACCAAACTTTGACTGAGCATAACTTCTTCATAATTTCTCAGAAAATTTTCCACCACCTCTTGTTTTGAAGGAAATTCAATTCTCTACAACTTCATGTCTCACAAGAATGTTCAAAAAATGCTTCATTTGAGAGGAATGGATCAAAACATTACAGGTCCTTTTCAAAGTCAACAAAAAGTAAACTTTTTGTTTTGAAGATATATTGAGCATGGAAACTCCAATTGAGATGAAACCAAAGGGGCTGGTTAGAGGACTCTTAGAGCTTTCTAAAAAGTCCAAGAACACTCAAAAATGTGGAAAATTGAGCAAGATACACCTTTCACAAGTTGGGCAATTTTGAAGAAGTGCACAAAGGGAGATGCTTCTAAAAATCAAAACTTTTGCAAATGGGCTTACTTTTTCTTCATCCAAACTTGTTCCTTATGCAATTAAGAATATCCAAGCCCAATGCCACGAATTTTTATTTTATTTTTCTATTTAATTTGGATTTTATTCATTTAAATACAAATTAAATTCAAAAATAAGGTATAAAATCAAAATTAATTGCAAATTTGATTTTTCTCTCTTCCTTGAGATCCAAGAAAACCAATAAAGCCAGCAAATTTCGAAATTTGATTGGATTTGGAAAGAAATTGATTGAAATTGATCAAAAAAGAGAAAATTTGATTTTGTACAAAATCAAATATGTTTTGCATTGATTGATGATGATTTGTTCCTCAAATCAGCTCCAATTCCATCCAATATAAATACACAATGCATAGCACATGATTGAGAACAGAAAAATTGGCTGGAGAAACCCTATTCATACTCAAAGAAACCGTGCACTTGAAGCAACTGGCAGCCCTAGCTTTGCTTCGATTCAGCCAATTCCAAGCCTTCCATTGCATTCCTTGATACCTCCTGAATCAATCCAGACCTTTACAACTCTCAAAAACATCAAGAATCACGAAATCACGATTTGGTTTGTTCATACTTTTTTCAAAATCGAATTCTGTTATTCATGCATTGTAATGTGTTTTGTTGTTGTTTTCATGCTTAGAACAAGGTTTACAAGCTTTCTGGGTCATCCAATTGAATTTTCGTGACCTGGAGCATGATATGCCATGATTAGGGTTTCAGGTCACGTTTTAGGGTTTCTCTCATTAGGATAAATTGGACCAAACCGATGCCACCAGGATGATCAGTGGACCAAGACGAATCGAACCATGGCTTTAGATTTCATTTATATTACTTGTGTGTGATTTTTGATTTAGCAGGGGTCATAGCGTCGAACTGAAGCCGACGCAAAGTTCCCAGAATTTCAAAACGAAAGAGATGAAGTTTGGCGCGAGATCGATGCAGTCAGGGAGTGACACCCGTTCACATGCCATTCGCTCCGGTTTTCAAACACGCGTGCACTCCAGTTCAGTTGGTTAAGGCGTGGACTGTTCAAAGATGCTCCTCCTGGTCACGAGTTCGAACCATGCCAGGACCAGTTTTGTTTTTCTTTTCACAAACTCAACCTTTTCAATTATTTTCATGTTTTCTTTTATTTAATATTTTGCATTCATTTTAATTTCTTTTCAATAATTTTTATCATGCATTAGAAAACATCAAAAAATATTTTTCTTTTTGCATTATTTCCAGAAAATGTTTATTTAATTTATAAAATTAGAAAATGTTATTTTGCATGCATATTTAATTTTATTTCTAATTTATCATTTAAATCACATTTAATTGTTTTTTAATTATTAAATTATCTCCAAAAAATCCTAAAAAATTATTTTAGCATATTAATGTTATTTCCAGCATGAACTATTTTTCTCATCTAAAAATTATCATTTTTGCTAACATTTTTCTCTTATTCGATTTCCTCGTATTTTCCGATTTCTCATCTTTTCACAGGTTATCCCGTTTCGGACGATTTCTTTTTACCGTTTTCTTTTTTCCAATAATGTAATTGCCTATGGGATGTAATAGTTTAATTAGGGCTTTTTATTTTCCGCATTTTAAATTATGTATCTGCCCCAAAGCCATGTAATAGCGTAGGATTTATCTTTCCGCACTTTACCTTTCCGCATTTACTTTCCGCAACTTATAAACTGCTAGTAGTTAGGCGTGTATGGAAAGATAAAATCGAACAATAGCTCACTCATAATTGCAAGATAAAATATCTAAATCAACACACTTCTCTCACACACGCACCCCTTAGGGTAATTCTCTCTCGTTGCCTTTACGATTACAAATGGTCACGTCCCTCGAACGTAGAGGTATTCTAGCACCGTTGCCTTGAAACAGATCATCATAGTCCCTTAGATACAAAGATCATAAGACCCACGATGTCGCCTCCGAATACATGATCTTGACCCTCGATTGTCGCCTACGAAAAATGATGATAGTCCCTTCGAATGTGCTAGGATACTTCCTACAAGTTGCTTTCGATGACCATACGATGTCCCTTCGAATGTCCCGCTCACATACAAAAAATAGAGTTACCTACCAACTAATGGTATGGATAGCGCTATTCTAAAGGAACGTAAAATAACACGAAAACGACCAATTCTGAGTAGGTAATAAGACTTTTAGTTGCTTGCTCTATCAAAATACTTTTCACACCACACACTTTTGTCAAAGTTCAAACTCTTTTCAAAAACGAAACATTTCCAAACACTTTGTATACATTCCTACACGAATCATTACAAAGTCAAAGCGAAATTCCTTTTCAAAACATTTTTGTCAAACACACAGAAAGCACAATTTTAAAGTGATCTAAGAGCAACTAAGAGCCCGTAGATAACTACGGATGAAAAGGGGTGCTAATACCTTCCCTTTTCATAACCTTCTCCCTTACTCGAATCTAACGAAGGTCTTTTTCTGTACTTTTTACCTTCCCTTAATTGGATAAAAGAAAAGTCGGTGGCGACTCTTGCTATCCGCACATTTGCGATACAAAAACCTACAAAGTCAGTTCACCGTGTTACAGAACTGGCGACTCTGCTGGGGAAAACACCCTAAAGAGAGAATACCTTAGGGATTTATAGATCATTTTTACTGTTTTCTGTTTGACTTGCTTGCTTTATCTTTAAGGGTTGCTTGGGTGTTATATTTGTGGGGGATCCTACACCCGGATCCGGGTTTCCTTTTAGGTAAGTAGCAATAAATCGTCGCGACCGTTAGACGTATATCGAAACGGTCAACATGATGGCTACGTTAGTGTGACACTTTGGATGTCCTGATACTCTTCATTTCCAAGTTGAGGATAGTATTTGGCTTCTGCGTGGTGTCATCAAGCACTAACTAAACTTTTAGAACCTTAATTGACCCATCTTGGCCATTAGAAGGTAGTGAGATGGCCGAATTTGGTGCAGACTAAGGTTGGCTGATACTCGATGCTATGCTCATTAAGATCAGACTTTTGGGATATTTTCGGTCGACCACTTGGTAGTCGTATTAAAATAAATGCCTACGAGAAAGATCAATGATGTGAGATTCCTAGAACCCGGTTACTATTATAGGACAGGATGAACCAACTCAAACTTTTGGTGGGGTAATCACCTATACCTCATGCAAGCCTTAAACCTAGGCTCATTGTGTGAATTGTTTGTGTGTGCTAAACATGACATCATGACATCATTCGCATTGCATATCATTTCTAACTATTTCAAGGACCTAGGGATTTATCTTTGCTTTGTTTTGTAGGGATTATGTCTTCTAGAAAGACTATCCGAATCAACTTCATGGGTATACCTTCTCAGCTCAAAGAATTGGTTTCAGAGATTCCCGATCATGCTCAATTTGCCAAAAGATATGGTTATCTGCTTGACTTGGTTATCTCCGGTTTTGAAGAAGATATGATGCATGTCCTATTCCAGTTCTTCGATCCAAAACACCATTGCTTTACATTCCCAGATTATCAGTTAGTTCCTACCTTGGAAGAGTTCTCTAAGCTACTTGGGATACCTATTCTCGACCGAATGCCATTCACCGGTTTAGAGAAGGTTCCTAAGTACGAAGACATTGCATCAGCCTTACTTCTTAAGCGCTCAGACATTGAAGCCAATTGAGAAACAAGAAGTGGAGTTAAAGGTTTACTTGCTAAGTTCTTAATTAAGAAAGCCCGAGAATTCAACAAAGTTATGAGTTTCCATGCATTCGAAGACATTGTGGCCTTGCTAATCTATGGTTTGGTTCTATTTCCTAACTCGGATCAATTCATAGATATCAATGCCATCAAGTTGTTTCTTACCCGCAATCCTGTGCCTACTTTACTTGGAGATATCCTACATTCTCTTCACACTCGTACCATCAAAAGACAAGGAACTCTTATGTGTTGCATACCGTTACTTTCCAGGTGGTTCATTTCGCACCTTCCTCCATCAGTTTTGAAGAATGAACAAAGGTTGAAGTGGTCTCAAAGGTTAATGTCACTCTCTCATTCAGATATCCGTTGGAATCTTTTCTCTCAAAAGGATTTCACCTTCATTGAGCGTTGTGGAGAATTCCCTAATGTACCACTACTTGGTATAAGGGGAGGTATTACTTACAACCCTTCTCTAGCTCTACGTCAGTTTGGTTTTGCTCGAAGAGATGGCCCACATGATATGCTTCTCCAAGATATTGTGTTCGACTACAACCACGATCTCCAGAATTACCGACGAAGGTTCATACACGCTTGAGGCATGGTAAAGAAGACTGATACCAAGACTTTGGGGCACCAAAACTCCATTCCTTGGGAACCTTACCTCAAATGGGTGCGAGCTCGAGCTCAAAACCTCATGATGCTATTCACGCCTGTTCTACCAGTAATTATGGAACCTGTTGCTATAGGTGACGAGTCCTACCTGTACTCCATCCTGACATGCCTACTGATCTTGAAGACCTAAAGAGATCTTGGATTCAGCTTAAAGAAGAAATGGATACCTTTGAAGCCCAGTGTTATGCAAGTGAGAAGAAAGTGCTAGAGTTGACAAAGCTACTTCACGAGGAGCGAAGCATCAACGCCTACCTCGGCACCAAGAGGAAGCGCCCATGGGAGACTTAGAGCTTTAGGATTTATATGTTTTTTCTTTTATTGTTTTGAACTATCTTTTTTACTTAAAAAGAAAAAGAATAATAAAAAGAAAACTAATAAATGTTTGTTCATTGCTTGTTTAACAAATTTAAATCTCTAAGGTCCTTGAAAACATTGCATTGCATTCGCATAAACATTGCATATCATAGCATAACATTGCATCACAGGTACATTGAAGATTGGTTTTCCCATTCTCTCGCTATTTATTTTAGCAGAAATGGCTCTTGAACAGTCTGTCAAGGATCTCCAGGCTCAGAATGCTCAGTTTCACCAGATGTTCACCAGCTTGGTCCAAGGCCAAGAAGATCTGAAGAAGCTCATCAAGAAGAAGAAGAAGGTTGTTGGTCTTCTCAACATGGGCAGACGCTACAAAGGTGGTCCTAAAGTGGTCAGACGGATAGAACTCTCAGAAGGAAGTGTCAAGACTGAGGGGAGTGTCAAGGGTAATGAAGATGACCAACGTGAGTCTGAGAAAGGAAGAGAGGATCAGTATGATAATGACCAGTACTCTGATGAAGATGACAAGTACAAGCAACTTGAAGACCGTCTGAATGCTGTGGAAAACCTAAAGATGTCCGGGCTAAATTTTGATGATCTGAGTCTTGTTCCTGGTGTGGTGATTCCTCCCAAGTTCAAAGTTCCAACTTTTGCCAAGTATGATGGCATGTCTTGTCCGAAGCTACATTTGAAGTCCTATGTTCAGAAGATCAACCCCCACACTGATGACAGAAAGTTGTGGATGCACTATTTTCAAGAGAGTTTGTCCGGAACTCAATTGGAATGGTATTATCAGCCTAGAGAATGACCGTATCCGTACTTGGAGTGACTTAGCAGATGCTTTCTACAAGCAATATGAGTACAATTCTGAATTGACACCCACTCGCATGCAACTACAGAGCATGTCTATGGGTCGTGATGAGAAGTTCAAGGAGTATGCTCAAAATGGAGAGATTTAGCGTGAGTTCAACCACCCTTGTCCAATAGGGAGTTGGTTGATATGTTTATGGAACACCGACAGCCCATTCTTCAATCATCGATTGGAAATTCTTCACCGGATTCACCGAGTGATATTGACAGAGGCGTATTGAAGCTGGTATCAAGAGTGGGAAGATTCAGACAGAGTCATCCTCAAATGCTGCGAAGAGATCTTTTAGTGGTAAGAAAGAAGCTAATGCTGTGTATGGTCAGAAGAGCCGAACCAAGACCGACCATGCTCAATCTGTAGGAGCAGTTGTGATCTCCAATCCTACATTAGCACACTTGTTCAAGATCAACATGCCTTTGTCGCAAGCCTTGCAACACATGTTGAAAGCAGAGATGATAACCTTGAGGGATCCTCCTCAAAATATCAACACATCCTCTCCGAGATACAATCCTAATGCTAAGTGTGCTTACCATTCCAATAGCCCTGAACATAACACTGATGATTGTTGGGCTCTGAAGAACAAGCTTCAAGACATGATTGAAGCTAAGCAGATTGAGTTTGACCCTCCTGTCGAGACTCCGAATGTGATCAATACGCCTATGCCAAACCATGACAAAATTTCCAATGTTGTTGATGACGATACTTATGTGTTCAATATAGATGACTTGACCATTCCTCTGATGATTGTTAAGAAGAATTTGCTACAAGCCGGTGTCAATCCAGGATGCCCAGAGAATTGTCGTTGGTGCCCATCTGCACCTGATGGTTGTGCTTGGTTGAGAAGACGTGTTCAATGCATGATGAATAACCGTGAGATACTATTTCTGAAACCACCTGTGCAGAAGCTGTGTGAAGATATGTCTAAGTTGAAGATCGAAGATGTGAATGAAGCCGCACCATCTGTATGGGATACCTTGGGGCAGCCAAGTGGAAAGTTTGATTACATGGTGAAGTATACTATTCCTGAGAGCTACAAGATTCCTATTGAAGATGTTAAAGTGACCGGATGGGGTGACGATTTCCCAGAAGACTATGTTGATGTTAACACTAAAAGGATTTCCTCTGCTGATCCTGTGCCTAGAGTGGCACCTGTCATCATTACTTTTCCCGGACCAGATCCATATTCCTCTAACAAGGCTATCCCTTGGAATTATGGAGCTGATGTTTACTATCATGGCGTCAAGCAAGACCCTCTGACCATTGAGGACCTTACAATTGAAGCTACCATTCCTGACATTGACAACATCACCGGATCAAGTAAGGTGACCAGAACCGGAAGGGTGTTCTCTCCAGATATCTCTCCTCCCAAAGACACTGTGACTCCAGCTCGCATTCCAGCTATTCAATCCATTCCCCAAGCTAGAGGGAAAGAACCAGTAACTCATCCTGCTCAGCCAGAGCCAGAAGTACCAAAGGAAGTTGCTGAAGACACCTCCAAACAAGAAATGGAGGAAATTCTGAAGATTATCAAGAAGAGTGACTATAATGTTGTGGAACAGTTGGGACAAACTTCGTCCAAGATCTCCATGCTTGCTCTGCTCTTGTGCTCTGAGGCTCATGCTAACGACTTGGTGGAGTTTCTGAAGAATGCTCACGTACCGCAAGACACTACTACTGATCAATTTGAAGTTTGTATTGCTAGCCTGGCTGCCAACAATGGCCTAGGCTTCTCTGATGCTGATTTGACTCCTACCGGAAAGAAACACAACAAAGCCTTGCACATCTCTGTTGAATGCAAGGGCGTTACATTGTCTCATGTTTTGGTGGATACCGGTTCTGCTCTGAATATCCTTCCAAAGAATGCTTTTGATCGACTTGACATCGAAGGGTTGGTTCTGAGACCCAGTGATATAGTCGTGAGAGCTTTTGATGGTTCTAAGCGAACAGTACTTGGAGAGCTCATTCTGCCAGTTAAAGTCGGTTCCCAGACTTTTGATTCCACTTTCTTTGTCATGGACATCCGCCCAGCTTATTCTTGCTTACTTGGACGCCCTTGGATACATGGGGCAGGCGCTGTTACCTCTACCCTACATCAGAAGCTGAAGTACCCCGGTGAAGGGGAAGGTTGTTACAGTGTGCGGTGAAGAAGAATATATGGTCAGTCATCTACAATCATTCCGATATCTCGAGATGGAAGGTGAATTTGTCGAGACTACCTGTCAAGCTTTTGAAACAATCCCTAGAGTCATGCTTATTGACTCTCCTATCACTCCTGAAGTTACACAAGCTCCGCCTAGGATGGCTTCGCTGAAGGATGCTCAAGCCGCTGTTGAAGAAGGAGGTAGTACTATTTGGGGTCAGCTCCCTGATCTTCCTTTCAAATTTGACAAGACTGGTTTAGGCTTCACCCTCAAGGGTCAGAAGATGATACGCCGCGAACGTGCCGGCCAACTTCCTTTCCACATCAGCCAGAGTGGAATCCATGCTATAGAAGACGACGACAACGAATTCGACATCGGCAAGTGGATCTTCCCAACTCCAGACAAGGGGCTCAGCAATTGGAAGAATGAAGACGTCATACCAATCTCCTTTAGTCAGGAGTAATTGCTCTTGTTTTGTTTTGCTTTTCGTATTTCTTTATGTTTTGAACAATAAACTCTAAAGCCTAGTGCCTTGCCCGGGGCATCATGGCTCGTTTGTGAGGGTTATTATCTGTCATCTGCATATTTTCATTCAATAAAATCGTTGGACTTTTGCATTCTATTTTTGCTTTCTTTTACTTTATCACCCCTTCAAAAAGCTATGTGTTTCTTACACACACCCACGTGATACACCGCAGAATCACTCTGAATCTCGTTGATAACAGCTATGCTATTGCTAAATATGACTTCGATAATCCGATCTACCAAGCCGAAGACGAAAGTGAGGAAGATTGTGAAGTGCCAGGAGAACTTGTCAGATTGCTACAGCAAGAAGAACGAGTTATACAGCCACACGAAGAGCAAGTTGAGGTTGTGAATTTGGGTACTGACGAAGACAGAAAAGAGATCAAGATAGGAGCGGGTCTTGAGAACAGTGTTAAAGAAAGGTTGGTTCAAATGCTACGAGACTATATTGAGGTTTTTGCTTGGTCATACGAAGACATGCCGAGTTTAGACATTGATATTGTGGTACACCGACTGCCGACAAAAGAAGGTTTTCTCCCAGTGAAATAGAAGGTTCGTCGCATGCGTCCTGAGATGTCAGAGAAAATCAAAGCCGAAGTTATGAAGCAGTTCAACGCCGGTTTCTTAGCTGTTACTTCCTATCCACAATGGGTTGCGAATGTGGTACCTGTACCTAAGGAGGATGGTAAAGTACGAATGTGTGTGGATTACAGAGATCTGAACAAAGCGAGTCCGAAAGACGATTTCCCACTTCCTCATATTGATGTTCTGGTTGACAACACCGCTCAGCATAAGGTTTTCTCCTTAATGGATGGTTTCTCCGGTTACAATCAGATCAAAATGGCTCCTGAAGACATGGAAAAGACTACTTTCGTTACACAGTGGGGTACTTTCTGTTACAAGGTTATGTCGTTCGGACTGAAGAATGCAGGCGCCACTATCAGCGTGCTATGGTGACATTATTTCATGACATGATTCATCACGAGATAGAAGTATACGTCGATGATATGATAGCTCGATCACAGACTGAAGAAGAACATCTTGATCATTTGCAGAAACTATTTGATAGGTTGAAGAAGTATAGACTGAGACTTAATCCTAACAAGTGCACCTTTGGAGTCAGATCTGGTAAACTCCTAGGATTTGTTGTCAGTAGTAAAGGTATTGAGGTTGACCCTGCCAAGGTTAAAGCTATTCAAGAGATGCCAGTGCCCCGCACCGAGAAGGAAGTCAGAGGTTTCTTGGGCCGATTGAATTACATTGCCAGATTCATTGCACACCTAACTGCTACTTGTGAGCCAATCTTCAAGTTACTAAAGAAAGATCAAGTGGTAGAATGGAACGACGATTGCCAGGTCGCTTTTGACAAAATCAAGGAGTACCTACAGAATCCTCCTATCCTGATGCCGCCCACTAAAGGAAGACCTCTTATCATGTACTTGACAGTGTTAGAGAACTCAATAGGGTGCGTGTTGGGGCAACATAACGAGTCTGGTCGAAAAGAGCATGCAATATACTACCTTAGCAAAAGTTTACCGACTGTGAAACAAGATACTCACAGCTCGAGAAAACTTGCAACGCTTTGGCTGGGGCTGCTCGCCGACTAAGACAGTATATGTTGACTAACACTACCTTGTTTATTTCTAAGATGGATCCAATAAAATACATATTTGACAAACCAGCTCTCTCCGGAAGAATAGCAAGATGGCAGATGATCTTGACTGAATACGACATCCAATACACTTCTCAGAAAGCAATCAAGGGAAGTATAGTAGCCGATCATTTGGCTCATCAATCCATAGATGACTATCAGTCTATGCAGTTTGAGTTTCCAGATGAAGATGTTTTACTAGTTACTGATTGCGAAGAACCAGGACCAGACGAAGGACCTGAACAAGGATTCTGATGGACCATGGTCTTTGATGGAGCCTCAAACGTACTCGGCAATGGCATTGGTGCCATCATTACATCCCCTGCAGGCGGACATACGCCTTTCACCGTCAGTTGCACTAACAACATGGCCGAATACGAAGCGTGCATCATGGGTATCAAAGCTGATATTGACTTAAGAATCAAGTTCTTACAAGTGTATGGAGATTCAGCTTTGGTGATCAGTCAGATTAAGGGCGAGTGGGATACGAGGCATCCGAATCTCATTCCATATCGAGAGCATGTTCTGAGTTTGATCCCCTACTTCAAGGAGATTACTTTCGATCACATTCCACGAGAAGAGAATTAGTTGGCAGACGCATTAGCTACTATGTCGTCTATGTTCAAGGTCAGATGGGACAACGAGGCTCCCCAGATCATCATTGAGAAGTTTGACGAACCAAATATGAGATACCCTTGGTACTATGACGTGAATCTTGAGACTCTCCGCAGGGCATCTCAACGATAAGAAATTTTTGAGAAGGTTTGCATCCAAATTCTTCCTCAGCAACGGCACCTTATACAAGCGCAATCACGACTTGTGCTTACTCCGCTGTGTAGACCGGAAAACAGCAGAACGTATCATGGAAGAGTTACACGAAGGCGCATTTGGTACTCACTCCAGTGGACATACGATGGCTAAGAAGATTTTGAGAACAGGTTACTATTGGTCCACCATGGAAGCTGATTGTCACCGCTACGCTCGATCTTATCACAAATGCCAAATTTACACCGACAAAGTGCACACACCTCCAGTACCTTTGAATGTTCTAACGGCTCCTTGGCCTTTTGCAATGTGGGGCATTGACATGATCGGAGAAATCAAGCCCACAGCTTCCAATGGACATCGTTTCATCCTTGTGGCAATTGACTATTTCACCAAGTGGGTAGAGGCAGCCTCGTTCGCATCTGTTACTAAGAATGTTGTGGCTCGATTCAATAAACATAATCTTATCTGTCGGTATGGAAATCCCGAAAGGATTATCACAGATAACGGCTCTAATCTCAACAACAAGATGATCACCGAACTCTGCACGCAGTTCAAGATCAACCATCACAATTCTTCTCCTTATCGGCCTAAGATGAATGGCGTTGTGGAAGCCGCCAACAAGAACATTAAGAAGATTATACAAAAGATGACAGTGACTTACAAAGATTGGCATGAGATGTTACCATTTGATCTTCATGGTTATCGCACTACAGTACGAACGTCAACAGGGGCAACCCCCTTCTCTCTTGTATACGGTATAGAAGCAGTCCTACCCATCGAGGTTCAAATTCCCTCAACCAGAGTCCTCCAGGATGCAGAGTTAGGCGAAGATGATTGGGTCCAGACCCGCCTTGACCAGATTAACTTAATTGATGAGAAACGACTCGCATCTATCTGCCATGGACAGATCTATCAGAAGCGAATGATCAGAGCATTTAACAAGAAGGTCAAGCACCGAGTCTACCAAGTCGGTGATCTAGTAGTCAAGCGCATCATTCTTCCACAAGGTGATCCCAGGGGCAAATGGACTCCCACCTACGAGGGACCATTTGTAGTCAAAACAGTATTTTCCGGCGGAGCTATGATACTTAGCACCATGGATGGTGAAGACTTTCCACACCCTGTGAACGCAGACATAGTCAAAAAATACTACGCATAAAAGAGACCCGCTAGGTCGACTGACCTAGGCAAAAATAAGGGCATCCTGGCGAACCAAAAGGGTTCGGGCAAAAGTTAAGGATATATACAAAACATGTACACCCGGCAAGTCGAAAACCTGAAAAGGCGGCTTGGGCAAAAAAGGGTATCCCGGTAGACTGAAAACCCGAAAGGGCGGTCTAGGCAAAAGTTAGGGATTTAAGCGTACGACTATGTCTCTTCCAGATCACCTGCTTCCAGACTACTATCAGCATTCAAGGTTCAAATGGCGAAGATCAGTCTACTCACTTTCTACTGACAGCAAGGAGATGAGATAGTTGAAATATATGAGTACTAGCATAGTTGGAACTTAACGAGATTGTTTCCGCATAGCTTTTTACTTTTCTTGTATACAAACTACTTGGCCATACGCCACATTTCAAATAAATACAAGTTCTTTCTCTTTACGAGTTTTTGTTGTTGTCGTTTGCATAAAGTCCAATGTTTGCTTTGAATGATTATATACATTTGACAATAAAAATCTAGTCACAAACATGCGAAAAGTAGACATAACAAAGTAATTGCTACAGACTCCAGGAATTGAGATGACGACGAAAGTCACCAAATATTCCCCCACAGAACATGATCCCCGCAGAGGTGTCACTCACCATAAACCTTCCCCAGCGGAGTAAAAATGAATCCCCAAGCAGTGATTCCACTCAACATCTTCAAGCAATAACACTTCATCCCCAGCCGAGGTATTTATCACCAGCAGAATATCTCTCAACCATTCCCCTTGTCCCCGGCAGCAGCAGTATCCAGACCTGAAACTTGGTCAGATAGTGCATCGGAGGAAACCTACACCTTTCATACCTCAGCCAAAGATTCCAACGGGCTCCAGATTCCTCTAACCCGGTCTCCCGGAGGCTATCAAATACTCTTCAACAAGATCTACACTGTAATACGGTGAACTGACTTTGTAGGATTTTTGTATCCAAATGTGCGGATAGCAAGAGTCGCCACCGACTTTTATTTTTATCCAATCAAGGGAAGGTAAAAGTAACAGAAAAAGACCTTCGTTAGATTCTGAGTTCGGGAGAATGGTTATGAAAAGGGAAGGTATTAGCACCCCTTTCCATCCGTAGTTATCTACGGGCTCTTAGTTGCTCTAGATCACTTTTTTTAAAATTGCTTTCTGTGTGTTTGACAAAGATGTTTTGAAAAAAGGCATTTCGCTTTGACTTTGTAATGACTCATGTAGGAGTGTATACAAAGTGTTCGGAAATGTTTCGTTTCGAAAAGAATTTGAACTTTGAAAAAAAAGTGTGTGGTGTGAAAAGCATTTGATAGAGTAAGCAACTAAAAGACTTATTTACCCACTCAGAATTGGTCGTTTTGTTATACTTCTACATTCCTTTAGAATAGCGCTAGCCATACCATTAGTTGGTAGGTAGCTCCATTCGTTGGATGTAAGCGGGACATTCGAAGGGACATCGTATGGTCATAGAAAGCAACTTGTAGGAAGTATCCTAGCACATTCGAAGGGACTATCATCATTTTTCGTAGGCGACAATCGAGGGTCAAGATCATGTACTCGGAGGCGACGTCGTGGGTCTTATGATCTTTGTATCGAAGGGACTATGATGATTTGTTTTTTTTTAAGGCAGCGGTGCTAGAATACCTCTACGTTCGAGGGACATGACCATGTTGAATCGAAAGGCATCGAGAGAGAATTACCCTAAGGGGTGCGTGTGTGAAAGAAGTGTGTTGATTTCAGATATTTTATCTTGAAAAATTAGTGGGCTATGTTCAATTTTAGTCTTGCCATACACGCCTAATTACTAGCAATTGATAGGGTGCGGAAATTAAAATGCGGAATGTAAAGTGCGGAAAGGTAAATGTCCTACGCTATTACAAGGCTTTGGGGCAGATACATAATTTAAAATGCGGAAAATAAAATCCTAAATTAAACTATTACATCCCATATACAGTTACATTATTGGAAAATAAAATGAAAAAAACGGAAGAATCGTCTGAATCGGAGCAACCTGTGAAACGAACGAGAAATCGGAAAATATGATGAAATCGAAATAAGAGAAAATGTTAGGAAAAATGCAAATTTTAAATTGGAAAAAATATGACATGCTGGAAATAATGTAAATATACTAAGATAATTTTTTGGGATTTTTTAGATGCAATTTAATAATTAAAACTAATTTACAATGATTTAAATGCAAAATTATAAATAAAAATAAATATGCATGCAAAAATATGTTTTTTAATTTATTAAATTAAATAAAGATTTTTAGAAAGTAATGTAAAAAGAATAAAATATTTTGGTAATTTTTTAATGCATAAATAAAATGTGGAAATTAATTAAATTGATGCAAAATATTAGAAAAAATATGAAAATATATGACAATATTGAAAGTTTGTGAAAAGAAAAAGGAATGGTCCCTGGTTGGTTCGAACAGGGGACTCTTGAGAGCATCTCCAACAGTGAGAGCCTTAACCGCTGCGCCATGTGTGCGTTTGTGTTTTGAAACGGAACGAATGGATTTTCACACGCGTCGCTTTCCCATTGCCACGATCTCGCGCCATCCAGTCATCTTCTTCGTTTTGAATTTTCAAAAGTTAGCGTCGGTCTTCCTTCGACGCTACAAGCCCTAGCAAAATCAAAAACGCAGCATACATAATATAAATGAATTCTAAAGGCATGGTTCGATTCCTTGAAGCATTCCGAACACACTGGTATGGGTCTCATGGTCCAATTTTTCCATTTAAGCAAAGCCCTAAACCGAGCTCAGAAACCCTAGGTATGGTATATCACGATTCAGGCCATGGAAACACGATTGGCTTACCCAGATCGCTTGCAAACTTGATTCTAAACATGAACAAACAATCAAAACAGATTAATAATGCATGAATGATGAAAATCGATTTTGAAAGAAACTTGATAAACCGAAATCGTATTTGCTGGATTCTTGATGGTTTTGAGTGATATAAGAGTCTGGATCGACTCTAAGGACCTCGAGGAATGCAATGGAATCCTCAAAATTGACTGAGAACGGCCAGAGCTAGGGTTACCAATAGCTTGAATGTCACGGTTTTTTGAGCTTTGGAATAGGGTTTCTAAGGCAATTTTTTCGTTCTCTTGTGATTGGTATGCATCAGGTATATATGCTGGATGGATTTGGGATCATAATTGGCAAGAATCAATCACCATTCAATGATAATCAAATTTGATTTTTTCATGAAAATCAAATTTTCAAAATTTGCTCAATTCCAATCCAATCTTGCCTTTTTTGATCCAATTTCGAAATTGCTGGCTTTTAATGGATTGCTTGGGTCTTAAGAAGAGAATAAAATCAATCTTTCAATTAATTTTGATTTTATAATTTATTTTTAAATTTAATTTGCATTTAAATGAATAAATTACAAATTAAATAGAAAAATAAATAAAAAATTCGTGGCATTGGGCTTGGATATTCCTAATTGCATGAGGAATAAGTTAGGATGAAGAAAAAGTAGGCCCATTTGCAAAAGATTTGATTTTTTGAAGTATCTCTCTTTGTACATTCTTTCAAAATTGCCCAACTTGTGAATGGTGTATCTTGCTCAATTTTCCACATTTTTGAGTGTTCTTGGACTTTTTAGAAAGCTCTAAGAGTCCTCTAACCAACATTTTTGGTCTCATCTCAATTGGAGTTACCATGCTCAATATATCTTCAAAGCAAAAAGTTGACTTTTTGTTGACTTTGAAAATGACCTGTAATGTTTTGAGCTATACCTCTCAAATGAAGCATTTTTTGGACATTCTTGTGATACATGAAGTGGTAGAGAATTTAATTTCCTTCAAAACAAGAGTTGGTGGAAAATTTTTTGAGAAAGTATGAGAAAGTTATGATCAGTCAAAGTTCAGTTGACTTTTCACCTAGAAACCCTAATTTAGAAAGTTTGACTTTTGAGCAAATCTTGAGTTTTCTTGATGAATCATGATCAACCCTTGATCAAATGATGAATGTAACTTCAAGATGAGGATGTTGACCAAAAATTATGAAGTTTGACTGTATGTTGACCACAGTTGACTTTTTGTCCAATCTGTTGATTTTCAACCATCGAGCAATTGTCGAGGAAACTTGACTTGTGAGGCTTGAAACTTGACATGGAGAATCTTTGAAGCATATGAGGAGGCATGAAGGCCATTGGAGATGTTGGAAGTTCATCTTGACTTGAGAGATACCAAACCCTAGTTTGGGTTGATTGTCTAGGAGAGTTTGTCTGATCAACTCTTGAGGAATCCTTGAGCATAGATGTATGAAATCTCTTGAGTAGATGGAGGGCAAATTTTGGGGTATGACAGCTGCCCCTGTTCAATCTTCTTGTACTGGAGGGTTAGATTGACACGCTTGTCTTTCGTGACCTGGAGGTAGAAGATGATTGAACACCGAGTACACCTGAAAATTTGCACTCGCTGTTGGTGGATGATGCGGGAATGGGCTTACAGATGCCATTTGGATACTTCGCTGGAGGATGAGTCGTACGCTAGACTCGAGAATGTTGATAGGAGAATTGACGGAGATGGGCTTAAGATGCCATCTGGAAAGATCGATGCTGGGGAGTGAGCCGTACGCTAGGCTCTGTAGACGTTTCTGGAAGGAGCATGGAGATGGGCTTAAGATGCCATCCGGAGGGAGTCGTACGTTAGACTTCGTGTTCATTTTGAATGAAGTTATTGGTTTGTATTGATTTTTAACCATATATGCAGCATTCTGAAAGTGAAGCATTGTTGATAAGTAGTCGGAGATGGGCTTAAGATGCCATCCAAGGCAACTGAGTCGTACGCTAGACTCGATAGTTGCTGTTGATAATAGGAAGGGGTCAGAATAAATCTTCGTGCCGATTACTCTGAGGGAGATAGTAGTTGGCAAAAATGTGGATAGCTTCCCTGTTGTGCATCGGGTGTTGATCATTGCCTGTTATCGGAGGATAACCAGAGGTGGTCTTTCGGATAGTTTTCCCGTCGGTTCGGGGCTTAATCCTGGACTAGTCGTCGGAGGACAACCAGGGGTGGTCTTTCAGATAGTTTTCCCGTCGATTCGGGGCTTAATCCTGGACCTGTTTGCGTCATAAGTGACTGTTACCTGTTTTGGAGAAAATAAGAGAAACTTTGATAGAATATTCGTTAGTTTTATGCAAAGTATGATGCATGACAGTGTATGAATGACATATGCATGAATTATGACTTTATGAGTAATGTATGAATGATAGATGTTGTGGTATTTCAAAACATATCCATCTTGAAGAAGATGCGGATGCTTTGTTTGAGGATTTCTGACTCCTGCTTGGGGAATTGAGTAGGTGAGAACCCTGCTTTGGAAGGAGAAGAAATATATCCTGGATTCCTTCGATGCACTATCTGACCAAGTCTTGGGCCTAGATATTGTTGAGGAAGGTAGAGATTGAGAAGCTCATTGTTGGAGATCTCATATATAGACCCTGCTGAGGAAAATCTGGGAGGCGATCCGTTGGGGATTCTGTATGTAGATCCTGCTGAGGAAATTTAGGAGGTGCTCTACTGGGGATTCAGAGTGTTGATCTCGCTGGAGAGCATTTGATAGTTACCGGGAAACCTGATTAGACGAGTCAGGAATCCGTTGTAATCTCTGGCTGGGGAATGAAGATGTAGTTTCCTCCGATGCACTATCTGACCAAGTCTTGGGTCTGGATACTGCCGCTGGGGAAGAAGGAACGGGCTGAGAGATACCCGCTGGGGATAAATACCTTGACTGGGGGTGAGGTGTTACTGCTTGGAGACCGATGTAACATTGCTTAGTCGAGTGGAATTGCAGCTCGTGGATTCCCTTCTGTTTTGCTGGGGAAGTTGTGTTGTGAGTGACACCTTGGCAAGGGTTACGCTCTGTGGGGGAATGCTTCGGTGACTTTCGTCGTCGTCCCAATTCCTGGAGCCTGTAGTAAGTACTTTTGTATGTTCACTTTTCGTATGTTTGTGATTAGATTCTTATTGTCAAATGCGTATAGTCATTCAAAGCAAACGTTGGACTTATTGCAAACAACAACAGTGAAAATTTGTAAAGAGAAAGAATTTGTATTATTGAAGAGGCGTATGGCCAAGTAGTTTGTACACAAGAAAGGTAAAAAGCTATGCGGAAACAGTCTCGTTAAGTTCCAACTATGCTAGTACTCATATATTTCGACTATCTCATCTCCTTCATCGTAGAAAGTGAGTAGACGATCTTCGCCATTTGAATCTTGAATCTGATAGTAGTGCAAGCGGTGATCCGAAGAGACATAGTTATGCGCTTAAATCCCTAACTTTTGCCTAGACCGCCCTTCGGGTTTTGGTCTACCGATACCCTTTTTGCCCAAGCCGCCTTTTCGGGTTTTCGACTTGCGGGTGTACATGTTTTGTATATATCCTTAATTTTGCCCGAACCCTTTTGGTTCGCCAGATGCCCTTATTTTTGCCTAGGTCGATCGACCTAGCGGGTCTCGTTATCGTAGTATTTTTGACTATGTCTGCATTCACGGGTGTGAAGTCTTCACCATCCATGGTGCTAAGTATCATAGCTCCGCCGGAAAATATTGTCTTGACTACAAATGGTCCCTCGTAGGTGGGAGTCCATTTGCCCCTGGGATCACCTTGTGGAAGAATGATGCGCTTGACTACTAGATCACCGACTTGGTAGACTCGGTGTTTGACCTTCTTGTTAAATGCTCTGATCATTCGTTTCTGATAAATCTGTCCATGGCAGATGGACGTGAGTCGTTTCTCATCAATCAAGTTGATCTGGTCAAGCCGTGTCTGAACCCAATCATCTTCGCCTAACTCTGCGTCCTGGAGGACTCTGGTTGAGGGTATCTGAACCTCGATGGGTAAGACGGCTTCCATACCATATACGAGAGAGAAGGGAGTTGCCCCTGTGGATGTTCGTGCTGTAGTGCGATAACCATGAAGAGCAAATGGTAACATCTCATGCCAATCTTTGTAAGTCACTGTCATCTTCTGTATAGTCTTCTTAATGTTCTTATTGGCGGCTTCCACTGCGCCGTTCATCTTAGGCCGATATGGAGAGGAATTGTGATGCTTGATCTTGAACTGCGTGCAGAGTTCAGTGATCATCTTGTTGTTGAGATTGGAACCGTTATTTGTGATAATCCTTTCGGAAGTGCCATATCGACAGATAAGATTATGTTTGATGAATCGAGCCACAACATTCTTGGTAACAGATGCATACGAGGCTGCATCTACCCACTTGGTGAAATAATCTATTGCCACAAGGATGAAACGATGTCCATTGGAAGCTGTGGGCTTGACTTCTCCGATCATGTCCATGCCCCACATTGCAAAAGGCCAAGGGGAAGTTAAAACATTCAGAGGTATTGGAGGTACGTGTACTTTGTCGGCATAAATCTGGCACTTGTGACAAGATCGAGCATAGCGGTGACAATCAGCTTCCATGGTAGACCAATAGTAACCTGTTCTCAAAATCTTCTTAGCCATGGTGTGTCCACTGGAATGGGTACCAAATGCGCCTTCGTGTAACTCTTCCATGATACGCATTCTTGTTTTCGGTCTCTGCGGAGTAAGCACAAGTCGTGGTTGCGCTTGTATAAGATGCTGTTCGAGAAAGAATTTGGAAGCAAATCTTCTCATGAACTTCTTATCATTAATGATGCCCTGCGGGATATTCCGAGTCTCAAGATACCTCTTCACGTCATAGTACCAAGGTTTCTCTTCTGCGTCAAGCTCACAACAATACGCTGGTTCATCGAACTTCTCAATGATGATCTGGGGAGCCTCGTTGTCCCATCTGACCTTGAACATAGATGACATAGTAGCCAATGCATCTGCCAACTGATTCTCTTCTCGTGGGATATGATCAAAAGTAATCTCTTCGAAGTAGGGGATCAAACTCAGAACATGCTCTCGATACGGAATGAGATTCGGATGCTTCATATCCCACTTGCCCTTAATCTGACTGATCACCAAAGCTGAGTCTCCATACACTTGTAAGAACTTGATTCTTAAGTCAATAGCAGCTTTAAGACCCATGATGCACGCTTCGTACTCGGCCATGTTGTTAGTGCAACTGAAACATAATCTGGCGATGAAAGGTGTATGTCCGCCTGTAGGGGATGTAATGATGGCGCCAATGCCATTGCCAAGTGCGTTTGAGGCTCCATCAAAGACCATAGTCCATCGGGATCCTTGTTCAGGTCCTTCGTCTGGGCCTAGTTCTTCGCAATCTGTAACTAGTAAAACATCCTCATGGAAATTGAACGCATAGGATAGTCATCTACGGCTTGATGAGCCAAATGATCGGCTACCACACTTCCTTTGATCGCTTTCGAGAAGTGTCTTGGATGTCATATTCGGTCAAGATCATTTGCCATCTTGCAATTCTTCGGAGAGCTGGTTTCTCAAAGATGTATTTTATCGGATCCATCTTGAAATCAACAAGGTAGTGTGAGTCAACATATCTTGTCTTAGTCGTGAGCAGCCCAAAAAGCGTTGCAAGTTTTCTCGATTGTGAGTATCTTGTTTCACAGTCGGTAAACTTTTTGCTAAGGTAGTATATTGCATGCTCTTTTCGACCAGACTCGTCATGTTGCCCCAACACACACCCCATTGAATTCTCTAACACTGTCAAGTACATGATAAGAGGTCTTCCTTCGGCGGGCGGTGAAGCAACTCGATTTTCAAAAACCATTTAAATGAATTTTCAAAACAATGAAATCGCCACCTAATTTTATTCGTTCTAGAAAGAACGGGAAAATATAGATAAAACCCACAAAAATCGGATAAGGCGGTCTACAAGACCAAAAAGGATGGATTCGGGAGTCGATTACGCAAGGGGAAGGTATTAGCACCCCTTACGTCCATCGTACTCGATGGGACCCATTTAGTTCAAAATGTGTTTGTGTGTGTGTAATCGCTAATTTCTAAGTTATGAATAAATAGAAGAAAAATGGATTTGTTTGTTATTATTTTGAGTTTGACACGGTTTTGAAACCGCGTGCCTACGTATTCCCTCGTGCAATGGGAAAGTCAAAACTCCGTAGTTCTGGTTGAAAATGTCTTGAATTGGTTGTGTTGATTTTAGAAGAAAATGTTTTTGATTTTTGATAATCGCATATGAAAAAAGATTTGAATGGGTTGAATTGATTTTAATGGTAGATGACAAGTACCAAAACGTCGGGATATCCTCTAACGATTCGATACTCGAGATTGGTGATTGAGGTCAACCGATCTTCTCTCATCCAAAAATCTTTATTATGAAAGGAGTGAGGTGAAACAAAGTTCACTTTTATTAAGTGTTATGGAATAAAATATTTAAGTCATTGGGTTACCCTCTAATGGCCCAAATATTTTACATTTTAATTAAATCGTTGGGCGAACCTCTAACAATTTAATTAAATACCATAACACTATGTTTTTTGTTTTTTTGTAGAAAAATTGATTTAAAGAAAACAAATTCAATTAATTAATTTAATATGAAAGTGTTTTAAATGTCCAAGTGTATGGAATAAAGTATTCAAGTCATTGGGTTACCCTCTAATGACCCAAATACTTTACATTTTAATTAAATCGTTGGGCGAACCTCTAACAATTTAATTAAGTACCATAACACTATGTTTTTTGACTTGAAAGTGTGTTGAAAATTGCGGCGTTGGACGTAGAGAAATGATATTTCGGGTTATGATTAACCAAATATATGGACTTGATTAACCTCGTGAGGATAGGTGCTCTATCTGACCATGAGACCGGTGCATGGTGATTGGTATATGGACCAATTATTTTTCGGGTTATGATTAATCAAGGCAACGAGGGCCTTAATTAACCTCGTGAGGATGGCCATGCCCATCCCCAACCATGAGACCCTTAGAGAATTTGGTGTGGGTAACCAAAAAAAATGAGAGAGAGAGCGGAGGCGTTGTTGTTTTTACATTAATGCGAGTGTGGAGTGTACAATCGTGTAATAAACATGCAAGCGGATAATGTAATAGCGGATAATAAAAGAAAATAAATTAACACACAATACAAATCGGAATTTAAATAATTATTAGTATAGATATTTTTTTACTTGATGAAAAAATCAACTAACAATTTAATTGATAATTCAACAAATAAAAAACTATCATACGCCAAACATTATTTAATACATCATTATATATAAAAAAAACTTGCATAATATTGAATTTAAAAGAGAGGTTTAGAAATGGGCCTGATTGAAGCTTTAAATGCAGGGGTGCAAGCGACAAAGCGAGCCCAAGCCCAAAAGTCTTCTTTGGATCCTATATGAGCCATTCCATGAAGCATAGTATAGTCCGCCATTCTAGAACGTTAGATCTGGACTTCAACAGATCTGATGGTTGTAAGGAAAGGAGCATGATGGCTACCATGGATGTACCTGCATTGAATCCCAAACAGACCACACAGACGGTGACAAGTGTCACCGCCTGGACTAGACAACACGTCTCAACTTAAAATGCTAATCCGATTCATTTTATCATAAACTAATAAACAGAACTTTAATCCTAAGTTAAACTTGTTTTTATTATAAATTAAATAAACAAAATAACCCACAAATACGGTTAATCCTAATTACTTACTAATACTAACTTAACTTATTTTATAAAAAATAAAATTAACATTAGATCTCATATTCCCAAACTCTTACGGTTTCATCTCCTCTTCCCCACGAAACCCCACGAACCCTAGCCTTCGTACTCATCACTCTCTCGTCCTCTCGCCGCTTGCATGTCTCTCTCTCAGTGTTCCGCGATCTCTCTCTCTCAGTGTTCCGCGATTCCTCACCGCGTTGTCTCGATCCGAACCACTTTCTCACTCGCGACGCTCATGATGAAACTTGGTGTTCCTCTCTCTCTCACACTCGATTACTCTGTTATCCTTTTGATTTTTTTCTGAAAACTCGTTTGTTTTGTGTTTACAGACTGGAAAGGGAAAGGGGAAAGTGAACCCTAAATCCTAATCGGGCGAAATCGATGGTGCTCTGATGGAAAATACATGATGAAAGCGTGACAAAACGAAAAGAAAATGAGCCATGGTGGTGATTCAGAGATCGGGATGGCGGTGGATGGCGGCCGGTGGCTGCAACCCCGGTGAGATCGATCCATTTACCTTGCTTTCTGCTTCTGTTGCCTCGTTATAACTTTTCTGAAGGATCTTCTTTTTTTGGAAAATGATGATGTTAGTTTAGAAGGATATTATTCTGGGTTTGGTTTTGATGAACATTGTTCGGGTTTTGGTGGCGAATATTATTACGGGTTTTGTTTCTCTGCTTTGAGTTTGTGATTTCGGCTAGGGTTTCTTGGGTGTGAACAGTTGCCTTTGTGTTATAAACTTCAATCTCTTTATACTGTCAGAACTTAGGGTTTTGGTTGGTCTGATTTTTGAAAAACAAGGCCTTCCCAATGCTTGATGGGCTTGCATCATTTGGTATTGGGCTGATAATTTTGATTTTTTCTGGCTGTTTGATGTTGTTTTGCTGCTATGTATTCTGATATCTTGGTTGTGTAATGCTGTTTGTGGTAAAACTTGCCCGAAAAGACGTATACCCTTGCTGCCCTGTATAAGGTTATAGTACTGTCATGCCAAAACTGCTTTTTATAACTGCTTTTCCTCATCTTCTTTCCACACCTCCTATTGTGAACCAAGGGTACCCTTGAGGATTTGCAATAGTGAGCTTTATGGCCGATGACTTGTATATGAGGCCCCGATTATGATGCAACCTGATTCCGAAAAGAAAATCCTAATGATGAGATAGAATTATGTGTAATGTCTTGTATTATTACTGCTGTCCATTTATTGCTAACCAAGTTTTTTGTTGTTTCATGAACATGAGAACAAACGCTACGAGTTCGGAAAAACGATAAAGGGAAGCTTGGAGGAATGGAAGGCTTGAAGACGAAGTCAAGAACACAATCATGATGACTTACAGCTTGAAAAATCCACATATAGTTTAGAAAATACTAGCATTGTAGGGACTTTGTAACTTGTATTTTAAGATATGATGAATTGTAACATATGTATCTAGACTTGTTCTTACATTCTTGTACAAACAAAACTTTGGAGAAGTGTGAAACTCTTGAATTTTTATGAATACAAGACTTGAGAATTATGTATCGATTTGAGTTCTTGATTTATCTTTACATATCACTAATGCAATCTTCATCGCCATAGTACTTGTAAATGTAAGCTGGAAATCAAATTTTCCATAAACTAGTACCAATTTGGTTAAGACATATCATGTTGAAGTGTTGATTAGAATATGCATTCAATTCCAACTCCAATTCAATCCATAACCCCAATCCACAACCTTGAACCAAGCGAGTGATAACATGGTTGCTGTACTTTAGATCTTGAGAAAAAAAAATGTCATGTATGATCTTGATTCATGTTCTAAAAAAAAAATGAGGTCTTAAGCGAACTATGAATGGAATTTGAATATGTATTCAATTTTCTAAATCCTCCTTCGAACTCAATAATGCACATTATAAAAGCTTTGAACTTGTGATCAAAATCTGAATCAAGTTATCTTGTGATTAAATTAATCCCATTTGAATTTCCCGGCCACAAAGTTTCCATTTTTATCCATTCACGTGGAAATTCGGAGCCTTTTACTACTTGAGACAAAAATTGAAACTCTAAGTTTCAAATAACACTCTTGATTAAAAACCTTAATCAACTTGACGATTGCATGATTCTTCAAGAATTGACCGACAGATTCCACTTGAAATTAAATGGGATTATCACCGCACTTCCAAATCGAACCAAATTCGGTAGTAGAGAAAGGTTCGAGACAAAAATGAATTCCATAAGGAAACTTCCAATTTTCTCAAAGAATGCCTTGAATCTTGCGAGCGATGAACACGACTGGAAAAGATCTAAACATGTGGCAACTTGACATTCGTAAATCTTGTAGACAAGTCCCCTGGATGAATATTTCACATACATCAACTATTGCCAAGAACGAACAAAGTCGACGAGCAAGCCAAACGTACTAGAACTTGTATTGTTGATCAATAAATGGATAATCATAATCCACCCTTTTACATCTTGAACAATGAACTCGAAACAACAGCAAAACCCAAACTCGTGATGAATTGATCTCCTAAATCAGGAGGTAATGATATTCAAAATAACCAGACTTCTGTAGCTCCATCAAGAACAGACCAATCAAATCAACAATCGAACACCAAGCCCCGAAAACCGATAGATACGAATGGATAAGATTTAATATTAAACTCCGTCGTTTTCAAATATCCTAGATTGGTTGAAAGCGCCATGCCTTTTCTGCTCAACAGAGAATCTTTTGGAATCAACTCCAATCCGTAACCATGGAACCAGTGATATGAATGCATGTGAGTGTCATGATAAATGCGAAGCCTAAACCAGATAAGATCGAGATAGGAGGGTAAATTTTGGGGTGCAACAGTTGCCCCTATTTAATCGTCTTAAACCTGAAAGTGAGATTGGTGCTAGCCTTTCGAGCTTTCAAGGTAGAAGAAGATTACATACTAAAAGAACCCTAAAATTTGCGCTCCGAAGAACAAGTGGAAATATTTTGATCTCCGTACTTTCAATTTTTGATAATTTTTGATTTTCTATATTTTTTGTGATTTTTTTTTTTGAACAGTGGGATTTGGAACAAAGATTCTGGTATGTCAGGTAAGGATATTAGACATACACTGGAAAGAGACCGACCGAAGACGACTCTAGCAAAGGTTTTGAAATATACATGCCCGGTAAGGATATTAGACACATATAGGAAGCATACGTCAGGTAAGGATATTAGACATATACTGGAAAGAGATCGACCGAAGACGACTCTAACAAAAGTTTCGAAAATATACATGCCCGGTAAGGATATTGGACACATAAAGATCGAATATACATGTTCGGTAAGGATATTGAACACATATAGGAGCACGTCGGGGTAAGGATATTAGACATATCTTGGAAAGAGACCGGCCGAAGGCGACTCTAACAAAAGTTTGAAATATACATGCCGGTAAGGATATTGGACACATAAAGATCGAATATACATGTTCGGTAAGGATATTGAACACATATAGGGAGCATATGTCAGGTAAGGATATTAGACATACACTGGAAAGAGACCGACCGAAGACGACTCTAACAAAGGTTTCGAAATATACATGCCCGGTAAGGATATTGGATACATAAAGATCGAATATAAATGTTCGGTAAGGATATTGAACACATATAGGGAGCACATGTCAGGTAAGGATATTAGACATATACTGGAAAGAGACCGACCGAAGACGACTCTAACAAAAGTTTCGAAATATACATGCCCGGTAAGGATATTGGACACATAAAGATCGAATATACATATTAGACATACGCAAGAATGAGACCGACTGGAGCAGACTCACTGGGGGAAAGATATATGGAATGGTAAAATCGTCGATCGAAGACAAATCCACGGGGGAAATAGGCCAAACAATGGGGATCCTAGCAAGGATCTCCCAACTATGTTGGACTTTAAAAGGTTGCAAATGTGCAAGAAATACAATATCCCTCAGGCCAAGGGCGGGGTGTAATTCTTCAAGAGTGGCAATTATATGAATTACCACACACCAAGTATGGATACTCAAACAATTGAGAAGCAAGAAAGGTTAGACACCAACTCTTACTCGCACTCTAACGACAGAGGCAAACATGGGTAAGATAACCAACAATGAGAATTTACAAAAAGCAAGACGCTTGATAAATATATTGAATTTGAATGATATAGGAGACCGACACGGGTCAAAATCGAGATAACAACAACAAGAAGAATTTCTTGAGGAACCACATTGGGAATACCACTTGGGGATTTTTATGGATAGACTTTTCTTGGAGCCATAAGGTACTCGAGAATCATTTTAATCTGGCTTATGCTTAGATGCATGTTTGAGATTATTATTTTTTGGCGTAATGCTCCATATCAATGGAAATGCTACGCATTTTTGAGGATGCTATGTAATGCAATGATGCATGTTTTAATGATTCACCCAGGACTAAAGGCAATCGTGAGCTGCCGAGGGAACATCAACCCTCCATGAATTGAATACAATTATCTGGTCTTCATCAAAGAGATGATAGTCTGGACCTGATAGGGGGGATTGTGGAATAGAAGTATCATCTTTCAATGATTAGCATCACTGGGGAAGCAACTCCTGGAGATTAACATTCATCTGGGATGACAATCGTATTGCGTAGAGTTCCTAATTGCGAGCTCTAGCATAAGAGGGGTCGACAACATCTTCTGGCACAAGTGAGCTTTTGAAAGTGATCTTGCTGGTGGCACATTCTTTGCAATCTTCCGTGTCGGCGAAAGAGTGATAACATCTGAGGGCACACATAAGCCATAGATAACTCTTGTGGGAGAAAAAGAAGTTTTGTTGGAGATTTAAGCTCAAGCGTGTAACGCTCTTTATTTAAAATCTTTGCATAACAAACACTGTAAAACAGGAGACATAACAATAATTCTGCTACAGCGATCAACTGTTTCAATCGTTAATGCCGTGTACCCGTAATTCCGAGTGCCTTCAGAAATTATGCCACGTGCCGTCGGGCACTGATGTTTTATATGCGAAGTTTATTAAAAATATCGGACGTCGTTTTTGCAAACAAAACAGTTTAAAAAAAAACATGAAAATAAGACAGAGATAAATAATAGAAAAACACAGTTTGGATGAAAGTAATTTTATTGATTGATTAGCCCGTAAATGAGCATTTACATCAAGAAGAAGCAAATCCTGAAAAGAGGCAATTGCTTATACATCAAAGTTAAAAGAAAAGGTGACAATAAAAATCATGGATTTTGTCGAATCCTGAATCCGCCATGCTCTTCACAACTTCAACATCCCTTAACATTGAGCTATCCGAAATGCTCCGATTATCCTAACCCTCAATCCCTCTGGATTATCAAGTTTTTGTGGATAGCTGACCAAAACATGTGTCGTGCAGATTGTAGTCGTTCGCCTTGAATCCCTAATTTTTGCCTGGACCGCCCTTTCGGGTTTTCAATCCACCGGGATACCCTTTTTTGCCCAAGCCGCCCTTTCAGGTTTTCGACTTGCCGGGTGTACAATCTTTTATATTTATCCCTAACTTTTGCCCGAACCTCTTGGTTCATCGGGATGCCCTTATTTTGCTTAGGCCAGTCAACCTAACAGGTCTTTTTTATGCGAAGTATTTTTTGACTACATCTGCATTGATCGGGTGAGGGAAATCCTCTCCGTCCATAGTCGCGAGCAACATAGCTCCTCCAGAGAAAACTTTCTTCACAACATACGGTCCTTCATAATTTGGAGCCCACTTGCCCCGAGCGTCGGTACTATTAGGAGGCAAAATTCTCTTCAGCACAAGGTCACCAGCTTGGAAATTCCGAGGACACACTTTCTTGTCGAAAGCCCTTTTCATACGCTTTTGGTATAACTGTCCATGACAAACAGCTGTCAATCTCTTCTCGTCAATGAGATTCAATTGATCAAGTCTGTTCTGAACCCATTCAGCTTCATCGAGTTGCACATCTGTTAAAATCCTTAAGGAAGGGATCTCAACTTCCACGGGTAGGACTGCCTCCATACCGTATACCAAGGAGAAGGGAGTTGCCCCTGTTGACGTGCGTATTGAAGTGCGATAGCCGTGCAAGGCAAATGGTAACATCTCGTGCCAATCCTTGTAAGTGACAACCATCTTCTGTACAATCTTCTTGATATTCTTGTTTGCTGCCTCCACAGCGCCATTCATTTTTGGACGATATGGAGAGGAGTTATGATGTTTTATCTTGAAACTGTCGCACAATTCTTTCATCATTTTATTGTTGAGATTCGAGCCGTTATCAGTAATGATCTTCTCAGGAACCCCATAACGACAAATGATATTATGCTTGATAAAACGTGTGACCACTTGTCTAGTGACACGAGCATAAGATGCTGCCTCAACCCATTTGGTAAAGTAGTCAATGGCAACAAGGATGAATCGATGTCCATTAGAGGCGGTGGGCTTAATTTCTCCAATCATATCAATGCCCCACATCGCAAAAGGCCATGGAGAAGTCAAAACATTTAATGAAGAAGGTGGCACATGCATCTTATCAGCGTAAATTTGACATTTGTAGCAGGTTCTGGCATGATTGTAGTAGTCATTCTCCATGGTGGACCAATAATAGCCTGCTCTCAAGATCTTCTTGGCCATGGTGTGTCCACTAGAATGCGTCCCGAAGGAACCTTCATGAATTTCTTCTATAATCTTATTTGCTTCGTGTCTATCCGCATCGAGAAAAAGAGTCATAGTTCCTTTTGTACAACGCACCGCCATTGAGGAAAAATTTAGCTGAGTACTTGCGCAGGGCCTTCTTATCAACGATGGAAGCATCATCAGGGTATTCTTTCGTCTCGAGATACCTTTTGATGTCATAGAACCAAGGTTTTCATCTGCTTCACCTTACTTCATAGCGAGCAGGCTCATCCAACCTCATTATAGTGATAGGCGGGCGTCATTTGCCCATCGACCTTAAACATGGATGACAGTAGCCAAAGCATCGCCAAATTGTTCTCCTCCCTTGGGATGTGATCAAAAGTGATCTCGTCGAAATAAGGGATCAACTTCAAGACATGATCTCGGTATGGAATCAAATTCGGATGGCGAGTCTCCCAATCTCCGTTGATTTGACTAATTACCAAAGCGAATCTCCATATCCGCTAAGATTTTGATTCTTAGGTCAATGGTGCTTGATCCCAAAATACAAGCTTCATACTCGGCCACATTATTGGTGCAATTGAAGCAGTTACGCGGTGAATGGAATATGAAAACGGAGAAGTGATAATGGCGAACACCATTTCTAATGCATTTGAGGCTCCATCGAATGCCATCGTCCATGAGAGCGAGCTCGGGTCCCTCTTCGGGGCACTGGAATGTTACAATCTACGATATACATAATGTCCTCATCAGGAACTCAAACTTCATCGGTGATAGTCATCTTCTAATGGTTGTTGGCGAGATAGTCCGCCACCACACCTTTGATAGCCTACGAGTAGTGTATTGGATATCATATTCATCGGGATCATTTGCCAGCCACCTTCCGGTGAGTGGCTTCTCAAAGATATACTTTATCGGGTCCATTTTGGAGATCAAAGAGTAGTGTGAGTCAACATGTCTTTGTCGAGTCGTTTCTGCCCATGCGAGTGCACAACAAGTTTTTCAATAATGAATACCTCGATTCACATTCGTGAACTTCTTGCTCAAATAGTATATGGCGTGCTCTTTTACTTTGTCTCATCATGTTGACCAAGCACACACCCATGGAATTCTCAACACGGTCAAGTACATAATCAGCGGTCTACCTTCCAGGGGGTGAGAATTGGAGGCTCTTGTAGATACCTCTTTATCTTGTCGAATGCCGTCGGCGGTCATTGTTCCACGGTTGTTGGATTCTTTCTTATGAGCTTGAAAATGGGCTCACAGGTAGCTATGAGATGAGAAATAAACCAAGCAATGTAATTCAGTCTTCCCAAGAAACCTCGCACTTCCTTTTCTGTCCTTGGCTCTGGCATCTCTTGTATCGCTTTTATCTTAGCAGGGTCAACCTCAATCCCTTTCTCGCTCACAATAAAGCCTAAGAGTTTCCCTGATCTCACCCAAAGGTGCACTTACTTGGGTTCAACCTCAGCCTGAACTTTCTCAACCTTTCGAACAATTTTAACAAGTGAACCAGGTGTTCTTCTTCTGTCTGGGACTTGGCAATCATATCATCAACGTATACTTCAATCTCTTTATGCATCATATCATGAAAGAGAGTAACCATAGCGCGCTGATACGTTGCCCCGGCGTTCTTCAAACCAAAAGGCATCACTTTGTAACAGAAGGTTCCCCACGGCGTAATGAAAGTAGTTTTCTCCATATCATTGGGCGCCATCTTAATCTGGTTGTAGCCAGAGAAACCATCCATGAAGGAGAATACTTTAGCTTGAGCAGTATTATCGACCAAAATGTCGATGTGCGGGAGAGGAAAGTCGTCCTTAGGGCTAGCTCTATTCAGATCCCTATAGTCAACGCACATCCTTACCTTGCCGTCTTTCTTCGGTACTGGTACAATGTTTGCAACCCATGGGGGATAAGAAACAACCTTTAGGAAACATGCTTCCATCTGCTTCTGAACCTCTTCTTTGATTTTCCTTGACATTTCTGGATGTGTTCTGCGAAGCTTCTGCTTTACCGGTGGGCATCCTTCTTTCAGGGGCAACTCGTGCATAACGATGTCAGTATCTAACCCGGGCATATCTTCATAAGACCAAGCAAAGATGTCCACGTACTCATGTAGCATTTCGACAAGCTTTTTCTTAACTCCATCTTCCAATGCTGCCCCAATCTTAACCTCCTTTCGAGCATCCTCGGTTCCTAGATTGATCACTTCTAGAGCCTCTTGGTGTGGCTGGATGACCTTTTCTTCTTGCCTCAACATCCTGGCTAGTTCTTCAGGTAATTCACAGTCCTCTTCGGCTTCCTCTTCAGCTTGATAAATCGGTTCGTCGAATTCATAATGAGCCACAGCGGAATCATCGTCGACAAAATCCGGGTCCGTCGAAGGACCGCATCTGCGTGGTTGGTAATTTTATTTTTATTATTATTTTTTAATTAAGTTTTTTAATAAAAGAAAAAGACAAAGGTTTGTATAAAAAGAAAGTAAAATTTGATATTGTCACCTTTAAAAGAAATAAGTGAAGAAAAAAACAAAGAGAAAAATTTGAATGCAAAAGGGCGTCCTTCATTAATGATAAACTTGAAAGTTAAAAACATGGTGGCCTACGGCATGATCACTACGTCTTGGGCATAACGTAGGAATTATGGCATGACATAAAAGCAGTTACTCTTCAAAGCGGGTAACCACGGCAACATCCTCAACGAACCAATTTAAAAGCTCACGTCTGGAGCAGTTGGGTAGACCACTTGTCCTCATCACGCCATCCGCTTCACCATCAATAGCATCAACATCTTCAATCGGATTCCACCTTTGACAAACTTGGGAGGAGACACCCCTTTGCTGGGGTGGAGGCGAGACCTTCAAGGGCAAAACCCGAACCCCTCTTATCCGTGCGGGTAGGGAGCTCTAGCACTCTTCCCACCCTTAGGGATCTGACTTGACAATAACTGAGCACGCTTAGGATGCCATGGAGACTTCACCTTTTGCAAAGGGATCTTATCGGTGATCACCTCAAAAGCTGGCATGGAGTTTCGTGGATCTCTCCTTCAACTTCAACATATCGAAAGTTGCTCGGATGGTGACGACATAATCCTCTTCACCATAAATGGTGACCACCTTCCATTAATTAAGAACTTGACTTTTGGTGCAAGGTGGATGTCACGGCACCAGCCCATGAATCTAGGGCGTCCAGCAAACAACGATGGGAGGGATTAATATCCATGACGAAAAAAGTTGCATCAAAACACGGGGCCTATCTTAATAGGCAAATCCACCTCGCGAACAACGACCTTTTGACCCATCAAGCGCCTTAACTATCGGATCACTGGTCTCCGCTGCCTTCATAGTCCAACTTCAAGAGAGTAGACTTGGAAGAACATTGAGGATGATCCGTGTCAACCACACAGGATAAAGTAGTTCTTTCTATCTCCACGGAAGCGTGTAGCGCTTTGTTATGCTTCCTTCCCTCGGGAGGTAAATCGAAGTCAGTAAAACCGAGACCGTTACTTGCCGAAATGTTGTTCACAATGCCTCCAAATTGGTTAACCGAGATCTCTTGGGAGCGAAGGACATTCCCAACAGCATCGGGCGTTGCGGTGAGGCTCGAATCCCTCAACAAAGCTAAGATAGAAATCTTGGCGGGCGTCGGAGCTGGTCGATTATCTTGTAATCACTCTTCATATACCTCATCAATTCTTCAACATCTTTGGTCATCTCGGGGCTCGAGCGAGGTTGAAATCTTTGGTGTTGACTCACCCCAATCATGACTCCTTTCCCTTTGCTTTAGCCTTGGCCAAAGCTTGGGACTTTCTCAACTAGATTGGGTGGAGAGAAGATTCGTCCACCGGGTAATCCGACTTTCTTCCATAATGTCATGCTGAGCTCAAATCTTCAATCTTCTCTTCATCGGACTTTCCTCCTTGAGGTCTCCACATTCAATTTCTTGCCGTCACGGTAGTACTCGGACCCATAATTCCACGGGATGGCCTTTTCGCTAGTGTAGGTCTTGGACCGGCAAAGTGATGATCACGGGAGGTTTCTTAGTCGGCACGGGGATTGTAGCAGAATCCTTCTAGAAGTGGCGGGGATAGTAACCACGTCAACCTCATCTTGACCATTCGCATCAACACTTTCGGATGAATTGGAGGTCCCATCGATCAAGCGCTGAATCTCGTTTCTCAAATCATCACAACCTTGACTTGGGTCAAACATCGTTTACAACTATCATCAGGAAATCTCCTTCAACAACAATTGCTTCTTTATCCACCACAGCGGGGTGGCGGATCATTAACATCCATTATCGGTTCAAACTTCCATCTTAAATTGCATTAACGTTTCCACCATGAGGAGGTAAAGGGTCTTTGAATGACATTAGGGGTGGGAGGAGGTCCAAAGTTGATTGCCTCTGTGTCAAGCGGGTTGAACCTTGTATTTGAGCGATCGTTCTCAATAGAATGCCCACAGGCATTGGGTGGTAAAGGCAACGAGCATTTGCATTAAAATATTTTGGCGGGTTATGGGGTCAATCTTCAAAGTCTGTGACTCAATCATATTCAAACTTTGCAAATGAGCAAAAACATACGCATAAGACATTGGCAAGGATCAAACTTCTTCACGGGTCTCGGTGGTGGTTGTCTTGGAACAACATCTTGTTTTGGAACACTAGTGGGAATAGTTCTGACAACTTGGCGGTGAATTCTCGGCCTTCTCCTTTCCTCTTCGCTCATACAGTGCGCTCGACTCGCCTTCTTTCTTCTTCTGGTAACCACCAAAAGACTTTTTGGCGCCACCAACTTGATTCTTGTCAGTACCAACATCTTGGATTTTTCCTAACTTGATCCCCATCTCCACTCTTTCACCAAACATCACCATGTCGTGAAATCTTGGTCGATTTGCAAGAGGCATAGTACGGCCCATCTAGTGTGTCGGTAAACATTTCCACCATTTCTCGTTCTACCATAGGGGGTTGAACTTTAGCAGCTACCTCGCGCCACCTTTGCGCGTACTCCTTGAAAGATTCAGTTTTCTTCTGAGCTAAGTTGTGCAACTGGGTCCTCGTAGGTGCCATATCAGTGTTAAAGCCATAGTGTTGAACAAAAGCTACAACCAACTCTCTCAAGTTCGCACAGGGCTATCAAGGCCCATATACCAATCCATTGGCCCATCAGTCAAACTATCTTGAAAAAAATGCATCAAGAGCTTCTCATCCTTCGTGTAAGCAGACATCCTCCTATAGTAATACCTCAAATGAGTTTTAGGACAAGAGTTACCCTTGTACTTTGAAAGCTCTGGGATTTTGAATTTTGGAGGAATCTTCACTCCTTGAACCAATCCCAAGTTGGACATGTCAAAACCCAAAACATCCTGATTCTCAAAGGCTTGCATGCGCTCCTCGAGCATCTTCACTTCGATCGGCTTGTCGGCTCTTCCACATTGGAAAACCAATCCTCAAAATTATCCTCCTCAACCTGGGGAGCAGGAATCTGAATAGTCCTTCTGCCTGGTGGAGGAACCCACCCAGGCTCTGGCTGCTGGCGTTGCGTGGGGGTAGGCGGAGGAGGAACCACCGAAGCGTGATTCATTTGAGCAGCTTGATTCTCTCGGTAAGATCCCAAGACCGGTGTTGACCTCAAGCTAATTCGGACAAAGCATTCCCATGAGGGAGGAACAATGCGGCTTCCTCGATGAGTGGCTGCGTGGCCTGACAGAGCTCTCAACTCCTCTTGTTGCAAAGCCATGTTTTGAATTATCTCCATCAATTGCCCTATCGAGTATCCATTCTTGTCCCAGGGCAGCCATATCGACTTCCATCTTCTCCATCAATTTCTTCAAATTACTTCTTGTCGGGTAACGATGAGCAGCGAAACTGTAGTCTCTCGTGTGGAGAAGAAAATCAGCAAGTAAGATGGTGATCTCAATACCACCATGTATGATATGTTATGGGAGTATGTATGCATGCCCATGATATCTTTTGTACATTTTATTTTCGAGGACTCTTTGAAGACTCGTTAGTTAACAATAAACATTAGAGAAAAAAGCGATTAAGCGCAATTCGACGAAATCTCATAGAAACTCAAAGTGTTAGTTGTGACTACAAAATTTGTTCAAGCTCAAATAGAGCAATAAGATTCGTCTTGGAATTTAAATCATTACATTAATAATTAGATTCAAATATTCAAATAAGATAAGTGGCTAAAAACTAGAAATCTGTCCGACGAGGCTTCAAATCTCTAGTTTCGCCTTGAACACATTCACCACCTCTTGAGAGAGGAAGGAAGTCACCAGCGGGAGGTATCGGGTTGCCTTGAGGTCTTCTAGGGCCGACTGAGTCTCAAGTACGTCAACAATCAAACGGTTACACATGTCGACCATTCCACTGTACTTCCAATAGAAATGCCCATTCTGCTCTTCTAGAAAGGACACCAGTTCATCCTTCTCATCTAACAGACGATTCAGCTTTTGGATCTCATCAATCCAACCTTGGCACTGCTCTCTAAGGCCTTCGTAAGCATCCCTATTGCTATCTCTTTCTTCCCTCGTAATGTTCAGCTCTTGAACCTTTTCAGCTAATTCAATTGCTTCCAATTCTCGGGCGATGCAGACTTCTTCTTTTGCAGTTATCTCATTCTCTAGCATTTTATTGGTTCGTGCTAGAGAAGCTTCTAATTTTGAAATCTTTGCTTCGAGACGTGCTTTCAATGCTCTCTTTTCTTCAATGGCCTTTCCTTCATCTAGATAAGCCTGGCCCCTTTGATGCTGAGCGGTCTTCAATTGTCGACGGAGGTCCCTTGCCCTTGCGGCCTCCTTAAGTCCTCAGAACATCTCATCAGGAGCTCTTCATCCTCTTCATTCTGTTTTCTTCTTCCCTCTAATTCTTCTTTTACCTCCTTGAGGTTGGCCTCCAAATTTTCAGCTCTGAGAAAAATGCGAGAATTAGAGCTTTGTAGCTCCAATCTTTCCTCCTCCATCTTTCTGATAATTTCCTGAAGCCTCATATTCTCCTCTATTGGCACATGAGTGATTACAGGTTCGGGATGATCAAAGGGTACCTCCACAAAGTAAGGCAACTTGATTTCTTGGACTCTCTCTATCACCCACTGGCGATAAGATCTTCCATCAATTCCGCCCCTCTTGATTAACTCTCGGCTTTCCCTATGGATTTGACCCCAAGCTCTTCGGATCTTCAATACTTCGTTGCGGTCCTTTTTACCAAGTTCGTGCACAATGAAGCTTTCCAAGTGCTCAAGCCTTGGTTCATTCTCCATTGGATACCCCAATTGCCTTGTTGCAAGTCTTGGGTTATAATTGATGCAACCCATAGACCCGATCAAAGGAACATTAGAATATCCACCACGGTGGTGATAACATCAGAATCCCCAACACGAGAATGCCACATCACACCATCGGTACATTAGTGAAGCCAATTTTGAGACCAAGATAAGTTTCTCGGGATCTTCTCCCACGGTCCACTCAGGGAATATGAAAGTCAACCATAAATCTGATGGAGAACAACACGAACCACCCTCGCTTTTGATTTCTCTCATGGAGTGGTAAAGAACATCGATAGCGGTCGAGCAGGGGTTCTTTGACATGAATATGCCAATAGCACGGGCTCAAGTAACCAATTTCATTAGTTGGAAACAAAACCACCCCAAAGATGAGCAAAGCAAGTATGGAGTGAAAGTCGTGATCGTCTTGAACACTCAAACTTGACAACTTATCTTCAAGCTTTGCCTAAGAATACCTTTATACGTAATCCAAGGTGCCACCTCCCTTACAGGAAGAAACAAGGCGGCAGCTACCTTGGCCTTATCCAGATCTTGCCCTATGTCGAGGAAAGGAATGTCGTCCTTCAAAGGCCAATTAAGGATTCTCTCGAACTCTTCAATTGTAGGAACAAGCTGAAAGTCTTGGAATGTGAAGCATCGAAGAGGAGGATCATAGTACTTTGCTAGAGCAATCAAAGCTTCCATGTCCACATTGGTAGTCAAAATATCTAGGATGTTCCCAAACCTTTTCCCAAAATAAGCTCTCTTGACGGTGAATTCTTTCACTTTGAGTTATCGGCTTCCCAACTTGTTCTTTGAATTTGAGACATGGAGCGATCTTCACGAGTTGGATTCATTCTTCCTTTACGCTTACTGCACCAACAAAATCTATAAGGTTCCCTGAAAATAAAAGTTATATGCTAAATGGTTTTGTGCAAATGTATGCAATGCATGTTGCAAATTAAATAGAACTAGTTCATAGGATCGGCCGGTCAAGGTTTACGTCTACCAACAATTCCCGGGTAAGGCTAATCTTATGTTTTTGGCTAAATGTTTCTTGGGGTCTCGGATCCTTTTACAAACACTATCATCGCGGAGGCCTACGTGGCGATAGTATTTGTAAAGTATACCCCAAGCTCTTAATGGGATGCTCGAAATCCAACATTTGAGCGTTTTGGTCTTAGTTAGGACAACATGAACAAACTTAGAGTTATAGGTCATTTTCCAAAGATTGATGTCCTGCTAGCGGGCCAACAACCTCCTTAAAACAACCAACTCTAAGCCGAGCCTTCGGCAGACCAACAAGACAATGGAGTCAAGTGGACCTAGGCTACATGACCCCTCTATTCCTAAAGGTGACCTAAAAGCCTGGGTAGTGGGCTTATCTATGTACCAATGCCCATGAATTCCCATCACAATAATATATCAACAGATTAATATACATAAAGTGTAAGGAGAATAATAAGCAATAAACAATAGATAAGCATAAAGAAGAAAGCGATAAACAAACACACAAACATGCGAAGAACTAAACTAGGGTTGACTCGCTTAGTCAAAAAAAGTTTTAAAAATTGTCCCCAGTGAAGTCGCCAACTGAAGCAACTCGATTTTCAAAAATCATTTAAATGAATTTTCAAAACAATGAAATCGCCACCTAATTTTATTCGTTCTAGAAAGAATGGGAAAATATAAATAAAACCCACAAAAATCGGATAAGGCGGTCTACAAGACCAAAAAGGATGGATTAAAGTCGGTTACAAGGAAGGTATTAGCACCCCTTACGTCCATCGTACTCGATGGGACCCATTTAGTTCAAAATGTGTTTGTGTGTGTGTAATCGCTAATTTCTAAGTTATGAATAAATAGAAGAAAAATGGATTTGTTTGTTATTATTTTGAGTTTGACACGGTTTTGAAACCGCGTGCCTACGTATTCCCTCGTGCAATGGGAAAGTCAAAACTCCGTAGTTCTGGTTGAAAATGTCTTGAATTGGTTGTGTTGATTTTAGAAGAAAATGTTTTTGATTTTTTATAATCGCATATGAGCGAAAAAAAGGTTTGAATGGGTTGAATTGATTTTAATGGTAGATGACAAGTACCAAAACGTCGGGATATCCTCTAACGATTCGATACTCGAGATTGGTGATTGAGGTCAACCGATCTTCTCTCATCCAAAAATCTTTATTATGAAAGGAGTGAGGTGAAACAAAGTTCACTTTTATTAAGTGTTATGGAATAAAATATTTAAGTCATTGGGTTACCCTCTAATGGCCCAAATACTTTACATTTTAATTAAATCGTTGGGCGAACCTCTAACAATTTAATTAAATACCATAACACTATGTTTTTTTTTTTGTAGAAAAATTGATTTAAAGAAAACAAATTCAATTAATTAATTTAATATGAAAGTGTTTTAAATGTCCAAGTGTATGGAATAAAGTATTCAAGTCATTGGGTTACCCTCTAATGACCCAAATACTTTACATTTTAATTAAATCGTTGGGCGAACCTCTAACAATTTAATTAAGTACCATAACACTATGTTTTTTGACTTGAAAGTGTGTTGAAAATTGCGGCGTTGGACGTAGAGAAATGATATTTCGGGTTATGATTAACCAAGTATATGGACTTGATTAACCTCGTGAGGATAGGTGCTCATATCTGACCATGAGACCACGGTGCATGGTGATTGGTATATGGACCAATTATTTTTCGGGTTATGATTAATCAAGGCAACGAGGGCCTTAATTAACCTCGTGAGGATGGCCATGCCCATCCCCAACCATGAGACCCTTAGAGAATTTGGTGTGGGTAACCAAAAAAAATGAGAGAGAGAGCGGAGGCGTTGTTGTTTTTACATTAATGCGAGTGTGGAGTGTACAATCGTGTAATAAACATGCAAGCGGATAATGTAATAGCGGATAATAAAAGAAAATAAATTAACACACAATACAAATCGGAATTTAAATAATTATTAGTATAGATATTTTTTTACTTGATGAAAAAATCAACTAACAATTTAATTGATAATTCAACAAATAAAAAACTATCATACGCCAAACATTATTTAATACATCATTATATATAAAAAAAAACTTGCATAATATTGAATTTAAAAGAGAGGTTTAGAAATGGGCCTGATTGAAGCTTTAAATCTGGGGGTGCAAACAGCAAACTAAGCCCAAGCCCAAAAGTGCTGCTGGATCCTATATGAGCCATTCCATGAAGCATAGTATAGTCCGCCATTCTAGAACGTTAGATCTGGACTTCAACGGATCGATGGTTGTAAGGAAAGGAGCATGATGGCTACCATGGATGTACCTGCATTGAATCCCAAACAGACCACACAGACGGTGACAAGTGTCACCGCCTGGACTAGACAACACGTCTCAACTTAAAATGCTAATCCGATTCATTTTATCATAAACTAATAAACAGAACTTTAATCCTAAGTTAAACTTGTTTTTTATTATAAATTAAATAAACAAAATAACCCACAAATACGGTTAATCCTAATTACTTACTAATACTAACTTAACTTATTTTATAAAAAATAAAATTAACATTAGATCTCATATTCCCAAACTCTTACGGTTTCATCTCCTCTTCCCCACGAAACCCCACGAACCCTAGCCTTCGTACTCATCACTCTCTCGTCCTCTCGCCGCTTGCATGTCTCTCTCTCAGTGTTCCGCGATCTCTCTCTCTCAGTGTTCCGCGATTCCTCACCGCGTTGTCTCGATCCGAACCACTTTCTCACTCGCGACGCTCATGATGAAACTTGGTGTTCCTCTCTCTCTCACACTCGATTACTCTGTTATCCTTTTGATTTTTTTCTGAAAACTCGTTTGTTTTGTGTTTACAGACTGGAAAGGGAAAGGGGAAAGTGAACCCTAAATCCTAATCGGGCGAAATCGATGGTGCTCTGATGGAAAATACATGATGAAAGCGTGACAAAACGAAAAGAAAATGAGCCATGGTGGTGATTCAGAGATCGGGATGGCGGTGGATGGCGGCCGGTGGCTGCAACCCCGGTGAGATCGATCCATTTACCTTGCTTTCTGCTTCTGTTGCCTCGTTATAACTTTTCTGAAGGATCTTCTTTTTTTGGAAAATGATGATGTTAGTTTAGAAGGATATTATTCTGGGTTTGGTTTTGATGAACATTGTTCTGGGTTTTTGGCTGCTGACGAATATTGTTCTGGGTTTTTGTTTTGCTGCTTTGAGTTTGTGATTTCGGCTAGGGTTTCTTGGGTGTGAACAGTTGCCTTTGTGTTATAAACTTCAATCTCTTTATACTGTCAGAACTTAGGGTTTTGGTTGGTCTGATTTTTGAAAAACAAGGCCTTCCCAATGCTTGATGGGCTTGCATCATTTGGTATTGGGCTGATAATTTTGATTTTTTCTGGCTGTTTGATGTTGTTTTGCTGCTATGTATTCTGATATCTTGGTTGTGTAATGCTGTTTGTGGTAAAACTTGCCCGAAAAGACGTATACCCTTGCTGCCCTGTATAAGGTTACAGTACTGTCATGCCAAAACTGCTTTTTATAACTGCTTTTCCTCATCTTCTTTCCACACCTCCTATTGTGAACCAAGGGTACCCTTGAGGATTTGCAATAGTGAGCTTTATGGCCGATGACTTGTATATGAGGCCCCGGTTATGATGCAACCTGATTCCGAAAAGAAAATCCTAATGATGAGATAGAATTATGTGTAATGTCTTGTATTATTACTGCTGTCCATTTATTGCTAACCAAGTTTTTTGTTGTTTCATGAACATGAGAACAAACGCTACGAGTTCGGAAAAACGATAAAGGGAAGCTTGGAGGAATGGAAGGCTTGAAGACGAAGTCAAGAACACAATCATGATGACTTACAGCTTGAAAAATCCACATATAGTTTAGAAAATACTAGCATTGTAGGGACTTTGTAACTTGTATTTTAAGATATGATGAATTGTAACATATGTATCTAGACTTGTTCTTACATTCTTGTACAAACAAAACTTTGGAGAAGTGTGAAACTCTTGAATTTTTATGAATACAAGACTTGAGAATTATGTATCGATTTGAGTTCTTGATTTATCTTTACATATCACTAATGCAATCTTCATCGCCATAGTACTTGTAAATGTAAGCTGGAAATCAAATTTTCCATAAACTAGTACCAATTTGGTTAAGACATATCATGTTGAAGTGTTGATTAGAATATGCATTCAATTCCAACTCCAATTCAATCCATAACCCCAATCCACAACCTTGAACCAAGCGAGTGATAACATGGTTGCTGTACTTTAGATCTTGAGAAAAAAAAATGTCATGTATGATCTTGATTCATGTTCTAAAAAAAAAGAGGTCTTAAGAGAACTATGAATGGAATTTGAATATGTATTCAATTTTCTAAATCCTCCTTCGAACTCAATAATGCACATTATAAAAGCTTTGAACTTGTGATCAAAAATCTCGAAATCCAAGTTATCTTGTGATTAAATTAATCCCATTTGAATTTCCCGGCCACAAAGTTTCCATTTTTATCCATTCACGTGGAAATTCGGAGCCTTTTACTACTTGAGACAAAAATTGAAACTCTAAGTTTCAAATAACACTCTTGATTAAAAACCTTAATCAACTTGACGATTGCATGATTCTTCAAGAATTGACCGACAGATTCCACTTGAAATTAAATGGGATTATCACCGCACTTCCAAATCGAACCAAATTCGGTAGTAGAGAAAGGTTCGAGACAAAAATGAATTCCATAAGGAAACTTCCAATTTTCTCAAAGAATGCCTTGAATCTTGCGAGCGATGAACACGACTGGAAAAGATCTAAACATGTGGCAACTTGACATTCGTAAATCTTGTAGACAAGTCCCCTGGATGAATATTTCACATACATCAACTATTGCCAAGAACGAACAAAGTCGACGAGCAAGCCAAACGTACTAGAACTTGTATTGTTGATCAATAAATGGATAATCATAATCCACCCTTTTACATCTTGAACAATGAACTCGAAACAACAGCAAAACCCAAACTCGTGATGAATTGATCTCCTAAATCAGGAGGTAATGATATTCAAAATAACCAGACTTCTGTAGCTCCATCAAGAACAGACCAATCAAATCAACAATCGAACACCAAGCCCCGAAAACCGATAGATACGAATGGATAAGATTTAATATTAAACTCCGTCGTTTTCAAATATCCTAGATTGGTTGAAAGCGCCATGCCTTTTCTGCTCAACAGAGAATCTTTTGGAATCAACTCCAATCCGTAACCATGGAACCAGTGATATGAATGCATGTGAGTGTCATGATAAATGCGAAGCCTAAACCAGATAAGATCGAGATAGGAGGGTAAATTTTGGGGTGCAACAGGCGGCATCAGGATAGGAGGATTTTGTAGGTACTCCTTGATTTTGTCAAAAGCGATCTGGCAATCGTCATTCCATTCCACTACTTGATCTTTCTTTAATAACTTGAAGATTGGCTCACAAGTAGCAGTTAGGTGTGCAATGAATCGCAATGTAGTTCAATCGGAAACCTCGACCTCCTTCTGCTGCGGGGCTGGCATTTCTTGAATAGCTTTAACCTTGGCGGGATCGACTTCAATACCTTTACCATGACAACAAACCTAGGGATCGACTCCAAAGGTGCACTTGTTAGGATTGAGTCTCAGTCTATACTTCTTCAATCTGTCAAATAGTTTCTTCAAATGATCAAGGTGCTCCTCTTCAGTCTGTGACCGAGCTATCATGTCGTCGACGTAGACCTCTATCTCGTGATGAATCATGTCATGAAACAATGTTACCATGGCACGCTGATAAGTGGCGCCTGCGTTCTTTAGTCCGAATGGCATAACCTTGTAGCAGAAAGTGCCCCACTGTGTAACAAAATTAGTCTTTTCCATGTCTTCGGGAGCCATTTTGATCGATTATGGGAGAAACCATCCATGAAGGAGAAAACCTTATGCTGAGCGGTGTTGTCAACCAGAACATCAATATGAGGAAGTGGGAAATCGTCTTTCGGACTTGCTTTATTCAGATCTCTGTAATCCACACACATTTGTACCTTGCCATCCTTCTTAGGTACGGGTACCACATTTGCAACCAGGATAAGAGGTGTGACTAAAACCGGCATTGAGCTGTTTCATAACCCGGCTTTGATTTTCTCGACATCTCGGGGCCGACAGACCTACATTTCAGAGGAAAACCTTCTTTTATCGGCAATGGTGTACCACAATATCAATGTCTAAACCCGGCATGTCTTCGTATGACCAAGCAAAAACCTCAACATAGTCTCGTAGCATCGAATCAACCTTTCTTTAACACTTTCTCAAGACCGCTCCTATCTTGATCTCTTTTCTGTCTTCGTCGGTGCCCAAATTCACAACCTCAACTTGCTCTTCGTGTGGTTGTATAACTCGCTCTTCTTGTTGTAGCGGTCAGCAAGTTCTCTGGCACTTCACAATCTTCCTCACTTTCGTCTTGGCTTGGTAGATCGGATTATCGAAGTCATATTTAGCACTAGCATAGTTGTTATTAACGAGATTCGAGTGATTCTGCGATGTATCACGTGGGTGTGTGTAAGAAACACATAGCTTTTGAAGGGGTGATAAAGTAAAGAAAGAAACCAAACAATTGAATGCAAAAGTCCACGAATTTATTGAATGAAAATATGCAAGCGACGATAATAACCCTTAAGCGAGCCATGATGCCCGGGCAAGGCACTAGGATTTCAAAGTTTATTGTTCAAAACATAAAGAAATACGAAAAGCAAAACAAAACAAGAGCAATTACTCGGCTAAAGGAGATTGGTATAGCGTCTTGATCTTCAATTCTTGAGCCCATGATCAGGTTGGGAAGATCCACTTGCGATGTCGAAGCCGTTGTCGTCGTCTTCTATAGCATGGATTCCACTCGGCGATGCGGAAAGGAAGTTGGCGGCACGTTCGCGTATCATCTTGACCTTTGATGGTGAAGCCTAAACCGGTCTTGTCGGTTGAAAGGAAGATCGGGGCTGTCCCAAATAGCACTACCTCCTTGTTCAACGATGGCTTGAGCATCTTTCAAGGCCATCCTAGGCGGAGCTTGTGTAACCGGGGAGTGGGAGAGTCGCGAGCATGACTCGGACATTGTTTCAAAAGCTTGCGGGGTCTCGAAGAATTCACCTTCCATCTCGAGGTATGAGCATTGCGGATGGTGACCATATACTCTTCTTCACCACCTCTTGACAACCTTCCCTTTTACGGGTACTTGATTTCGATGTAAGGTAGAGTATGGCCCCCATGTATCCAAGGCGTCCAGTAGGCAAGAGTAAGCGGGACGGATGTCCATGACAAAGAAAGTGGAATCAAAAGTGGGGAACCGACTTTAACAGCATGAGCTCTCCAAGCATCGCTTAGAACCATCAAAAGCCCTCACAATAATGTCCTGGGTCTCGAGAACCAACCCCGACATCAAGTCGATCAAAAGCGATCTTGGAAGAATATTCAAAGCGAACGGTATCCACCAAGACATGAGACAGTGTAGTGCCCTTGCATTCAACAGAGATGTGCAAGGCTTTGTTGTGTTTCTTTCGGGAGTCAAATCGACATCGAGAGAAGCCTAGGCCGTTGTTGGCAGCCGGGCTAGCAATACAAACTTGAATTGATCGGTGGTAGTGTCTTGCGGCACATGAGCATTCTTGAAACTTCACCAAGGCATTAGCATGAGCCTCAGAGCACAAGAGCAGAGCAAGCATGGATATCTTGGACGGAGTTTGTCCCAGCTGTTCCACAACATTGTAATCACTCTTCTTGATGATCTTCAGAATTTCCTCCATTTCTTGTTTGGAGGTATCTTGATAACTTCCTTTGGTACTACGGTTGAGCGGGATGAGCCACTAGTTCTTTCCCTCTAGTGGGGATATTGGTGGAGTAGGCGAAATGCGGTTGAGTCGCGATGTCTTTGGAGGAGATCTCTAGAGAATACCCTTCGGTTCGGTCACCTTCTTGATCCGGTGATGTTGTCGATGTCGGGAATAGAAGCTCAATGGTAAGATCTTCAATTGTCGGAGGGTCTTGCTTGACACCATGATAGTAAACATCGACTCCATAATTCCAAGGGATAGCCTTGTCGGAGGAATATGGCCTGGTCTTGGAGAAGTGATAATGAGAGGCGCCACTCTAGGCACAGGATCGTGAGGAAATCCTTATTGTGTTAACATCGGCATAATCTTAAAATCATCACCCCATCCGGTCGCCTTAACATCTTCAATAGGAATCTTGTAACTATCGGGGACGATGTACTTCACCATGTAATCATATTTTCCACTTGGCTGCCCCAAGGTATCCCACAGATGGTGCAGTTTCGTTTGCATCTTGATCTTGACTTAGCCATATCTTCACACACTTACGCACGGTGGTTTCGAAATAGTATCTCACGGTTATCCATCATGCCTTGAACACGCCTTCTCAACCAAGCACAATCATCAGTGCGGATGGGCACCGACAATTCTCTAGGCATCTGGATTGACACGGCTTGCAACAAATTCTTCTTAACGGTCATCGGAGGAATGGTCAAGTCATCTATGTTGAAAACATAAGTATCGTCGTGACATTGGAACTCTTGTCATGGTTAGGCATAGGCGCGTTGATCACATTCGGTCTCAGGGAGGATCAAACTCAATGCTTGGATTCAATCATATCACGAATCTTGTTCTTGAGCCCAACAATTGTCGATGTCGTGCCACAGGCTGTTGGAATGGTAAGCACACTTAGCATTAGGATTGTATTTCGGAGAGGAAGTGTTGACATTCGAGGAGGATCCCTCAAGTGTCGACTCTGCGTTCAACATGTGTTGCAAGGCTTGCGACAAGGCATGTTGATCTTAAGCTGTCTTCGTGGCGCGTTAAGCTCTGCGTTGTCTCTTGAGGTTGTCTTGATGTAGGATTGGAATCCGCCCCACAGTTGAGCACGGTCGGTCTTGGCTCGGCTTTTCGACCATACGGCATTGGCTTCTTTCTTACCACCAAAAGATTTCTTCGACATTTGAAGATGACTCTATCTGAATCTTCCACTCTTGATACCGGCTTCATACGCTCGCTTTGTCAATATCAACTCGGTGAATCCGGTGAAGAGTTTCAATCGGATGATTGAAGAATGGGCTGTCGGTGTTCCCATGAACATATCAACCAACTCCCTATTGGACAAGGGTGGTTGAACTACGCTGCTAGATCTCTCCACTTGAGCATACTCTTTGAACTTCTCGTCACGACCCATAGACATGCTTTGTAGTTGCATGCAGTGGGTGTCAATTCAACATTGTACTCATCATGCAGAAAGCATCGGCTAAGTCACTCCAAGTACGGATACGGTCATTCTCTGGCGATAGTACCATTCCAAGCGAGTTAGGACAAACTCTCTTGAAAATAGTGCATCCATAACTTTACATCATCGGTGTGGGATTGATCTTACGGACATAGGACTTCAAATGCGACTTAGGGCAAGACATGCCATCATACTTAGCAAAATTAGGAACTTTGAACTTGGGAGGAATCACAACACCGAGGGCGAGACTCGGATCATCAAAATTCAGCCGGACATCTTCAAGTTTTCCACATCATTTAGGCGATCTTCAAGTTGCTTGTACTTGTCATCTTCCTCAGTCTTGGCCATTATCATAGTCTTTTCGGGCTCATCTTGCCTTCGTCATCACCCTTGTTACTTTGCTCTTCCTTCTTGAAACTTCCTTCGAGAGCTCAATCGGTGACCACCTTAGGACCACCTTTGTAGCGTCGCCCATGTTGAGAGACCAACAACCTTCTTCTTCTTGTTGATGAGCTTCTTCAAATCTTCTTGGCCTTGGACCAAGTGGTGAACATCTCTGGCCAGGCATTACGAGCTTGAAGATCTTTGTGATCTGTTCAAGAGCCATTTACGCTATAATAAATAGCGAGCAAATGAAAAACCAATCTCAATGTACGTGATGCAATGTTATGCTATGCTATGCAATGTTTATGCGAATGTAATGCAATGTTTTCAAGGACCTTAGAGATTTAAATTTGTTAAACAAGCAATGAACAAACATTTATTAGTACTTTTTCATTATTCTTTTTCTTTTTAAGTACAAGAGATAGAGCAAAAGAAAAGCATATAAATCCTAAAGCTCTAAGTCTCCCATGGGCGCTTCCTCTTGGTGCCGATGTAAGCGTTGATGTTTCGCTCCTCGTGAAGTAGCTTGGTCACTTTCTTCTCACTTGCGTAACACTGAGCTTCATAGGTATCCCTTTCTTCTTTAAGCTGAATCCAAGATCTCTTCAAGTCTTCAAAATCAATAGGCATGTCAGGATGGAGAACGATATAGGTCGTCACCTATAGCAGGTTCCATAATTCTTGGTAGAACATGCGTGAATGGCATCATGAGGTTTTGAGCTCGAGCTCGTACCCATTTGAGGTAAGGTTCCCAAGGAATGGAGTTCGGGTGCCCCAAAGTCTTGGTATCAGTCTTCTTTACCATGCCCCAAGCATGTATGAACCTTCGTCGGTAATTCTGGAGATCGTGGTTGTAGTCGAACACAACATCTTGGAGAAGCATATCATGTGGACCATCTTTTCGAGCAAAACCAAACTGAAGTAGAGCTAAAGAAGGGTTGTAAGTAATACCTCCCCTTATACCAAGTAGCGGTACATTAGGGAATTCTCCTGGCTCGATGAAGGTGAAGTCCTTTTGAGAGAAAAGATTCCAACGGATATCTGAATGAGATAGTGACATCAATCTTTGAGACCATCTCAACCTTTGTTCATTCTTCAAAACTGATGGAGGAAGGTGCGAAATAAACCACCTTGAAAGTAACGGTATACAACACATGAGAGTTCCTTGTTTCTTAGTAATGCAGTGTGGAGAATGTAGGATGTCTCCAAGCAAAGTAGGCACTGGATTGCGGGTAAGGAACAACTTGATGGCATTGATATCGATGAACTGATCCGAGTTAGGAAATAGAACCAAACCATAAATTAGCAAGGCCACAATGTTTTCAAATGCATGGAAACTCATAACTTTGAGGAATTCTCGGGCTTTCTTAATTAGGAACTTGGCAAGTAAACCCTTAACTCCACTTCTGGTTTCCCAATTGGCTTCAATATCTGAGCGCTTAAGATGTAAGGCGGATGGCGATGTCTTCGAATTTAGGAACCTTTTCCAAACCGGTGAATGGCATTTGGTCAAGAATAGGTATCCCAAGTAGCTTAGAGAACTCTTCTAAGGTAGGAACCAACTGATAGTCTGGAAATGTGAAGCAATGGTGTTTCGGATCAAAGAACTGGAATAGGACATGCATCATATCTTCTTCAAAACCGGAGATAACCAAATCAAGTAGATAACCATGTCTCTTGATGAACTGAGCATGGTCGGGAATTTCTGAAACCAATTCTTTGAGTTGAGAAAGGATACCCATGAAGTTGATTCGGATAGTCTTTCTAGAAGCCATAATCCCTACAAAATAGAGCAAAGATAAATCCCTAGGTCCTTGAAATAGTTAGAAATGATATGCAATGCAAATGATGTCATGATGTCATGTTTCGCACGCACAAACAATTCACACAATGAGCCTAGGGTTAAGGCTTGCATGAGGTATAGGTGATTACCCTACCAAAAGTTTGAGTTGGTTCATCTGTCCTATAATAGTAGGGTTCTAGGAATCTCATATCACGATCTTTCTCGTAGGCGTTTATTTCAATCTGACGGCCAAGTGGTCGATCGAAAATATCCCAAAGTCTGATCTCAATAGCGTAACATCAGTATCAACCAACCTTAGTCGCACCAAAGCGGTCATCTCACTACCTTCTAATGGCCAAGATGGGTCAATTAAGGTTCTAAAAGTTTAGTTAGCGCTTGATGACACCACGAAGCCAAATACTATCTTCAACTTGGGAATGAAGAGTATCGGGACAACCAAAGTGTCACGCTAACGTAGCCATCATGTTGACCGCGTAGTTATCGTCTAGCGGTCGCGATGATCTAATGCTACTTACCTAAAAACCGGATCCGGTGTAGGATCCCCAACAATATAATACCCAAGCAACCCTTAAAGATAAATCATACAAGTCAAACAAAAAGCAATAAAGGTTATCTAGAAATCCCTAAGGCAATTCTCTCTTTTAGGATTTGTCCCAGTAGTCGATTACATGTCTGTGAACGACTTTGTAGGATTTTGTATCCAAATGTGCGGATAGCAAGAGTCGCCACCGACTTTTATTTTATCAATCAAGGGAAGGTAAAAGTAGAAAAAGACCTTCGTTAGATTACGAGTTCGGGAGAATGGTTATGAAAAGGGAAGGTATTAGCACCCTTTCCATCCGTAGTTATCTACGGGCTCTTAGTTGCTCTAGATCACTTTTTAAAATTGCTTTCTGTGTGTTTGACAAAGATGTTTTGAAAAAAGGCATTTCGCTTTGACTTTGTAATGACTCATGTAGGAGTGTATACAAAGTGTTCGAAAATGTTTCGTTTCGAAAAGAATTTGAACTTTGAAAAAAAAGTGTGTGGTGTGAAAAGCATTTGGTAGAGCAAGCAACTAAAAGACTTATTTACCCACTCAGAATTGGTCGTTTTGTTATACTTCTACATTCCTTTAGAATAGCGCTAGCCATACCATTAGTTGGTAGGTAGCTCCATTCGTTGGATGTAAGCGGGACATTCGAAGGGACATCGTATGGTCATAGAAAGCAACTTGTAGGAAGTATCCTAGCACATTCAAAGGGACTATCATCATTTTTCGTAGGCGACAATCGAGGGTCAAGATCATGTACTCGGAGGCGACATCGTGGGTCTTATGATCTTTGTATCGAAGGGACTATGATGATTTGTTTTTTTTGAAGGCAGCGGTGCTAGAATACCTCTACGTTCGAGGACATGACCATGTTGAATCGAAAGCATCGAGAGAATTACCCTAAGGGGTGCGTGTGTGAAAGAAGTGTGTTGATTTCAGATATTTTATCTTGAAAAATTAGTGGGCTATGTTCAATTTTAGTCTTGCCATACACGCCTAATTACTAGCAATTTATAGGGTGCGGAAATTAAAATGCGGAATGTAAAGTGCGGAAAGGTAAATGTCCTACGCTATTACAAGGCTTTGGGGCAGATACATAATTTAAAATGTGGAAAATAAAATCCTAAATTAAACTATTACATCCCATATACAGTTACATTATTGGAAAATAAAATGAAAAAAACGGAAGAATCGTCGAATCGGACAACAGTGAAACGAGAAATCGGAAAATATGATGAAATCGAAATAAGAGAAAATGTTAGGAAAAATGCAAATTTTAAATTGGAAAAAATATGACATGCTGGAAATAATGTAAATATACTAAGATAATTTTTTGGGATTTTTTAGATGCAATTTAATAATTAAAACTAATTTACAATGATTTAAATGCAAAATTATAAATAAAAATAAATATGCATGCAAAAATATGTTTTTTAATTTATTAAATTAAATAAAGATTTTTAGAAAGTAATGTAAAAAGAATAAAATATTTTGGTAATTTTTTAATGCATAAATAAAATGTGGAAATTAATTAAATTGATGCAAAATATTAGAAAAAATATGAAAATATATGACAATATTGAAAGTTTGTGAAAAGAAAAAGGAATGGTCCACTGGTTGGTTCGAGCAGGGACTCTTGAAACATCTCCAACGGTGAGAGCCTTAACTGCGCCATGTGTGCGTTTGTGTTTTGCGGGCGAATGGATTTTCACATCGCTTTCCCATTGCCACGATCTCGCCATCCGGTCATCTTCTTCGTTTTGAATTTTCAAAAGTTAGCGTCGGTCTTCTTTCGGCTACAAGCCCAACAAAATCAAAAGCAATACATAATATAAATGAATTCTAAAGGCATGGTTCGATTCCTTGAAGCATTCGAACACTGGTATGGGTCTCATGGTCCAATTTTTCCATTTAAGCAAAGCCCTAAACCGAGCTCGGAAACCCTAGGTATGGTATATCACGATTCGAGGCCATGGAAACACGATTGGCTTACCGGATCGCTTGCAAACTTGATTCTAAACATGAACAAACAATCAAAACAGATTAATAATGCATGAATGATGAAAATCGATTTTGAAAGAAACTTGATAAACCGAAATCGTATTTGCTGGATTCTTGATGGTTTTGAGTGATATAAGAGTCTGGATCGACTCTAAGGACCTCAAGGAATGCAATGGAATCCTCAAAATTGACTGAGAACGGCCAGAGCTAGGGTTACCAATAGCTTGAATGTCACGGTTTTGAGCTTTGGAATAGGGTTTCTAAGGCAATTTTTCGTTCTCTTGTGATTGGTATGCATCGGTATATATCTTTGGATGGATTTGGGATCATAATTGGCAAGAATCAATCACCATTCAATGATAATCAAATTTGATTTTTCATGAAAATCAAATTTTCAAAATTCTCAATTCAATCCAATCTTGCCTTTTTGATCCAATTTCAAATTGCTGGCTTTTAATGGATTGCTTGGGTCTTAAGAAGAGAATAAAATCAATCTTTCAATTAATTTTGATTTTATAATTTATTTTTAAATTTAATTTGCATTTAAATGAATAAATTACAAATTAAATAGAAAAATAAATCAAAAATTCGTGGCATTGGGCTTGGATATTCCTAATTGCATGAGGAATAAGTTAGGATGAAGAAAAAGTAGGCCCATTTGCAAAAGATTTGATTTTTTGAAGTATCTCTCTTTGTACATTCTTTCAAAATTGCCCAACTTGTGAATGGTGTATCTTGCTCGATTTTCCACATTTTTGAGTGTTCTTGGACTTTTTAGAAAGCTCTAAGAGTCCTCTAACCAACGTTTTTGGTCTCATCTCAATTGGAGTTACCATGCTCAATATATCTTCAAAGCAAAAAGTTGACTTTTTGTTGACTTTGAAAATGACCTGTAATGTTTTGAGCTATACCTCTCAAATGAAGCATTTTTTGGACATTCTTGTGAGACATGAAGTGGTAGAGAATTGAATTTCCTTCAAAACAAGAGGTGGTGGAAAATTTTTGAGAAAGTATGAGAAAGTTATGATCAGTCAAAGTTCAGTTGACTTTTCACCTAGAAACCCTAATTTAGAAAGTTTGACTTTTGAGCAAATCTTGAGTTTTCTTGATGAATCATGATCAACCCTTGATCAAATGATGAATGTAACTTCAAAATGAGGATGTTGACCAAAAATTATGAAGTTTGACTGTATGTTGACCACAGTTGACTTTTGTCAATCTGTTGATTTTCAACCATCGAGCAATTATGCGAAAACTTGACTTGTGAGGCTTGAAACTTGACATGGAGAATCTTTGAAGCATATGAGAAGGCATGAAGGCCATTGGAGATGTTGGAAGTTCATCTTGACTTGAGAGATACCAAACCCTAGTTTGGGTTGATTGTCTAGGAGAGAGTTTGTCTGATCAACTCTTGAGAAATCCTTGAGCATAGATGTATGAAATCTCTTGAGTAGATGGAGGGCAAATTTTGGGGTATGACATACACGCAAGATCCCCAGTAGAGTACCCCCTTAGACTCTCCCCAGCAGGGTCTATATACAAGATCCTCAGCAGTGCATCTCCTGATCTCTACCGTCCTCAATAATATATGGGCTCAAGACTTGGTCAGATAGTGCATCGGAGGAATCAAGGTTATCTTCCTTCTCAGAATTTCCATCCGTTTCATCCCCACGCAGGAGTCAGAAATCTCCAAACAGAACATTCGCCTCTTCTTCAAGATGGATATGTTTTGAAATACTACAACATCTAGCATTCATACATTTCTCATGTATACATATGTCATTGATACACGTTTTCATGCATCATACTTTGCATAAGGCTAATGTTGAAAAGTATATTTCCGGCAAATATTTTTATATCGTATCCACAGAGATTGGGTGATATTACCGCCGTTCTATAGTTAAAATTGCTTTAAGTTTACAAATTAAAAATGGTTTGTTTATGTTTGGAAATATATCATGCACTTGTGACATAAATTGAAAATACTCAAAATGTGGTTTTTATCAATTAAAAGAAATTTGTCAAGACTTGGTTTCACTATTCCATTTCCATAGATTTACTTATAACTAGTATGTGAACTCAATAGGTTGAATCTATTCCACTATCCTCTCAATACCATTTATATCTAAATGATAATGTGATGTTTATTAAATTAATCCCTTAGATAATTTCTTCATCCAAAATATTAATCTAACAATCCCTAATATTTGATAATAAGGAAAAGCAAGAAATAACCTATTTCTACAATTCAATTCTTACTTGAGAAAACACTTGAAGAACATAAATTAAATTATCTTTTTCAACAATAACTTAATTTGACATATTCAATAAACCATACAAGAGTTTCTCTACATTCAACCTCAAATTGTTCACATACAAAGAATTACAAGAGATACATAATGGAATTGGAATAGCTGCTACCTTAGTCTTGACAAAATTTGGGAAGTTAACTCCTCATCACCATTATTGACATTCACCATCTTTTTTATTCTTCTCTCCAAAGTTCTCTATATTTTCCAATCTGATTGTCAATATTAAAAACAACAACTAGTCAAAACTATATTTTCCTCTTTCCTTTTCTCTCTCTTTGTTTTGTTTTCTTCCTAAGCCATCATTGCAATTGATATGACTCTTTTCATGCAACCACACAACTCTCTTGGCCCAAAAAGTGGTTAAAAGTAAATCTTCACGCCACCCCAAGACGGCTGACCCAAAGATACTTCTAATCATCTCAAAACAATTGCGACCACGCGTTCGGCGCCAACCAAGGCGCGCGAACTAAGGCAAATGAGGTTCAGGCGCCACGGAAGGGCCTTGGCGTGCTTCATGCTCCTTTGACTTTTCCTTGCCTCTTTTTGTCTTATCTTGATCTTTCTTTGACTTGGTTGCTTCTTCCAACTCCAATTGAATCCAAGTAATTCTTTTTCTCTAAAAATGCTACAAAACTAACAATTAAGGTGAAATATCTATTCTACTAAAATAAAAACAATGATAATTGCATATTTGTGAATTGTGTGAATAAAAGGATAAAATTAAATAAAACTTGGTTAAAAGGACCATTAAAATGTATGAAAATTAGTGTAATTTGGTCCTTAACAACTCTCCCAACTTACCATTTTGTTTGTCCCTAAACAAAAGTTTTTCTAAGTTATCCAAAGTAATATGAAACAAGAGAAGGAATGAGAATTAATTAGAGACACTTGGTTGGTTCAAAAGTATCTGACTTCCATGATTCACTTACCTCAATACTAGAACAAAGCGTGAACAACATAATGGTTAGGTGCAAAGTACATACCAAGAAATTCAAAGCGATACATATCAAAATTGAATCAAACCTACACACAATTTATAATAATTAAACACGAGGTGTTCTTTCACTCATCCGAACAATTAAATCAACAACAAATCGAATCATGCGGCCATCAAAACAAATACCAAGTCATGTGAAAATGAGAATCAAGAGGTCTTTCATGGGTTGTAATGCGGTTTGGGTTACAAAGAAAGGTTAATATCAAGGGAATCCAACAAAATACTTATCCTAAGGGAGCACTTTTATCAATTCAACTCAATAGCACTTCTTCTTTGATCCAATTTTTTCTTCTTTTTCAACAACATACAACCGGAGCTCTTTGATATTTTTCATTCTATTTACTCCATGGTTTCCAAAAGTATCCACTTGTTCTTAATAAGGATCACTTATTTTCTTTTCTTTTTGATCAACTTTTGTTCTCTCCCCAACTTTAGTTTTCAACACAATTATTAATACAAATAATGCTCCCCTTAGGAAAAACAAATTTGCATCCAAATTGGTTGAGGGTTAAAATGAAACAAAAACAAATTTCTAAGATTCATTCATTCACACGATTTTTGCAATTTTCAATTGAATGAATCCTAAAACAAGCTCGAAGGGGTTAACTACGGATCACTCCTCACAAGGTTAGTTGATTCAAACTTTTTGGCCAAGTGGTTTTTCTCAATAACAAACAATGCCTCTATCATTTTCACAATTTTCACAAAAAAGGACTAATGCATGATTTAGCATGATAAGACGAGTTGAAATAAAATTCGGTTTCCGCATTTAGTGCACAATGGAAAGTTACCTCACAATTGGTTAAGTTCTACTTTGATTCAACATGGACATGTATCTCAAAGAATTCATGATATGTAATTTGCACAAACCGTCAACTATTCATGTTAATTCTAGAAATCGGTAAAAGTGTACCTTGAAATGCAGTACCAATCTTATCATCACCACCCAAAGTGTCTTGCATTCCTCTCTTGAAACCGTTACTTTGTTACTTCAAGCAACTTAATGAACAAACAATTAAACAAAATTTTTGAAAAAGTGGGTGTCCCAAATTCCATAAATTCAACTAATAAACTTTTAAAACACACAATTAAACAACTATGCAATTAACACAAAAAGTTTAAGCGGTGAACTAGAGCCACCAAGAGTAACGTTGAGCGAGAGCCACCCAAAAGTAACGGTGAGCGAGCCACCACCTCCTGCACCCCATAAATGTTGGCCCCTCGGGCCCATTAGAGCGAGAAACAAAGAGAGGTTCTGCACTAAGTTCATGGCGGCGCGCGGCCGAAGAAAAAATAATTTTGAAAAGTTTACGCCCGCTCGATTCGCGGCGCCAACCCTTGTATGCGGCGAACCCGGTTTCCTTCTAAAGGCGGCGCGTTCTATGTTCATGGCGCCAACGAACCAATTTTGAAAAATTTAGATCTTTGATTTTACTTTTAACTCAAAAACTTGAACAGCAGAGGGATTGCCTCTCAAAACTTAAAATTACTCTAATTATGAAAGAAACACTTACTACATTGGGTTGCCTCCCAAGAAGCGCTTTGTTTAACGTCGTTCGAGCTCGGCGGTTCGGCGGTGCTTCAAGAATCAATGAAATGAATGGCACCAACATCACGCTTTACTCCTCCACCATGGTAAACCTCCATGATTTCCTCCTCGGTAGCATCGATTCGGAAGGTGTCATGTTTGTCCTTGGAATGCTTTTGGCTTCAAAAGATTGAAAGTTACCTCTTCATCTTGCACTCTCACTTTCATAAGCCCATCGTCAATATCAATCATCATTCGGGCGGTCTTCATGAATGGTCTTCCAAGAATTAATGGCACATCATGATCCTCCTCCATGTCAACTACCACAAAATCCACGAAACAAGAATTTGTCCACCTTTACTACCATGTCTTTAGCAACTCCATATGGTGAAGTGGTAGACTTATCGGCTAGTTGCAAAGTCATCCTAGTAGACTCAATCTTAACATTTCCCAACCTTTTAACAATGGATAGCGGGATTAAATTGATGCTAGACCCCAAATCAATCAATCCATTACCATTGTAAGTATCTCAATAGTTACCGCAAAGTGACTCGCCGGATCGAATTCCTTCCTTGGGAGAGTTTTCTTTATTATGGCACTACAATGGGCATCAAGCAAAATTGTCTCTTTATCCTTGTGCTTCTTCTTCTTTGTGAGCATATCCTTCATGAATTTGGCATACTTTGGCATTTGCTCCAATGCTTCGGAAAATGGAATATTTATATGAAGTTGTTTAAATATATCCATAAACCGAGCATATTGTCTTGCCTTTTCCTTCTTTGATGGTGCATGCGGATAAGGTAAATGTTGAATAGGAATTGAGCTTACTTCTTTATTTCCCTTTTTACTCTTTCTTGCATTCTTCTCTTTCTTTATACTTCCCTCACCATCTTCTTTTTCCTTTTCAACTAAGTCATCTTCCACTCTCTCTCCAACTCATCTTTAACATCTTCCACCACTACTTCATTTTTCCTTTTCAACTACAACTTCCGCCTCATCCTCCTCCACAACTTCATCACTAATCCCATTATTCAGCTCTTTACCACTTCTAGTGAAAATTGCTTTGCAATACTCCTTCGGATTGGTGTGAGTGTTGGCGGAAAAAGACGGCCCCGTTTGTTGCTCGGCCAATTGCTTTGCAAGCTGCCCCACTTGATTTTCTAAGTTCTTTATGGCAGCCACATTGCTCTTTTGATTCTCCATAGAAACTAGCATGAATTGGTTGAGAGTTTCTTCCAATTTTGAGCTTCCACCTTGAGATTGTTGGCCTTGAGAATTTGAACTTTGATATGGATTTTGATGTTGATAGTTTTGATTGTTGAATCTTGATGGTTGGTAGCCTTGGTTGTTCCTTTGATATGAGTTGTTGTGATGTGGTGGGTTCCTTTGATAGCCTTGACTTTGGTTGTTCACATAATTCACTTCTTCTCCTTTGAGAGGTGGACAATAACCGGTTGGATGATCACCTTGACAAAGTTCACAACATGCCACTTGATGCTTAATTTGAGCTCCTTGAATTTCCTTCATTTGTTGTGGGAGTTTGGACATTTGTTGAGTGAGTAACTCTACTTGTTGTGAAAGTAGCTTGTTTTGAGCAAGAATGGCATCGTTGGTGTTTAATTCAAGAACACCCGGTTTCCTTTGTGAAGAACCACGATCATGTTGACTTTGAAGATCATTAAGTGCCATCCGGTCAATAATAACTATAGCATCTTCCACATTTTTTGACATTAAAGAACCACCCGCGGTAGCATCTAAAAGTGTTTTATGCACCGGTTGGAGTCCATTTCGGAATATGGATTTGAGTGAGTTCATCAAAACCATGACCTTTGCACTTTCTTAACATGGACTTGAATCTTTCCCAAGCCTCATTTAGAGACTCGTTGCCTCCTTGAGTGAATACCGCAATCGCCGTTTTGGCTTCCATGAATCGGGATTGCGGAAAATACCTTTCTAAGAACTTTTCTTCTAATAGATTCCAATCCGTCATCACTCTTGGTAATTGATCGAGATACCACTCTTTAGCTTTTCCAATTAAGGAATGTGGAAGCATCTCTTGAATAGTACCTCCTCACCGCTTCATCTACCCCGTTGCACCCGCAATCTCATAAAATTTGGTGAGATGCGTGAAAGGGTCTTCATGGTCCATTCCGGTGAGCGGACTTGCATAAAGTTGGAGGATTCGGTCTTCATCTCCGTGTTCCTTCCACCTTGAGCATTACGAGCAAATTGGCGGTGCGCCTTGGACTATTAGCGGATATTTGATGCGAACTTCACCCGCCATGTTTCCTTCAAAGTGTTTACACCACTTCCTCAATTTGATTTGTTGAAGAAGTAGATTCTTCTTCTCTTAGTCTCCTCTCTTGAATTTCCTTCTTCTTCGTGTTTTGCTACTAAGCCTCAATCGTCCTTTCAATTTCGGGATTGAATGGAAATTGTTCTTCGGTAGCTTTTCACGCATACACAGAATCTACAAAACTAGCAAACCAAGTGAAAAGCAAGAGATATAATAATAAAGTAAAAAAACATAAAACAATGAACTATTGCAATGCTTGTAATATCAAGCGCCAACAGCGCCAATTTGTTGAAAAGTATATTTCCGTCAAATATTTTTATATCGTATCCACAGAGATTGGGTGATATTACCGCCGTTCTATAGTTAAAATTGCTTTAAGTTTACAAATTAAAAATGGTTTGTTTATGTTTGGAAATATATCATGCACTTGTGACATAAATTGAAAATACTCAAAATGTGGTTTTTATCAATTAAAAGAAATTTGTCAAGACTTGGTTTCACTATTCCATTTCCATAGATTTACTTATAACTAGTATGTGAACTCAATAGGTTGAATCTATTCCACTATCCTCTCAATACCATTTATATCTAAATGATAATGTGATGTTTATTAAATTAATCCCTTAGATAATTTCTTCATCCAAAATATTAATCTAACAATCCCTAATATTTGATAATAAGGAAAAGCAAGAAATAACCTATTTCTACAATTCAATTCTTACTTGAGAAAACACTTGAAGAACATAAATTAAATTATCTTTTTCAACAATAACTTAATTTGACATATTCAATAAACCATACAAGAGTTTCTCTACATTCAACCTCAAATTGTTCACATACAAAGAATTACAAGAGATACATAATGGAATTGGAATAGCTGCTTAGTCTTGACAAAATTTGGGAAGTTAGCTCCTCATCACCATTATTGACATTCACGACTTTTTATTCTTCTCTCCAAGTTCTCTATATTTTCCAATCTGATTGTCAATATTAAAAACAACAACTAGTCAAAACTATATTTTCCTCTTTCCTTTTCTCTCTCTTTGTTTTGTTTTCTTCCTAAGCCATCATTGCAATTGATATGACTCTTTTCATGCAACCACACAACTCTCTTGGCCCAAAAGTGGTTAAAGTAAATCTTCACCCCAAGACGGTGACCCAAAGATACTTTTAATCATCTCAAAGCAATTGCTGACCACGCACGATTCGCGCCAACCAAGGGGCGCGAACTAAACAAATGAGGTTCGGCGCCACGAGAAGGCCTTGCTTGCTCCTTTGACTTTTCCTTGCCTCTTTTGTCTTATCTTGATCTTTCTTTGACTTGGTTGCTTCTTCCAACTCCAATTGAATCCAAGTAATTCTTTTTCTCTAAAAATGCTACAAAACTAACAATTAAGGTGAAATATCTATTCTACTAAAATAAAAACAATGATAATTGCATATTTGTGAATTGTGTGAATAAAAGGATAAAAATTAAATAAAACTTGGTTAAAAGGACCATTAAAAATGTATGAAAATTAGTGTAATTTGGTCCTTAACAGCTAACAATATTCTATCAAAGTTTCTCTTGTTTTCTCCAAAATAGGTGAAAGTCGCTTCTAACGCAAACAGGTCCAGGATTAAGACCCGAATCCAGACGGGAAAACTATCTGAAAGACCACCCCTAGTTGTCCTCCGACAACTGGTCCAGGATTAAGACCCGAATCCAGAAGGTAAAGCTATCTGAAAGACCACCCCTAGTTGTCCTCCGACAACTGGTCCAGGATTAAGACCCGAATCCAGACGGGAAAACTATCTGAACGACCACCCTCGTTGTCCTCCGACAACGGATCCAGGATTAATACCCGAAGCCAGACGGGAAACCCTATCCGAACGATCACAAGTTATCCTCCGATAACATGCAATGGATCAATACCCGATGCACAACAGGGAAGCTATCCACATTATTACCAACTACTATCCCTCAGAGTAATCAGCACGAGGATGTATTCTGACGCTCTCTTATTATCAACAGCAACTACAGAGTCTGGCGTACGACTCAGTTGTCTTGGATGGCATCTTAAGCCCATCTCCGACTATTTGTCAACATTTCTCCACCTTCAGAATGCTGCATATTTGGTTAAAAAACCAATACAGACCAATAACTTCATTCAAAGATGAGCACGAAGTCTAACGTACGATTTCCTCCGGATGGCATCATAAGCCCATCTCCATGCTCCTCCCGCTTCCAGAACATCTACCGAGCCTACCGTACGGCTCACTCCCCAGCATCAATCTTTCCAGATGGCATCTTAAGCCCATCACCCTTCAATTCTCCTATCAACAACCTCGAGTCTAGCGTATGACTCATTCCCCAACTTCTCTAAATGGCATCTATAAGCCCATTCCCTCATCATCAGCCAACAGCGAGTGCAAATTTTCAGGTGTACTCGAGTGTTCAATCATCTTCTACCTCCAGGTCACGAAAGGCAAACATGCCAATCTAACCCTTCCAGTACAAGAAGATTGAACAGGGGAAGCTGTCATACCCCAAAATTTGCCCTCCATCTTCTCAAGACATTCCATACATCCATACTCAAGGATTCCTCAAAGGTTGATCAGACAATCAACCCAAACTAGGGTTTGGGATTTCTCAGATCAAGATGGACTCCCAACATCTCCAATGGTCTGCATGCCTCCTCATATGCTTCAAAGATTCTTCATGTCAAGTTTCAAGCCTCACAAGTCAAGTTTCCTCAGGCAATTGCTCAGATGATTGAAAATCAGTTGTATTGGACAAAAAGTTAACTATGGTCAACATGCAGTCAAACTTCATAATTTTTGGTCAACATCCTCATTTTGAAGTTAAATTCATCATTTGATCAAGGGTTGATCATGATTCATCAAGAAAACTCAAGATTTGCCCAAAAGTCAAACTTTCTAAATTAGGGTTTCTCTGTGAAAAGTCAACCAAACTTTGACTGAGCATAACTTCTTCATACTTTCTCAGAAAATTTTCCACCACCTCTTGTTTTTAAGGAAATTCAATTCTCTACAACTTCATGTCTCACAAGAATGTTCAAAAAATGCTTCATTTGAGAGGAATGGATAAAAATATTACAGGTCCTTTTCAAAGTCAACAAAAAGTCAACTTTTTGTTTTGAAGATATATTGAGCATGGAAACTCCAATTGAGATGAAACCAAAGAGGCTGGTTAGAGGACTCTTAGAGCTTTCTAAAAAGTCCAAGAACACTCAAAAATGTGGAAAATTGAGCAAGATAAACCTTTCACAAGTTGGGCAATTTTGAAGAAGTGCACAAAGGGAGATGCTTCTAAAAATCAAAACTTTTGCAAATGGGCTTACTTTTTCTTCATCCAAACTTGTTCCTTATGCAATTAAGAATATCCAAGCTCAATGCCACGAATTTTTATTTTACTTTTCTATTTAATTTGGATTTTATTCATTTAAATACAAATTAAATTCAAAAATAAGGTATAAAATCAAAATTAATTGCAAATTTGATTTTTCTCTCTTCCTTGAGATCAAAGAAAACCAATAAAGCCAGCAAATTTCAAAATTTGATTGGATTTGGAAAGAAATTGATTGAAATTGATCAAAAAAGAGAAAATTTGATTTTGTACAAAATCAAATATGTTTTGCATTGATTGATGATGATTTCTTCCTCAAATCAGCTCTAATTCCATCCAATATAAGTACACAATGCACAGCACATGATTGAGAACAGAAAAATTGGCTGGAGAGAAACCGTGCACTTGAAGCAACTGGCAGCCCTAGCTTTGCTTCGATTCATCCAATTCCAAGCCTTCCATTGCATTCCTTGATACCTCCTGAATCAATCCAGACCTTTACAACTCTCAAAAACATCAAGAATCACGAAATCACGATTTGGTTTGTTCATACTTTTTTCAAAATCGAATTCTGTTATTCATGCATTGTTAATGTGTTTTGTTGTTGTTTTCGTGCTTAGAACAAGGTTTACAAGCTTTCTGGGTCATCCAATTGAATTTTCGTGTCCTGGAGCATGATATGCCATGATTAGGGTTTCAGGTCACGTTTTAGGGTTTCTCTCATTAGGATAAATTGGACCAAACCGATGCCATCAGGATGATCAGTGGACCAAGACGAATCGAACCATGGCTTTAGATTTCATTTATATTACTTGTGTGTGATTTTTGATTTAGTAGGGGTCATAGCGTCGAACTGAAGCCGACGCAAAGTTCCCAGAATTTCAAAACGAAAGAGATGAAGTTTGGCGCGAGATCGATGCAGTCAGGGAGTGACACCCGTTCACATGCCATTCGCTCCGGTTTTCAAACACGCGTGCACTCCAGTTCAGTTGGTTAAGGCGTGGACTGTTCAAAGATGCTCCTCCTGGTCACGAGTTCGAACCATGCCAGGACCAGTTTTGTTTTTCTTCTCACAAACTCAACCTTTTCAATTATTTTCATGTTTTCTTTTATTTAATATTTTGCATTCATTTTAATTTCTTTTCAATAATTTTTATCATGCATTAGAAAACATCAAAAAATATTTTTCTTTTTGCATTATTTCCAGAAAATGTTTATTTAATTTATAAAATTAAAAAATGTTATTTTGCATGCATATTTAATTTTATTTCTAATTTATCATTTAAATCACATTTAATTGTTTTTTAATTATTAAATTATATCCAAAAAATCCCAAAAAATTATTTTAGCATATTAATGTTATTTCCAGCATGAACTATTTTTCTCATCTAAAAATTATCATTTTTGCTAACATTTTTCTCTTATTCGATTTCCTCGTATTTTCCAATTTCTCATCTTTTCACAGGTTATCCCGTTTCGGACGATTTCTTTTTACCGTTTTCTTTTTTCCAATAATGTAATTGCCTATGGGATGTAATAGTTTAATTAGGGCTTTTTATTTTCCGCATTTTAAATTATGTATCTGCCCCAAAGCCATGTAATAGCGTAGGATTTATCTTTCCGCACTTTACCTTTCCGCATTTACTTTCCACATCTTATAAACTGCTAGTAATTAGGCGTGTATGGCAAGATAAAATCGAACAATAGCTCACTCATAATTGCAAGATAAAATATCCGAATCAACACACTTCTCTCACACACGCACCCCTTAGGGTAATTCTCTCTCGTTGCCTTTACGATTACAAATGGTCACGTCCCTCGAATGTAGATCATCATCGATACAAAGATCATAAGACCCACGATGTCGCCTCCGAATACATGATCTTGACCCTCGATTGTCGCCTACGAAAAATGATGATAGTCCCTTCGAATGTGCTAGGATACTTCCTACAAGTTGCTTTCGATGACCATACGATGTCCCTTCGAATGTCCCGCTCACATCCAACAAATAGAGTTACCTACCAACTAATGGTATGGATAGCGCTATTCTAAAGGAACGTAAAATAACACGAAAACGACCAATTCGAGTAGGTAATAAGACTTTTAGTTGCTTGCTCTATCAAAATACTTTTCACACCACACACTTTTGTCAAAGTTCAAACTCTTTTCAAAAACGAAACATTTCCAAACACTTTGTATACATTCCTACACGAATCATTACAAAGTCAAAGCGAAATGCCTTTTCAAAACATTTTTGTCAAACACACAGAAAGCACAATTTTAAAGTGATCTAAGAGCAACTAAGAGCCCGTAGATAACTACGGATGGAAAGGGGTGCTAATACCTTCCCTTTTCATAACCTTCTCCCTTACTCGGAATCTAACGAAGGTCTTTTTCTGTACTTTTTACCTTCCCTTAATTGGATAAAAGAAAAGTCGGTGGTGACTCTTGCTATCCGCACATTTGCGATACAAAAAACCTACAAAGTCAGTTCACCGTGTTACACATGGTGTCTTATAATCCACCTTAACAAACTATTCATTATCTTCATCTCTCCATTAAAAAAACAACTTCGAAAAATGAGATTCAATTACGTTGAGAAAACGGTTAGCGATTCGGTGAGAAAATCTCAATAAACTCCTTTGTCTCGAGGCTCTCACATTTGAACCAAAAAAACAAAGTTCTCACGCTCTCTATTATCCATCATCACCAAATTTATCTATCTCACCAGAGACTTCACCTATGTAACAGCATCTTTGTTTCAATCCTACATTCTCCTTCAAGAGATATCAATATCTCATTCTTCTTCTCTGCACGAAAGACTTGCTTTGGCTCGCATTTATTTTGCGCCAAGGTTTCACCTACTGCATCTAACTCACAACTTCATGGAAAGCGTTCTTGAAACTTGAGGAAGATTCACAAGTTCTGGAAATATCACTCGTCACTATTGTGGAGCAGCTTGGAGTTGTTTCAAAGGATTACGCAAAGTTCAATCTTCATCCAAGCTTGTGAAGCTTTTTGGGAGTTTTCAGTTTCGTTAGCGTAACTTCGCATTCAATTTCCACCGAGTTAGAGCATGTTTTAGTCAAAACTAAGGTTAGATTCATGATTAGCATAAGATTTCATATAAGATAGTTCCTTCCATTTTCATTTCGGGTGAAAAACATATTTTCTGGACACTTATCTCGCTAGAGAAGATGACCGGAATATGACTCTAGTGTCCCTGTTCATGCAAGGTGGAATTATAACATTAGGCGTGGCACTCTATAGTAGCAAAAATATTCGAAAATAAGCCATTGATTGACTCAACTCATAAAAATAACAATGAAGTCTCCACCACACTTTTATTTCATCCAAAGGACTAGGAAAAAGAGCGAATGAAATCCTAAAAGAAAATAGAGATCAAGTTACGTGGGTTAGTTATGCAAAGGGAAGGTATTAGGCACCCTAAACATCTACGGTATTCCGCAAGAACCTCTTTAAAAATATATGTATGTGTTATAAAAAATATGTACATAATTGATGGTGGAGGTGAGAAAAGAAAGTATTTTTTATAATTTTTGATTTGATAGAACTTCCAATGAGTTCTAGGCCTACATACCAACAATGTGAAATGTTGAAATCAAAATCTATGTAGTTCGGGTAAAAAAGACCGAAATCGGTGTGTTGGTTAATTTTAAGAAGAATATAAATCATCGTCATATCCGAGCGACAAACATACTTACTGCCCACAATTATGAGAAAAGAGCATTTCATCAACTCAATATGGAGGATAGAGCTCAGATTTTCATCAACAAGCATCACTCAACACCAATTAGAAAATGTCTCACTTCACTACATATCGTAGAAGTATAGTAGTTCGCATCACTATAAAGAATTGACAAGAGTCTAATTGACTTTTAGTCTTTAAGAAAAATTTCAAAGAAGGCTCATAAAAGTTTGGGTGAGGTTAATTGACTTTTAGTCTTTAAGAAAAATGTCAAAGTATTATTAGATTGGTTAATGTTTTTTTAAAGAAAAGAAGTTTGAAAAATGCATGGACCTAAGTCCAAGTTTATTGTGAAAGCGGTTCGAGTTTGAAAACAAGAAGCTTTTTGAAAAAGGGAGAATATTTTGAAAATTTAAGAATATGGGAGGAGATGAACAGGCTAACCTATGTACAGAAATTAAAAGGTGAGGGTAAAAGAATGATCTAATCGGGTGAGACACCAGTACTTGACATCAAGAAGCCAAAACCATATTCCTATCCTTTGGATTCACAAACCAACAAGTAACCATACAAAAATACCAAGTCACAGGTGAATTTATGCCTCAGATGAAATCATGTCTTCAAATTAAACAGGCAGAGTAACAACTATATTTAGAGGAAAACCGTTCGTATACAGAATAACCTACATACAAAAAAAAAAACCCAAGCACAGACAGAATAACGCCAAGATCATAGAGTCTCCTAGCTAAGGTCAAAGGTCCTAATCCTAAGTCCAAGAATCAATCACCAAGCATAGGGAAACTAACCAAGTCCAAGTCAACATTTTTTAAGTTATTATTAATGAGTCAACAAGAACAAAATAAAAGGTCCAAGTGGACAAAGAGAAAATAGCGGAAACATAAACATAATAATGAATGCTGAAATTTAAATAAAGCAGTAAAGAAAACGTAAAAAATAAAGAGCAGGGATTTAAAAGTTAGTAATTAGTGATTAGTTGTTTGTTGGTTTCATATGAATGATCCATAATGATTTGGACATTGAGCCTAAGTCAAAAGTTATGAGGGCTCATCAGAAGATTGACAGAGTCAAAACAACTACACGATGAACCAACAAGTTTATTGGCTATATCTCATAATGTAATCATCCTTGGGCTTGCAAGTTTATATCCTGGCCACGAAGAATCAATCATACAAAGAAAAGAAAAGAAAATAAGATCGTATGGTTCGCAATGATTTAAGCCTTGAGCCTAAGTCAAAGGTTATGAGGACTCATCAGAAGATTGATAGAATCAAAACAACTACGCGATGAATCGACAATTTATTGGCCATATCCCAACACTTAATCTTACTTGGACAAATTCAAGCATAAAACTTGGGCCATGAAGAACCAACTTTATTATCCGAGGGACAAATTGTAGAGCTATGTTAAGCAAACGCCAAGTAACCTATATAGAGGTCACCCTACAACGAGACTCGTCAAGTATGATCTATGTGTTGAAAAGACAAACTAGAGGTGTGATATGTAGATCAATATCTGATGTTTGCAAGCACATGTAAAAAAGAAGAATGGAATGATATGAAGAGGGAGGGGACAAACCACAGAATCATCAATGTGTCATATGAATTTATCTGGTCTAATTTCATCAAAATCAATCAACCATCTTGGTGGATTTGGTCATGAGACCTATCCACACCCAAGTTCCATTGATGTTGATGAAATTTATGACTCCAAATGAATCCAAGTCAAAAACAAATATTAAATCATTAAAGAAAATAAAATAATAATTAAAAAGGATTAGAAAATGGATTTTTAATTGAATTTTTATTGATGAAATACATAATGGTATCCATACATCAAAATAAAACTACAAGAAAATTGTCCAAGGTAAAGCAAAGATCAACAAGTGTTGACAAATATTTTAAGAATTTTAAAAAGTCAGAAACTAGTTTTAAAATAAAAGAAAAAGTAAAATAAACAAAAAATTGGCAAAAATAGTAAAAGCAGAAATAAAAATTAAATGAGGTAACCAATATTTGTTGAGAGACTATTGGATCATTCCCTAATTTTTTTTAGAATTTAAAAATGTCAAAAAGTATTTTTAAATAATTAAAACAATTTAAATAAAAGAAAAAAATCATTAAAAAAACCAAATTTGAAAATAAAATTATGAATAAATAAAAATCAGAAAGAGAATATTTGAAAGTACTTTTGTGAATTATTCCATAATTGTTTAATCATAAATGAATTTTCTATGAATTTTTGAAGTTTAAAACAATTGAATATAAAAATCAAAATATTAAATAAAAGCTAGAAAAATATGGACCATCAAATCATATTCAAAACATGTGAGTAAGCTGATCCAAAGGATCACACACATTGTGCTTGATATGGACCTCCTTGGTTTTCACACCGGATCAGGATTTAAAATTAAAATAACACGAAATAATTTGGACCATTGGTTAATGTCAAAACGCGTTAGTAAACTGATCCAAAGGACCAGAAGTGTTGTGCATATCATGGACTATATTGAATAAAACATGGAATCAAAGTATTTTTAAAGATCCATTTGAATAAATAGATGGCACGACATCATTGGTTGAAGATGACATGCTTGTCGTCTTCAACCTCCGTCCAAGCTCGATTTACAGGTTTTGCAAATGGTAAAATCAAGAGCTCAGACTGGTGTCATTCTCTTCTTCTCTTCAAGATGGTTTCAATGGTACCTTCTCAAAAAAATTATTTAAATTGTGCAAAGAGAAATTTGGATAAAACCATAATAATAGCGATCACTTGTGTTTTGAAATACAAATTCAATTCTCAATGAAAATGGAAACGGTGAAAACCACGAGTATCAAAGAGATGAGGAGAACAAGTTAGACCTTCGTTTGGATTGATTTGTTTCAGAATTCTACCTGAACGGAGTATGTTTTTAGAGCTCTGAAACTGGACTTGGATAGCACGATTCAGGACTCAATTCTTCTTGCTAAGTGTATGGTTAACTACAAAGAAGTTCAAGGAAGCTTATAGAATTCTCAATTTGGAACTAGAAGTGTTCTAATAATGAATTCGATATTTCTAAAATGTGGAGTCTGGATGAAATTTGGCAGAGTGTTTTTTGCTACCAAAGCTTGAGGAAACAAGTGGGATAGGTCCCTCTATTTATAAGGAAGTGAATGGTGATGAGAATTTGGAGAATTAGTGAGGTTTGGAGTGAAATCGTGCAAGGTGTGCACACGAGTGAAGTGTGACTTGTCTTGCACCAAAACATGACCAAAGCTTGCATTTCAAGGTGCTAATCAATTATGGAAAGTTTCTAAACACGGTTATACACAAAAATAAGGCTTAAGCGGGCTTATAAAATGAATTATGAAGAAAATGCAAAAACTAGCATTGAGCTTGAAACACATTTTGGCACACACCAGGGCCAAATCCAATTCCCTCTTGTGTTTTCAACTCTTTCTCGAGCCAAATGAAGTCCTTAAAGAGTAGAACACAATGCAAAAAAGAATCATCTTCAATGAATGGTTGAGCTAGAAGATATAGCCATTAGGATTTGAGGAAAACTCACTAAAAACTGGGCTAGGCCTTTGGTCAAACATGCCATGCCTTCTTAAAGTGACCTATAATGCTTTGCATTCAAAAATGATTTTCCTCTCAAAATTTGATCTTGACCAACAAATATGGCATGTAGTAGACCTCTTAAATGGCATAGTGTAAAAAGAACCACTCCAAAAATTTAGAAAGTTATGGTCGTGTAAAGTTGGTGGAAATTCATGAAATAACCTATAATATTTTGATCTCTTCAAGTATCCTCCAAATATCTTCAATTCTTGAAACAAAAATGGAGCTAAAGTTCACATCCTCAAGATTATTGTGGAAAAATAATGAACTCAAAGTGATAAACCGTGATCAAGTTATGATCCCTTGAAATTGATGATAAAGAATGAAGAAATTCATCAAGAACTTGTAATCTTTTAACTTCTCAGGTGATTTTCCAAGCATTTTATGTTCTTTCCAATTAAACTAAGTTGTAGTAGAAATATTTAGGTTTATTGTGAAAAAATAATGAGCTCAAGGAGACAAAGGATGACCAAGGTATGATCTCTTGAAGTTACACAAGAAAGATGGAAGGACCAATCTAGAGAGCTTGCAATCTTTGACCCTCAAAGCATCTTTCAATAAAATTACATCCTTTCACCAATGAAGATACTTGTTAAATATCATTTTATGAGAATCATGGATTTGAAATCAATCAAAAACCTCACATAACAACCAAGAAATGGTCCTTGGAAGTCCAAAACCCTAGTTCCAAAAGCATTGGTCATAACATGGAAACTTCTTCAACTTTGATGATATTTTTTACATATGGAGTATTATTTCATGAGTAGAAATGGTTGTATATGATAATAAGAAACCATAGCAAGAAGAGCCACTCCAAAACATTTGGAATTGAGGAAACTATGCACTTGTGATCCATAGCTCAAGAACTTGCCCTAATTAGGTCAGCCACTTGAATCAACTTTGAATTTGTAAACTTCTCTTGTAAGATAGAACATGATGATCTCCATTAGAACTTTATCAATGATGATAGCTTGAGACACACCACATGATAAAGCTTGACAATTCCTTGAGAGTCGGTGGAGAAGGCATGGAAATAAACACAGGAACCTATGAACTTCTTGAAGAAGAATCTTTGTATAATCCACCTACAAAACAACATCTAAAGAGAAAATGATATACATATCTTGTGGCTAGGAAAATATCAATCATCATGTACTAAATATACACAAATAAGGTGTTTGGTGATCCCCCTAAGAGAAAATTTAGAGATAGGAGAGGGAGCCAACCTTAGCTTGTGACCTTTGTGCAATGTGATGATATGAAATGATAGAGGGTCTTAGGGGAAAATATTGGGGTACAACACACTCCCCCATTGGTCCATGTGTTAATTCAATTAATTATTTTAATTTTTTTGTATTATTTGTCTAAGATAACAAAACGGAAACATGATTGGCTGGGCATTTTATTTTTGTCTGTTAGTGACTTAAAAGGGGATGGCCTAGTTGATAAGTGTGTATTGATGTCATGTTGCATATACATAAAAAAGAATATACAATTATAATAATAATAAAATATAGAGTATTGTTTGCACCCCTGAGTTAGGCCTATCGCATGCATTTTAAACTGAAGATAGTTCATTCTAGAATTTTTTTTCCTACCCCCTGAGTCCTAATCCATAATTTTTGATATCTTTTCAAACTAATTGTGGAACTGTTCTTTTTTTTTACCTGTAAAAAATCTAAAAAATATATTCCTAACTCTTTAGTGTCTTAGAATTTTATAGTTATTTTTGTGAATTTTTTATAATTTGTTTTGATTTTCTTTTAATTGATTTTTTTATCAATATGTTTAGAAGTGCTTTTCCATGATACCTTACCTTGCACGTTTTGGTGAAATTTTTGATCACTTCTTAATAATTAAAATCCATAAAAATATGATTCTGATTCTATCATGTCTTAGGGATTTTTAGATGATTTTTTCCATATTTTTGCAATTTGGTTTTTAGTTATTTTTAAATCCTTTTGTGAAGGTATGTCATTTAAATTATATTTTGATCAAGACTTGTATTTGTAATGACTTCTCACTTTTTTGAACAATTTTTTTCCATTGTCAGTGGTCTATGTTTACATGGTTTATATATCAGTTTGGTATATTTTTTTGTCAAGAATTGATTCATTTTTTTATAAATTTTAGGAGCCTTGATGCATCCCTAATTAACAAAGTCATGTTTGTGTGTTTATTCTATTTTGAAGCTTGTATTTATGCAATAGCTTAGAGATTTTTTATGACATGATAGTAGACATAATAATATTCCTTGTGGTTTAATTCCATTATTTTTGAGGTCTTTTTAGACTTTTGTTTGAATTTTTTTCCTTTGTGTTACACAAAGATGAATAATTATCTACTTATTTACTTAGTTAGGAGTTGATCTTTTATGTATGATGCCTAAGGTTTGGTTTAATGTTCGATTAACCTCTTGAATAATATGTTAACATTCTTAGGTATCTTTCACCATGATTTAAAGTCCATATTGGATCCACATGATTAGTGTATCATGATACTTGATCTATAAGTTATAGATGGATCGTTTTGACCTATTTTTGGCGCAGAATTTGTTTCAATCATGATCATTGTTTTAAATTTTGTTTGAGATCAATGGTTATAGGTTAGTTACTGACTTGTAAGGTTTCATACCTAGTTTAACATAATGGTTACTTAATTCCCAAGTTTCGATCATGTTGTGATGTTTAAAAGTATGTTTCTCCTTCTAGTTAAACTGACTAGTCGTTGAAATTTGTTGATACATGATATTAGGTTATTCTTTAGCAATATTAGCACATATTCCCTAACCTAATTGTTACTTAGATATAATTTTGTTATGGTGATATAAGATAACCTTAAGGGTATTACCTTTAGTGGCATTCCCCATGATAAGTCCTTAAAGAAGGCAAGGCGAGAGGGTTCGCAATCGACCCCGTCATTTTATAGTTTGTGTCATCCTTAGCTTGTGTCATACGTTGATGCTTTAGAGTTTGCAAATCATGTTATCCAGTCATCAAGTGGAGAAGGGTTCTGCAGTTAAATTCCTATGTTTTTGTTAGGAGTTCACATTGGCCGACGTTGACACTCAGTGTTTGTTCACATTTATCGCTTTCCTCGATCATTTATATCTTGGTTAGGTGTTTAGTCACTTTAGACATTCACTCCCCCCACTTTATACTTATTTCCTCGATCATTTATATCTTGGTTAAGAGTAGCACTCAAGACTCCGTCTTGCCTTGGTTATTCGATTCCTATGGTCAGAATAATCCCTAATGTATACCTGCCTCGGTCATTTATACCTTGGTTAGGCATTTTGACTTGAGCTAGTGTGCACTGCTCATGGCATGTGTGTGCTTTCTTTAGAGGAGCTTGTTTGATTATTTACTCGTTTTTTTAGGTGATATACTTACCATAGAATATTTCAACTATACCTTAGGTAGAAATTCAAGATAGACATAGGTTTAGGTTGTGAATCTTTTCCATGTTCTCTTAGGAGTTTTTAACTCTACCTTAGGTAGAGATTCGAGATAGACAGTACGATTGTCATCCATGCTTGCTAACTTAGTTATAAGCTCCCTTCACCCTTAACCTTAGGATCAATCATGGTATGATAACATTAGGTGTAGAACTAGTTAGTTTCCCTTAGATGTTTTGTTTCTCTTTTTCATATTAAAACAAAAAAAAATCTTTTTCTTTTCAAAACTTCAAAACACTTAATAATTGCTGTTATGAATCGTGTATTACTGTTGTAACCCAAAATTTACTCTCTTCATTTCGACTAAATTTGGCTTATATTTCATCATCACATGCCTACATTCGCATTCAATAAAATACCAGGAGGTTCAAGAATTCAGTGGTACCGCATTATTAGGGTTTTCAGTTGGTTTGAGGCGTACATATTTAATAAGCCTGATTTATGTGATTCTTCTGGTTATTCTTCTGCAAGCAGCGAAATATGGAATTTGGGTTGTGATTCATGGTAGTGAAGAATTTCTCATCATCAAGTTAACAAGGCTACTTCTCCAGGGTTTTGAATCAGTGTCAATTCTCTATATTTCTCAGAAGATCTGATTTAATTTGTTGTGATGTTTGGTTGCCTAGATTTTCTTTTCTTCACTAAAAGTAGGTCGCAAGGTTTTTAAGTATTAAGTGCACGCCGTTTATTTCCCAAGTTACATGTCATTCAAGAGAGGTAGGTTCCTTGAGGAGTTGTGCATCTATGAACTTTGTAATTCGAAGTAATATGTCTTTACATGAGGCACCAATCCATTTGAAGCCTTAGTACACTCATGGTACCTTAAGCCTAAGACCTAATGCTTGTCGTGAGATTAGAATTTTAAGACCAAAGTGCTTGAATCAAGGTACCAATTATGTTGAGACAATCAAGACATGGCGATACATTTAAGATGGAATAAATTTATACTAGTTCTAATCGATTCAAGGTTTAAAGTTTACCACTCAATCAATCGTTAAGTAAAGGTGCATAACTTCTAAATTGAGGGTTGTTGAGTTAAGTGAGAATTTGAGGTTAGAGCATGAGCCAATGGTTCTTAAAAGTGCAAGCATGGCGTGTAAGATTGATGCAAGCTGCTATTGGAGTTTGTTGAATTTAAGATTTGGAATCACATGACATAACAAGTTACAAATTTCATCAATCACTACTAGAAATTCTCGTATTTCATGCGGATTTTTCTGCGGATTTGGTCAAAAATTCCACAGGTAATACGTTTCCTGCGGATTTTCATGCGGTTTATGGTTCCCAACTAAAACCTTCAAGGGTAATATTTTCGGCAGGAAATAAATTGTAGGTAAATCCGCAGGACAATCTGCAGAAAAATCCGCAGGAAATTTCTATCTCAATTTTTTTAAAATTTTTTAAAACATTATAAATTATATATTAAAGTAACCATAATTTAAAATTCCTATCATAAATCATAAAATTCCTATCATAAACTATCACAAACTGCATCAAATGTATTTCCATAACTCTTGAATCTATTCAAACTTAAGGTGAATCTCATATATTAGGTTATGGTTACAGTATCAATTAAAATATAACTGCAACCTAGAACTCATACATTGTATGTCTCTGACTTTCCACCTCCTCGAAAGTAGAGCTATATGTCTTTGCACTTGGTATAGAATCAGAAGCAGTCTGCACAAAAAATAGTTTACTATGTTATTTTTATAGTGAACACAAACAATGATCAAAGTAAAATTTATAGAACATGTGAAATGCATAAGTTTTTTTTACCAGAATTTGCAAATAAATAGGTATGATAACCAAAAAATTTTAAAATATATAATTTATAATGGAATTATATAGAAGCTCCTCTTCTTCTACTGAACTTGTTGCATCAACTTGCTAATATCAAATCGTTGACGATGTATTCTAATTGGTTCATAAAATAGAGAAGAGAAAATAGAGAAGAGAAAACGCAAGTTGCCCTACATCAAACTAGTTCATAAAATTGGTTCTATTGCCATGTACTATATCCAAATGAGAACAAGTTAACGCGTAATAGACCACCCTGCATCACGTTTCAAGGAGATCAGAAAAATAGAAAGAGGAAAAATTATCAATCCCGAAAGTTAATTTGCTTTCAACTTGTTAGTGGAAAAGGAAAAGCTTAAAAACATAACAGTTACCTTCTGCAAAATCCTTTCATTCTATCATTCGATATTTCCTTGAAATGAATATTTTTTATGGAAAAGAAAAGGAGGGAAACACTTAATAAATAACATTCAATTATTGTATCCATTAATCATCAAAATCCCAGAATTGATATTTCTCTCAAGCGTTTTATCAAACACTATTCGTGCATTCTTCAAGCTATCACATTTTATGTAAGCTCTAGTTGCTCTTGAAGGACCTAAAACATAACATCACCAAAACATGTTATGTGTTTTCAAATTTTGCCCAAAAAGCCAATCTATTTAGCATCTAAGAATGAAACAAAAGGGAATCAAATTCGTAAACACAACAACACGATGACGATATAAAAAGGGAGAAATTAGAGAGATCTGTGAAAGAATCTACCATAATAGCGAAGACATGGATGACATTTCAGTTGATGCCGGAAGAAAAACTTCATCGGTTCAATAGAAAGGCCGAATGATGGGAAACACGAAAGTATTTTCCTTTTTCTGTTTGGGTAGCGGCCGGAGACGGAAAGAAAATGAGAAGGTTGCGGCGGCGCTAAGGTTTTCGTTTTGAGCCGGAGATGGAATATTTTCCTTTTTCTTTTTCTATGTTTTCTGCGTTTTGAGAGGATCAAAGAAAGGACATTGTCAGAATTATTTTAATATATAATAGCTAAATTTAAGCTCAAATTTTCTACTCCTTGTGATCCATTTAAAAATTCAAAACTATTTATTTTACTACAAAATAACATATCAAATTATCAATTATTTAATATAGTAAAAGTGATTTATAAATATAAAATTCTATATAAAATAATTAATAAAATAGAAAAATAAGATTAATGATTTTTCGTAAAATTTAAACAATACTACTAATATTTTAAAAAAATATTTAATTTATTTAATTTTTTTCGAAGAAACATATTATTTTAACAAAAATACAAATTAAAGAATTATATAAATTATATGTATCAAAATTTACATATCTTTTACTCAATTAAAAACTTAAAAAAAAAATTGAAAAAACTAAAATCAGTAGCAAAATCTGCAGGAACGTTTCCTGCGGAATTACCTTCGAAAATTGTTTTGCATAATAACATTTGAAATCTGCAGCAAAATCCGGAGGTATACCTGCAAAATTTTCTGCAAAATCGTGTTTCGCAGAAATTTTTATTATATTTAAAGAAGTCGCAAAAAAATCTGCAGCTATTCCTGCGGATATTCTACCGCAGGAAATACTGGTATTTCTAGTAGTAAATATACCGTCATTCCTTCACAAGGTCAAGGCATATTCGAGTTACCATTGAGGGAGACCTTGAATAACGTGGATTTCATGAGTTTAAGGTCAAAAGATCTTAAAACTTTGGATGAAAAAGGAAAATACAAGACACTTCGTTTAGTAGATTCAAGGCATTACAATGTCAACTAATTCCATTCTCACTTCAGTCAATTCAAGGCATTACAATGTCAACTAATTCCATTCTCACTTCAAACCACATCATCGCATTTAAGTTTCTATTACAAAATACATATTCAAAATCCAAATAACAAATTAACTCCATACATTACAAATTCTATCACAAAGACCATTTTACATCCATATCATGGCCATTACAAAGTGTAATCACTACTATTTACACTACATTTTTCTACCATTGCACCATTGCCTTTACACAAGCCATTACCATCACAAGATTATCTCACATTACAAACCATTACAAACATTTTAAAAACCATTAGAAGAAAACAAAACAAAATACACAAATCCTAAATTCTATCTCCAACATTCTTCATGCCAAGCTTCCATCTTCACCAATTCATGTCTAAGATTCAAACTTCATGCCTCGCTCTCGAGTGTCCCAACCATGCTCGATGTTTTCGCCATCATCAATCTTCATGACCAAGCTATTTGCAAGCCATGATCTTGACAAAACAAAGCTGCCCTGCATAACACAAACTGATTCCTGCAATATTCCATGACAGAAAAAATGAGGAAAGCTATCAAGAAAATTCAGAAAAAGGAAATCCAAAACAGAATTTGTAAAAACTAACTCTCTAACAGATTTTATAATTGTTTTCTTTACTACTCCCTCCATTCCTTTTTAAGTGTCACTTTTAGATAAATAATTGGTCATGAAATTGTGAATGTTGAAACAATAGCGTTTTTGTCAATCTTTTTTTATTTAATTTAATAACAAATATTAGAAATAATATATAACAGTAATTGATAATAAATAATAATAAAAATGCTGAAGGACATGGGCTTGGTGGATTCGTGTGGGCCTCCATGTGCCTAAGCCTGCTAATTCCACAGTTTCCCCTGATCCAATGCACCCCCTGTTCTATTTTTAATTTTCATTTTTGTTCTCTTATTTAAACAATAAAATTTTAATGTTTTCTTTTATAATTTTGGCCTATTTTTTTTATGAATAATGATATGTTAGTCTCTTACTTGAATATATTTTTTCTATAATTTTTCAATTAGTTTAGGATTTAATTAAATTAATGTGGTTACATAGTTAGAATTAGTTTTTCTTAACGCGTTCTGATCAATTTTGTGTCCTTGATTCAATTTTTTGGCACGGTGAGTATTTTAATGGCAGGTTCTGATCCCTGACTCGATGCTTGAGTTAAGTTACGCAGCTTCGTTAATTGACAACCCATTTTTGTGGTCTTGTGCAAGCTTCATAATGGAGATTTCTCGTACCATGAGATTTGCGGATTATTTGTGTTTGTATAGTTTTGTATCTTATACGGGACTATTACATGATGATTCTGATGTAGGTGATTTATTTTCACATAGATGCTTCGAGCCTTATCTTTTACATCCGATTTCCTGATTATTTCTCTTTGGTTGATGCGAAGCTTGCACAAAGTTTTCCGAGTTTCCGTACTTGTGATCGCTTCGCTTCAGATTGACATTTGTTCAGTACTCTCTGATTCTAGTTAATTTCCACATTGCTATCACTTGTCTGGATTGGTATCTTGTGCAGGTGTATTGTTTGATATTCGGATGTGTACGATACACATTTCGAATTGTATATACTATTGTATTTTGTTATCGCTTGTATAGATGGTTATCTTGTGTTGGTGCACTGTTCAGTACTCGGATGTGTTTGACACACATTCTGTATTTCATTATTATTTGTATAGATCACTACCTTGTGCAGGTGCACTATTTTGTTATACGGATGTGTATGACACATATTCCGTGTTATTATGTCACTTGTATAGATTGTTATCTTGTGTAGATATATTGTTTCGTTATACCGATGTGTACAACACACATTCCGTGTTATTGTGTTACTTGTATAGATCATTATTGTAACACCCGAATTATTTAATTATTTAATTATTTATTTAATTTAATGTTTTCGTATATTTTTCCGAATAATAGGTAATAGTGTAGGATGCCCCAATTTAAGTCATTATGCGATTATAGGGTGATTAATTAAAATAAGTTGTAGGAATAATAATAATATTAATAAGAATAATAATAATAATGTTATTATTTAAGAAGTAGAATAGAAGAGAGGAAAATGTTATTTTATGAGTAGAGGAGAAAAAGAGGTTTTGGGAGAAAAAGAAGAGAAGAGAAGATAATGCAAGCTTGGCTAGGGCAAACCTCTATCTCTAAGCAATCAACCTCCGATTCATAAGGTAAGGGTGGGGTTCTTGATTTCTAATTGGGAACATGATGAATGATAGGTTGTGGGGTTAGTAATTTTGCTAGGTTTGTGTCTTGTTGTTGATGTTGGAAATTTCAATTTGAAGCTTGAAAATCCATGGAACTTGTTGAATGTTTTGGTAAATGTAGTCTTTGTTTGATTACCCATGTTGCTAGTACCTTAGGTTGATTTGTTGTGGGTTGTGTGGGTGTTGGATAGCAAAAAGTTTGGAAAATGGCTTGAGGAAGATGCTGGCAGCGCTGAAAACCAAATCTGTTATATTCAGTTCGCAGCGCCAACGGGTTGACACGGCGTGAACTGAGTCCTGCTAAAGTCGCAGTGCGAAGGAGGGTTCATAGCGCGTACTGAGTTGTTTTGAGCATATTTTCTGATTTTTTTTAATTCTGCCTGATTTAAGCACTTTAACTAGGGAACCTTGTGTAGGCTTTTATGAGTAGAATAATGCTAGTAATTAGTAAGAAATGATATATGAATTGATTAGAAATGGTTCCGATTAGTATGTTGGTAGTTATAAGCGGTATAGCCGATTGACCGAAATTGGACGAATTGAGGGAATGGTTCGTATACACTAGTAAGCTATTGTAGCATGTTCATTTTGCCAAATTGGTATTGAGTGTATGAATGTAGTTGTTGTCCCAATTATGGACGAGTGTTGTGGAAGGATTGATGGCCAACATTGATGGTTGATTTGCTGTTCTACGTTGTTGGTTTTGGACGTTGTTGTTGTATGCCATTTATGAATTGTCGCATACATACATTGCATATTATGTTGGCTTATGTTGGCAAAAACAAGTTGACCGATGGGGGAAAAGTTGATTACGTTGAAGGCTTACGCTTTGATGCCTCGGTAAACTGGAAGTTGATTACGTTGGGAGTTTTACTCCGATGGTACCACATGCATTTGCATTTGTCCAAGTTGCATACTTTAGTGCACAGTGATGTTGTTGTGTGGTTAAATTGTGTTTGTTGTTGATTGGTTGTGAGATGACAAAATAGTGATTTTACATAATTCTAACTATATATTATTTATCATTATCTCAATTATATAGTTTGATATCTCACCCTTTCATTTGTTGCGTCGTTGCCTTTATATTGGTAACGTGCAGGCAACAAGGAGGAGTAGCTGTTACCATTTTTAGTTCAAGTTCGGTGTCATTGCTTTGAAACGTAGCACTCGAGGGGAAAATGAACAATTGTCTTATTTTGTTGTTTTTACTGTTGAATCTTTTATCGTTAATTGAGGATTTTTATTATGTTAATGTTGTTTATGACTCAAAAGATGTTATGCCTTATGTGTAAAACTATTATGATTCCACTGCATGATTAATGAAGTCGTTTATGTTTGAAGACTAATTATTATGCGGTGTGTTAGTTCCGCCTCTTTAAAGTGTTATGTATCCGTTTTGAATAAAAATGACAGGTTTATGTGTTTAAGTTGAAAAGTGTGACATTGTTTTGTTATGCGGATGTGTACAAAACACATTCTGTTTTATTGTGTTATTTATATAGATCTTTATCTTATGCAAGTATCCTATTTTGTTATACGGATATGTACGAAACACATCCCATGTTATTGTGCCATTTTTACAAAATGTTATCTAATGCAGGTGCATTGTTTTGTTATAGGAGTGTGTACGATACATACTTTGTGTTATTGTGTTACTTGTATATATCGTTATCCTGTTCAGGTACTCTGTTTGTATATGGATGTGTCTGACACACATTCTGTGTTACTATATATTTCGTGTTACTTGTATAGATTGTTATCTTGTTCAGATGTACTATTTGGTATTCAGATGTTTTCGACACACATTCTGATTTGTGGTTTACTTTAACATCGGTGCTTTGGTTCTTATGTTTCATGCGGGATCACTTATTATCTATGTTATTGATGTGAAGCTTCCACGAAGTTTTCTGGGTTTCTTTTCTTTGGATTGCTTTGCTACAGATTGATATTTGTTTGGTATTTCCTCGTGTTATTTTACCGCGCATACTTAACCTCTTTTCATTGCCTTGAGAATTAGGACTAGAGACGCGTGTATTTATTGCTCTATAGAGATAACGAGAAGTAGGATTATAAAGAGCGTGTGCTCGAAGTCACTGTTTAAAGTCCTGTAGTAGGCATTCTGCATTTGTGTGCTATTTGTGGTCGTGGTTTGTTTATAGACCTACCTTGGAGTATGCATTCTTTAACATCCCAATTTTATTAAATAGTATTTAATTATTTATTATATTATTTTATTATTTTAATTAATTATTATGAGATATAGTATTTAATTAAATTATATGATTTTGTGTTTATATGACTATTTTGGGGTAATTGGGTCATTAAGTGTGATAATAGAAATAAGCTACTGGGTCTAACTATAATGAATAGAAGTAATAAGGAGGTGTGTGAAAGTAAGCCCATTAGTTAAATTATACTAGTTAGTAAGGGAATTAGAATTAGAGATTCATTTGTGAAAAACAAAAGAAGATGAGAAAGGCTCAAGTGAAGAGAAGACAAGAGAAGAGAAAGAGGAGAAGAGGAAACCCTAGAGTATTCAACCCAAAAGGTAAGGGGGGATCCTTGTTATTATGGGTATGTATGGTATGCAATGGGTAGTAACATGATAGGTTTTGTTGTTGATTTTAATTTCTAGATCTAAAATCTCACGTGTTAGGGTATGTGTAGAAATCTATGAAATTGGTAGAAATTGATGTGTTGAATGGAGTAGAATGAGTACTCTCATGTTAGTATGATAGGTTGTTGCTAAAATTTATAGGAATTATTATTTGGGGTGAAATATGGTGTTTATTAGAAGAAGATTTGTGTGAATTTAAGAAAAAAATGCAGAAAAACCCTATTATTGAAGGTTGCGTCGACGCAAAAATGAATGGGGGGGTGGTCGACGCATAACAACCCGCCAGGCTGAGAAGTGATGTCATCGAATTTTGTATCAACACATACAGGACTTGCGTCGACTCATCTTTTGCGTCGACTCATGGTTGTGTTACGTTGACTCAAACAACATTTTTTTGACAATTTTGTAACGGCCATAACTTTTTAACCGTAACTCCGTTTTAGGCGCCGTTCAAATTGTTAGAAAGCTAATACAATAACCCATAAGATAGAACTAGGTTTGTTGGCATTGGATGATTGGATCTTTATGTGATTTGTGTAGAAGTGACATGTATACGTGTATATGTATGTCATGAAATTGGTGAAATATGAATAACATGAGTTAGTATCGTTGCTAAATGATATTCGTGATTTTTGTGATGATGGAGATGCTACATGTTATTTATGATGTGTGTGATGATGATGAATACTATGTGTATTATTTTTTTGTTGGTGATACCATGATATATGTTTGTTTGTGCAAAGGTGGATAATTCAAGCTGTTGAATTATTGTGATATGCTTGAATAATTAAGGTTGGTGAAAAATCTTAATTGCATATGTTGTTGATTAATTGCACATGCATACATGGGGAGATTTGAACTCTGGGTGATTGATTTGATCCTTGAGTAGAAACATAAGTGGTGAACTATGTGTTCACATTTGGTGACTTTGGTCTTGTCCGGATCTGGAGTGAGGTGAGCTTGTTGTTCACGATGGTACCAAATGCAAGAGTCACATTGAATTGCATTGTATTAACATTTTTTGTTATGTGATGTTTTGCTTGGAATGCGTAAATGTATGTGATAATATGCTTTGATATAATTTTGTTGATACTCGAAGTAGTAATGTCATGTTGTATAGACAATTATATGAAGTGCGATGAATTCTTGTATGAAGGTGTTATATATATATATATATATATATATATATATATATATATATATATATGAGGAGGGATCAAATTACACCCGAAGAGTTACACCATGAGTTACACTCGCTCAAAAACGTCACTTCGGATTAATATTTTGTTAAAACAACCGTTGAATTGAAACATACCATCATATAGATCATACCTATAAAGTTTGAGATTAATTTATAATGATTTACTATGTAACTGAACTACATCAAAATTAATGTTATATGAAAGTCTATTTTGACGTTAATTTTTGGATATCTTGATCGTATAGTAAATCATTATAGATTAATATCAAACTTTATAGGTATAATCTATATGATGATATGTTTCAATCCAACGGTTGATTTTAAAAAATATTAATCCAAAGTGGCGTTTTTGAACGGGTGTAACTCATGGTGTAACTTTTCGAGTGTAATTTGATCATTCTCTCTCTCTCTCTCTCTATATATATATATATATATATATATATATATATATATATATATATATATATATATATATATATATATATATATAATGACTTGAATTCTCACCCTTCTTTTGTATGTGATGTTCTATACGACACCGTGCAGGTCCCGAGGATAGTGGTGCTTCGCACGAGACTAGTTGAAGAGTTTAGCTCAATTTATCCGTTATACTTAGGTAGTGGGTCATTGCTCTGGTCATGTAACACGGGGGTTATTTAAACTCATGTTTGTTATGCGATATTGTTATGTAATCTCATTTTGATTTGATTCGTATGTGATATAACATGTGATGTGTCCTTGGAGTCGATGTTTGGATTCATATGACTTGATTATGTTATGAATTCGTTGTTACGTTGTTCTATGATTATGGGATGGGATATAACCATTGATATTATCTGAGAAAAGAAGTATTTTGTTGTGATATGCATAATTTGATGAAGCATGGAGTTTAAATATGTGTTATTATTTATGACCAGGTGCATGTTGAATTTGTATTGTTGGTTTTCTATTGTGTGGAAAATGATATGTGAACCCTTTGTATGTATGATTCTATTTTACTCTGATATATATTATATTTATTTAGGATTTAGAAAGGGGTGTTACACATTATGTTGTGTGTTTATATTTGTGCTAAAGACCTCAAAGGAGGCACCTTATCCCCATCCCGCTTGTTAGCCTCGGTTGATATGACCCCTTCGCTAAAGCTTCCCATATCCCCATCATGCTTGTTTGCCTCGATTGATATGACCCCTTGGCTAAAGTTTCCCCCTTATTATTCTTTCTTCGATCATTTATATCTTGGTCAGGGTGATCCATACTTTATAACTACCTAGATCATTTATATCTTGGTTAGGTATTTTGGCTTGAGCTACTATTAATGACATGCGCGCGCTCTCTTATAGAGCTTGATTGTTTATTCGCTTTCATAGGTATTAGGTCCTCTTAGGATTCTCTCGACTCTTTTAGGTTAGTGTTCAAGATATACATTAGGATAGTTATCCATGCATGCTAATTTAGGGTAGACGTTTCCCTTTTGGTCCATCCTCAATCTTACGACCAACTTTGTACGATAACATTAAGGGTAGAACTAGTTTGTTTCTCTTAGCATTTTCTTTCTCTTGTACATATGCATTAAGACTAAAACTCTTCTTTTTCTTCTAATTTCATAAAACACATTAACAAAACTCAAATCCTTTCGTCAAGGTGAAAAATCCACCAATGCAAACCATTTTGTGTTCAGACCTTTTTTCTTTTAAAAACCCTTTCGATAAGGGTATTGTAAGGTAAAAAATTGCGAGTGTAAGCCATCGAATTGACTCAACTTGAAAAAATAACAATGAAGTCTCCACCGAGCTTTTATTTTATCCAAAGGACTAGGAAAAGAGCGAATAAGATCCTAAAAAATTGAGATCTAGATCTGGGGGTTAGTTATGATAAGGGAAGGTGTTACGCACTTGAAACAACCGGCTGAACATCATCGAATGTAATCAATGAAGTCGCCATCGAACATTTTTTATCTCGCAAAAAGAGAAAGGTAGTCAACATACCGAGAGATAGGGTAAGGGAGTCTATTACGCGAGGGGATTGTATTAGCACCCCACACGCCTGTAGTACTCTACGGTATCCACTTCTATTTTCTGTCTAATGGGTATGGGTATTTATTTAATGCTTAATCTCTAAGGATATGCTAAGGTAATTGCATGTGAAAGAAAAGAAAATAAACAAAAGACGGGGAAAAGAAATAAGTATTTACAAAGTTTGCTCGATCGAGCCCCGGGGGCAAGATGCCTACGTATTCCCTCGTGCAATGGAAAAGTCAAAGCGTTGTAGTTTGGATCACATGTTTTGGTGGGTTTTGTGTTTTTTATGAAAGGTGTGTGAAATCATGTCCTTTATGAAAAGGTTTTAAACACAAAAAGAAAGCTCATAGGAAAAGAAGGTTTTGTATTGGTTGGTTGCTCTTACCTTTGAAAAGGAGTCAGAACCATTATTAAGTATTTTGATTTTTATGAGAAAAAGAAAGCAAGTTTTAGTTTTATTACATGCAAGGATGCAAAAGAAACTAGAAAACAAGAAAGGGAAACTAACTAGTTCTACCCCTAATGTTATCATGCAAAAATGATCCTATGGTTGAGGATAAAACTCTAAGCTCGAAGACTATCCTAATCGAGCAAACCTGGGGAAACTATCCTAGCATCTATCTTGGTTGAACGACTAAGGGATGAAAAGGGATTAAGCAAACAAGTTCTTTGGCAGAAGCACACAAGAAATGCAATACACAAACAAATGTCACACAAACGCAGGAAAAGGAGGAAGTCCCATAGCCTACAACTGCAAGCCGAGGGCCGGAAGCAACCAGGAGCCAACACATTCCGATTCCCGTGAACGGTATCACCGCATGACATGAATTGTCAAGTTGAAGAGCAAATGATGCGAGTTCAACAATAAATCCGAACCCTAGGAAAGCGTGGAGAGTTAGAATAGGGAACTCTTGCCACTTTTATTATTATTGAATCGATAAAGGAAGCAACACGATTTGCGTGTGCTAAGCTGACACGGACTGGAACTGTGCGAGGGTTGATTGCGAACCCTTTCCGCGTGCCCATCATATATATATATATATATATATATATATATATATATATATATCAATATTAAAGCGGGACTTTGCTTGGTGATGCCACTCTGGGTTGCCTAACCACTCGTGACCTATGCAAGTACAAAAGATAAAAACTTACTGAAAGCTATCTCCCTTTGCACGAAAGAGGATTTTAACCTAACCACACATAGTTAGAACACAAAATGCAGAATCACCCTAAATGGGTCTTTAAATAAACTAGAGGGGTTCCTGAACATGCTCTAACTACAGAAGCCTCATCATGCATCTCTAGTCCTACTTCTCATGGCAAAAGAAAGCGGTCAAAACCTACTTCTCATGCTATCTAGAAAAACAGTAAAAGAATGCGATAAAAAGGAAATGAAAATACCAAAGGATAACTATCTGTATAAGCAAAAACAAGTTAAAAATACTCCAGAAAACTTCGAGTGCGCTTCCATCAACAAAGCAATAATCAGAAATAGCTCGATCAATATAATCCGCAAGGTAATATCATGAAATGTGTGTATGCAGAGGACACGTCCTAAAAATCAATCAGAACACCTACACAAAGGTACATATCCAGACAAAATAACAGAATGCATGTTTCTCGTGTCATGAGAACACACAAAGTCAAATGCGTCTAAAACGCAAGCAAAACCACGAGCGAAGTGGTATGTTAGTGTACCAAGATTAGGTAACTAACCAAAATATCCACAATGTACCTTGCACAAGTCAACAAACACGTCAAAAATAACAAGGAGGCGGGAATATAGTTGCATGCACACATCGCAAGTTAAAATATGATCAAAATGCGAAGAAATGGAATATGAATATGTATAGCAACATAAGAATGGAAAATCGGACATCCACACACATATAATGCAAAATACCCTATGGATGATATTAAAATCGAGCTAAATCTATCATAATAGTCCTCAAACAAAATGTTAAGCATAACTAGAGATCGAGAGACGTGAGAATCCAAAAATCTACACTAAATATGACTTAATTATGGATTTTAAATGAAAATGAGAACTACCTAAACATGTCAAAATGTTAGTCAAGAGGTTAGTTGAGGGTTAGAACAAGTATCGGACATCATATGCAAAAAATGACTCCTAACTAGGTAAACTAGTAAACAATTATCTATTTTTAGGTTACACAAAAGAAAAATCGGATGAGGACCTAAAAAGATCTACAAAATTATGAGAAAAATATATAATGGCTACTCACACATCATGGTATCAGAGTATAATTTTTATAGATTTTTATAGTTGAGAGAAGATCGAAAATTACTTCAAAACGCAAAGTGTTATGGAGAAAAACCATTTCTAAACATATTATCGAAAATCGACTAAAAACTAATGGGAATCAATTATAAAAAATTCACAAAAAATATCAAAAATATCCTAAGATGTTAAAAATTCATAAACTTATTTATTTACATTTTTCACAAGTTGATAGAATCGAATTCAAAGGCAAAATTGATTATGTATTGAAATTGTGTATGTACAAGGCAAGGGGTGTAAAACTGAATTTTAGGGTGAACTAAATCTAGTTCCTATTGCTATAAATCGGCTTTAGATACAGGTGTCAATCCAAATTTACGCTAGGCCCAGTCCATAAGGTCCATGATTTCAGAAATAAAATAAAAAAATGAACTGAGCTGATTATATGTCATGCTTTTATATTTTTTCTGTGTGTTACTTATATTATGTATCAAATTTATCAATCGGTCAACTATAACTTAAATCATTTCAGATTTTTTAGAGAAATAAGAGAGGACACGTGGCGAGGTCTGATTAGTTGCTGAGAAGAATTGCATGAACCAATAAGGAAAGGCCACGCCAAGGGCAAAGCTGAAACATGAACAAGAAGAGATGTCAGAATAATTTTCCGATCATCTTCTCCGATTGATACGCCGGCGACGACGGTTTCCCCGACACTCCTCAAAATGCAACAAACACCATTCTGTAGTAAAATTCACGCTGAATCTAGATCAATGCTTAGTTTTAACTAAAATCCACTTTATCACAGAGAAATCAAACAGGGATTCTGGATCTAACTTATGAATCTATTACGTTCTTCTTTCTACAATTCAGAGTTAAATCCTAACTTCTAATCGCTCATGGAATTAGAATGCCGTAACTGACACTATTTCTTGGGACTAACATATCGATCAAGATACGAGAAGCTTACCTATTCGAAGCTTTTCTAAATATCGACAGAAAATTCTGCTCCTCCTTGCTCTGAGATGAAGAAAAAGCTTTGGAAATGCTCTAACTTTACCATGAACCCTGATTCAGAATGAAAACTTGAAGAAGATAATGCGACTCTCACCAATATTTCGAAGCTTCCACAGCAAAATAAATGCTTGAAAAAAAAGCTTCTTGCAGCGATGAAGAAGACAAAACCGGTGTTAAAGATGAGAGCTCGGTGAGGAAGTTTTCGTTCAGAGATGGAATCCAAAAATTGTGGCTACCGAGCAAGAGAGTGATATATAGCGTGAGGATCGTTGAAGGGTGAAAGAGCTTTCGTGATGAAGATGAAAGAGCAAGATTTGAAGAAAAACCAGTCAGTGAGAGCGTTTCTTCGTTTCTGCCAGGACCGTGAAAGATGAGGAACAGAGAATGATGATTGTTGCGAGAAGAAGAAAACGGTTATGGCGAGAGCAGCTTGTAGTGATGTTGGTGAAGTTTGTTACAATTGTTAGATCATGGTGAAGAGAAAAGAATGAGGTGATGTTACGGTTCAGAAACAGAAGTTCAGAGTGAGAGATCAGGGGTGAGTGTAGCTAGCCAAAGAAGAACCCTAGCGCGAAGATCCCTTTCATGCGTTATGGCCTTCTCCTTTCGGTTATCCCCCCAGATGCATGCATATTTGATTATGTATGGCTTTAAAAGGAAAAAAATTGTGTTGTCATCAACCCATGCTATGGTATATACACTCCAAGATTCAAATCACCATCAAATGACCATGTATGACCCGCACCCGAAGCTCTCCTTCCATGCTTGACAACTTGAAATATAAGCACTTTCGAGAAAAGGTTCGAAGATCAAAATCGAAGAGAGAACTTCATTGAACAACTTCCGTGCTCGAAATAATGCTTGGAAACACAGGAAAACCGAGTCCGAAGATAAGAAAGCATAATTGACAAAATGCCAACAATTTCGACAAATATTTTTTGATTATATTTTCTAAACTTCATAACTTTATAACTCTCAATCTAAAGTCTTGATGAATTCGATTCTTTCGGGAAAGTTGTAGCTTGCCGCAAGGTGAACAACATTGTATTTGAACATTTTCTGATACAAAGTCAATAGCCATGAGAAAATCGAACTCGAAGTCGTCAGCTTGACCATATTGGCAAACACTCCAAAAAATTTCTAAGTGTTGAATATTGTGAACATGACAAACTCATAACTTCTGAACTTCGTAACTTTTTATCCGAGTCCTGAATAGATTTTACTTCTTCGGCAAAGTTGTAGACTGCCGTGAGATGAACAACTTCTCTTTCAGCATTTTCTGAAACGGAGCCATGAACTACATGAAAATCAAAACTGAAGTCATCGATCTGGCCATATGAAAACTTCAGCAAAATTTCACTAACTGTTGGACTTTGCACACATGATGAATTTATAACTTCCGAACTTCGTAACTTCTGATCCGAGTCCCGAATGGATTCAATTTCTTCAGCAAAGTTGTAGATTGTCGTGAAATGAACAACTTTGATTTTGAACTCCACACAAAATGATGTTCGGGAACACGTATAAAATGTCTCCGAAGTCTAACACTCGACCATGTCAAAAGTCTTTAAAATTTCACTAATTATAAACTTCGATAGTTGTAAACTTCAAACTTCGGAACCTCATAACTCGAAATCTAGGCATTTTTAAATAAATCCTCATATGGGAAAATTTGATGTACGTAATATTCTCTTTCCAACAAGTATAAGTTCGCGAACTTTCGACCGCAAACAAACGAGATAAAGAATCGACAACATGTCTTCCTAAACACAGATCTCTTAAAACTTAGAAAAAATTTCTAAGTCTAAGATTACTTAAAACACAAGAAATCTCATTTATATCTGATTCTTCCGACTTTTTGCAACAGATGATCTTATTTTCTTCTATTTCGAATTTTGACAATAATTATGACCAAAAATTCTCACTTGATCAACCTTTGACTTTTGTTGACTTTTTGTCGTGCACACTTGGATATCCTCTTACCCGAACGTTCTTGATTTTATGATGAATCGAGTAGATGGACAAACCATATATAGATACCCTGATATTCACAGAAGACCGTGGCATCATTTTATGCTTGAAGAATCATTCACACCATATCGATGATACAAGACCCTAATTTCGTGCCAGGATTGACGAACAAGCAAATTGAGCGAGCCTAGCCTCATGCTTTAGAAATTCAGATGAATTCATGAATCATGATGCAGTTGTGTAACACGGTGAACTGACTTTGTAGGTTTTTGTATTGCAAATGTGCGGATAGCAAGAGTCGCCACCGACTTTTCTTTTATCCAATTAAGGGAAGGTAAAAAGTACAGAAAAAGACCTTCGTTAGATTACGAGTAAGGGAAAGGTTATGAAAAGGGAAGGTATTAGCACCCCTTTCCATCCGTAGTTATCTACGGGCTCTTAGTTGCTCTTAGATCACTTTAAAATTGTGCTTTCTGTGTGTTTGACAAAAAATGTTTTGAAAAGGCATTTCGCTTTGACTTTGTAATGATTCATGTAGGAATGTATACAAAGTGTTTGGAAATGTTTCGTTTTGAAAAGAGTTTGAACTTTGGCAAAAGTGTGAGGTGTGAAAAGTACTTTGATAGAGCAAGCAACTAAAAGTCTTATTACCTACTCAGAAATGGTCGTTTTCGTGCATTATTTTATGTTCCTTTAGAATAGCGCTATCCATACCATTAGTTGGTAGGTAACTCTACTTGTTGGATGTAAGCGGGACATTTGAAGGGACATCGTATGGTCATAGAAAGCAACTTGTAGGATGTATCCTAGCACATTCGAAGGGACTATCATCATTTTTCGTAGGCGACAATCGAGGGTCAAGATCATGTATTCGTAGGCGACATCGTGGGTCTTATGATTTTTGTATCGAAGGGACTATGATGATTTTTTTTGAAGGCAACGGTGCTAGAATACCTCTACGTTCGAGGGACATGACCATTTGAATTCGTAAAGGCAACGAGAGAGAATTACCCTAAGGGGTGCATGTGTGAAAAGGGTGTGTTGATTTCAGATTCATGTTATCTTGAAAATTAGAGTGAGCTATGTTCAATTTTATCTTGCCATACACGCCTAATTACTAACAGTTTATAAGATGCGGAAAGTAAATTGCGGAAATATAAAGTGCGGAAAGATAAATCCTACGCTATTACATGGCTTTGGGGCAGATACATAATTTAAAATGCGGAAAGTAGAAACCCTAATTAAACTATTACATCCCATAAGCAATTACATAATTGGAAAAAGAAAACGCTAAAAGAAATCGTCCGAAACGGAACAACCTGTGAAAAGATGAGAAATCGGGAAATACAAGGAAATCGAACAAAAGAAAAATGTTAGCAAAAATAATAATTTTTAAATGAGAAAAATATTTCATGCTGGAAATAGCATTAATATGCTAAAATATTTTTTTTGGGATTTTTTGGAGTTAATTTAATAATTAAAAACTAATTAAAAGTGATTTAAATGATAAATTAACAATTAAATTAAATATGCATGCAAAAATAATATTTTTAATTTTATAAATTAAATAAACATTTTCTGGAAATAATGCAAAAAGAAAAATATTTTTTGGTGTTTTTTAATGCATAATAGAAATTATTGAAATTAAATTAAATTGTATGAAAAATATTAAAAGAAATAAGAAAATATGAAAAAAATGCAAACATGTGAAAAAAGACTTTGCCATGGCCAGGGATCGAACTCAGGACATCTCCTTCACAACCCCACGCCTTTAGCAACTGAGCTGGAGTGCACGCGTGTCATGGAAGCGAAGCGAGTAGTTTGTAAACAAGTGTCACCTCTTGACTGCACCAATTCCGCGCCAAGCTTCATCTTCTTCGTTTTGAATTTTTGAAAACATAGCGTCGACCTCAGTGCGACGCTATAGTCCCTGCATTTTCCAAAATCAAGCACAGATAATATAAATAACATTCAAGGGTATGAATCGATTGGAAACATCGTTCTGAACACGATGGTGGTGGTCTCATGGTCCAATTTATCCGATTTAAGGAAGCCCTAAATCGAGGCCGAAAACCCTAGCTATGGTGATTCTCGTTCTAAGCCATGGAAACTCAATCAAACTGCCCAGAAAACTTGTAAACTTCGTTCTAATCACAAAAACAACAACAAATCATGTTAAAAATGCATGAGTAATGGAAATCGATTTTGAGAAAAACATGAACAAACCAAATTCGGATTTCGTGATTCTTGATGCTTTTGGACAATGTAAAGGTCTGGAATGCTTCCAGGGATATCAAGGAATGTGTTTGAATCCTCAAAAACAATTGAAACAAGCTGGATCAAGGGCTGCTAGTTGCTTGAGAGGCACGGTTTTTTTGAGCAAGGTTAGGGTTTCTCCAAGCAATTTTTTCGTTCTCCTTCATGTGCTATGCCTTGTACATTTATATTGGATGGAATTGGAGTTGATTTGAGGAAGAAATAATCACCAATCAATGCAAAAAATATTTGATTTTGTACAAAATCAAATTTCATCTTTTTTTGATCAATTTCAATCAATTTCTTGCCAAATCCAATCAAATTTCGAAATGTGCCAGCTTTCTTGGGCTGCTTGGATCTCAAGGATGAGAGAAAAATCAATTTTGCAATTAATTTTGATTTTATACCTTATTTTTGAATTTAATTTGTATTTAAATGAATAAAATCCAAATTAAATAGAAAAATAAAATAAAAATTCGTGCCGTTGGGCTTGGATGTTCCAAATTGTATAAGGAACAAGTTTGGATGAAGAAAAACTAGGCCCATTTGCAAAAATTTTGATTTTTACAAGTACCTCTCTTTGTGCACTTCTTCAAAATTGCCCAACTTGTGAATAGTGTATCTTGCTCAATTTTCCACATTTTTGAGTGTTCTTGGACTTTTTGGAAAGCTCTAAGAGTCCTCTAACTAACCTCTTTAGTTTCATCTCAATTGGAGTTTCCATGCTCATAATTTCTTCAAAACAAAATGTTGACTTTTTGTTGACTTTGAAAAGGACCTGTAATGTTTTGATCCATACTTTCCAAATGAAGCATTTTTTGAACATACTTGTGAGACATGAAGTTGTAGAGAATGGAATTTCCATAAAAACAAGAGGTGGTGGAAAAATTTCTAAGAAAGTATGAAGAAGTTATGCTCAGTCAAAGTTTGGTTGACTTTTCACTAAGAAACCCTAATTTAGAAAGTTTGACTTTTGAGCAAATCTTGAGTTTTCTTGATGAATCATGATCAACCCTTGATCAAATGATGAATTTAACTTCAGAATGAGGATGTTGACCAAAAATCATGAAGTTTGACTGTATGTTGACCACAGTTGACTTTTTGTCCAATACAACTGATTTTCAACCATCTGAGCAATTGTCTGAGGAAATTTGACTTCTGAGGCTTGAAACTTGACATGGAGAATCTTTGAAGCATATGAGGAGGCATGATGAACACTAGAGGTGTTGGAAGTCCATCTTGATCTGAGAATCACCAAACCCTAGTTTGGGTTGATTGTCTAGGAGAGGGTTTGTCTGATCAACCCTTGAGGAATCCTTGAGTATGGATGTATGAAATATCTTGAGAAGATGGAGGGCAAATTTTGGGGTATAACAGCTTCCCCTGTTCAATCTTCTTGTACTGGAAGGGTTAGATTGACATGCGTGCCTTTTGCGACCTGGAAGTAGAAGATGATTGAACACTCGAGTACACCTGAAAATTTGCACTCGCTGCTGGCTGATGGCGCGGGAATCGGCTTACAGATGCCATTTGGAGAAGTTGGAGACTTCGCTGGGGGAATGAGTCGTATGCTAGACTTGAGATTGTTGTATGGATAGGAGAACTGGCGGGGATGGGCTTAAGATGCCATCCAGAGGGATTGATGCTGGGGAGTGAGTCGTACGCTAGGCTCGGTAGATGTTCTGGAAGCGGGAGGAGCATGGAGATGGGCTTAAGATGCCATCCGGAGGAAATTGTACATTAGACTTCGTGCTCATCTTTGAATGAAGTTATTGGTTTGTATTGGTTTTTTAACCAAATATGTAGCATTCTAAAGGTGGAGAAATGTTGACAAGTAGTCGGAGATGGGCTTAAGATGCCATCCGAGGAAACTGAGTCGTATGATAGACCCTGTAGTTGCTGTTGATAATAAGAGAGGGTCAGAATACATCTTCGTGCTGAGTACTCTGAGGAAGTAGTAGCTGGTAGCATGTGGATATCTTCCCTGTTGTGCATCGGGTGTTGGTCCACTGTCTGTCATCGGAGGATAACTTGTGATCGTTCGGATAGGGTTTCCCGTCTGGCTTCGGGTATTAATCCTGGATCCGTTGTCGGAGGACAACGAGGGTGGTCGTTCGGATAGTTTTCCCGTTTGGATTCGGGTCTTAATCCTGGACCAGTTGTCGAAGGACAACTAGGGCGGTCTTTCAGATAGCTTTCCCGTCTGGATTCGGGTCTTAATCCTGGACCAGTTGTCGGAGGACAACTAGGGCGGTCTTTCAGATAGCTTTCCCGTCTGGATTCGGGTCTTAATCCTGGACCTGTTTGCGTCAGAAGTGATTTTCACCTGTTTTGGAGAAAACAAGAGAAACTTTTGATAGAATATTGTTAGTCTTATGCAAGGTATGATGCATGACGACGTGTATGAATGACATATGCACAAGTTATGACTTTTATGAATAATGTATGAATGATAGATGTTGTGGTATTTCAAAACATATCCATCTTGAAGAAGATGCGGATGTTCTGCTTGAGGATTCCTGACTTCTGTTTGGGGATGAAACGGATGGAAATCCTGAGAAGAAAGATAACTTTGATTCCTCCGGTGCACTATCTGACCAAGTCTTGAGCCTAGAAATTGTTGAGGATGGTAGAGATCGAGAAACACGTTGTCGAGGATCTCATACATAGACCCTGCTGGGGAGAGTCTAGAGGAGTGCTCTACTGGGGATCTTGCGCGTAAATCTTGCTGGAGAGTATTTGATAATTGCTGAGAGACCGGGTTAGAAGAATCTGGAGCTCGTTGGAATCTCTGGCTGAGGTATAAAAGGTGTAGGCTTCCTCCGATGCACTATCTAACCAAGCTTCAAGTCTGGATACTACTGCTGGAGAAAAAGGGAATTGTTGAGAGATACTTTGTTGGGGATAAATACCTTGGTTGGGGATGAAGTGCTTTTGCTCGGAGACTGATGTAACATGATTTTAGTCGGGTGGAATCACTGCTCGGGGATTCACCTCTACTCCGCTGGGGAAGGTTTGTGGTGAGTGACACCTCTGTGGGGATTACGCTCTGTGGGGAAATGCATTGGGGACTTTCGTTGTCATCTCAATTCTTGGAGCCTGTAGCAATTACTTTGTTATGTTTACTTTTCGCATGTTCGTGAATAGATTTTTATTGTCAAATGCATATAATCATTCAAAGCAAACGTTGGACTTTATGCAAACGACAACAGCAAGAATTGTAAAGAGAAAGAAACTTGTATTTATTTGAAACGTGGCGTATGGCCAAGTAGTCTGTATACAAAAGAAAAGCTATGGGGAAACAATCTCGTTAAGTTCCAACTATGCTAGTACTCATATATTTCAACTATCTCATCTCATTGCTGTCAGTAGAAAGTGAGTGAATTGATTTTCACCATTTGAATCTTGAATGCTGATAGTAGTCTGAAAGTAGGTGATCGGAAGAGACATAGTCGACGCTTAAATCCTAACTTTTGCCTAGACCGCCCTTCGGGTTTCGGTCTGGGATACCCTTTTTGCCCTAGCCGCCTTTTCGTGTTTTCGACTTGCCGGTGTACATGTTTTGTATATATCCTTAACTTTTGCCCGAACCCTTTTGGTTCGCCAGATGCCCTATTTTTGCCTAGGTCACCGACCTAGCGGGTCTCATTATGCGTAGTATTTTTGACTATGTCGCGTTCACGGTGTGGGAAGTCTTCACCATCCATGGTGCTAAGTATCATAGCTCAAAAATCTTCTTGACTACAAACGGTCCCTCGTGGGTGGGAGTCCATTTGCCCCTGGGATCACCTTGTGGAAGAATGATGCGCTTGACTACTAGATCACCAACTTGGTAGACTCGGTGCTTGACCTTCTTGTTAAATGCTCTGATCATTCGGTTTTGATAGATCTGTTCATGACAGATGGATGCGAGTCGTTTCTCATCAATCAGGTTAATCTGGTCAAGGCGAGTCTGGACCCAATCGTCTTCGCTTAACTCTGCGTCCTGGAGGACTCTGGTTGAGGGTACTTGAACCTCGATGGGTAGGACTGCCTCCATACCGTATACAAGAGAGAAAGGAGTTGCCCCTGTTGATGTTCGTACTGTAGTGCGATAACCATGAAGAGAAAATGGTAACATCTCATGCCAATCTTTGTAAGTCACCGTCATTTTCTGTATAATCTTCTTAATGTTCTTGTTGGCGGCTTCCACTGCGCCATTCATCTTAGGCCGATATGGAGAAGAATTGTGATGCTTGACGTTGAACTGCGTGCAGAGTTCAGTGATCATCTTATTGTTGAGATTGGAACCGTTATCTGTGATAATCCTTTCGGGAGTGCCATACCGACAGATAAGATTATGCTTAATGAAACGAGCCACGACATTCTTGGTAACAGATGCGAACGAGGCTGCCTCTACCCACTTGGTGAAATAGTCAATCGCCACAAGGATGAAACGATGTCCGTTGGATGCTGTGGGCTTGATTTCTCCGATCATGTCAATGCCCCACATTGCAAAAGGCCAAGGAGCTGTTAGAACATTTAGAGGTACTGGAGGTACGTGCACTTTGTCGGCATAAATTTGGCATTTGTGACAAGACCGAGCATAGCGGTGACAATCAGCTTCCATGGTGGACCAATAGTAACCTGTTCTCAGAATCTTCTTAGCCATTTTATGTCCACTGGAGTGGGTACCAAATGCGCCTTCGTGTAACTCTTCTGTGATACGTTCTGCTGTTTTCCAGTCTACACAGCGAAGTAAGCACAAGTTGTGGTTGCGTTTGTATAAGATGTCGTTGCTGAGGAAGAATTTGGATGCAAATCTTCTCATGAACTTCTTCTCGTTGACAGATGCCCCTGCGGGATATTCCTGAGCCTCAAGATACCTCTTCACATCGTAGTACCAAGGTTTCTCTTCTGTATCAAGCTCATAACAGTATGCTGGTTCGTCAAACTTCTCAATGATGATCTGGGGAGCCTCGTTGTCCCATCTGACCTTGAACATAGATGACATAGTAGCTAACGCGTCTGCCAACTGATTCTCTTCTCGGGGAATATGATTGAAAGTGATCTCTTCGAAGTAGGGGATCAAACTCAAAACATGCTCTCGATATGGAATGAGATTCGGATGCTTCGTATCCCACTCGCCCTTAATCTGACTGATCACTAAAGCTGAATCTCCATACACTTGCAAGAACTTGATTCTTAAGTCAATAGCAGCTTTAATACCCATAATGCACGCTTCGTATTCGCCATGTTGTTGGTGCAACTGAAACACAATCTGGCGGTGAAAGGAGTGTGTCCGCCTGTAGGGGATGTAATGATGGCGCCAATGCCATTGCCAAGTGCGTTTGAGGCTCCATCAAAGACCATGGTCCATCGGGATCCTTGTTCAGGTCCTTCGTCTAGGCCTAGTTCTTCACAATCTGTAATTAGTAAAACATCTTCATCTGGAAATTCGAATTGCATAGACTGATAGTCATCTATGGCTTGATGAGCCAAATGATCGGCTACTACACTTCCTTTGATCGCTTTAGAAGTGTCCGGATGTCGATTCGTCAAGATCATCCGCCATCTTTCTATTCTTCCGGAGAGATGGTTTCTCAAATATGTATTTTATCGGATCCATCTTGAAATCAACAAGGTAGTGTGAGTCAACATATCTTGTCTTAGTCGTGAGAGCCCAAGCCAAAGCGTTGCACCTTTTCTCGGTGAGTATCTTGCATCACGATCGGTAAATTTTGCTAAGGTAGTATATTGCATGCTCTTTCGACTGACTCGTCATGTTGCCCCAACACACACCCCATTGAGTTCTCTAATCAAGTACATGATAAGAGGTCTTTCTTGGCGGGAGGCATCGGGATAGGAGGATTACAGAGGTACTCCTTGATTTTGTCAAAAGCGATCTCGCAATCGTCGTTCGATTCCATTGCTTGATCTTTCTTCAGCAACTTGAAGATTGGCTCACAAGTAGCAGTTAGGTGTGCAATGAATCTGGCAATGTAATTCAATCGGCCCAAGAAACCTCTGACTTCCTTCTCGGTGTGGGGAACTGGCATTTCTTGAATAGCTTTAACCTTGGCAGGGTCAACCTCAATACCTTTACCACTGACAATAAACCCTAGGAGTTTACCGGATCTGACTCCAAAGGTGCACTTGTTGGGGTTAAGTCTCAACCTGTACTTCTTCAACCTGTCAAATAGTTTCTGCAAATGATCAAGATGTTCTTCTTCAGTCTGTGATCGAGCTATCATGTCATCGACGTAGACCTCTATCTCGTTATTAATCATGTCATGGAATAAAGTCACCATAGCACGCTGATAAGTGGCACCCGCGTTCTTCAGTCCGAACGGCATAACCTTGTAGCAGAAAGTGCCCCACTATGTAACGAAAGTAGTCTTTTCCATGTCTTGAGAGCCATTTTGATCGATTGTAACTGGAGAAACCATCCATGAAGGATAAAACCTTATGCTGAGCGGTGTTGTCAACCAGAACGTCAATATGAGGAAGTGGAAAATCGTCTTTCGGACTTGCTTTGTTCAGATCTCTGTAATCCACACACATTCGTACCTTGCCATCCTTCTTGGGTACAGGCACCACATTCGCAACCCATTGTGGATAAGAAGTAACGGCTAAGAAACTGGCGTTGAACTGCTTCATAACTTCGGATTTGATTTTCTAAGACATCTCAGGACGCATCGAGAACCTTCTTTCAGGAGAAAACCCTCTTTGTCGGCAATCGGTGTACCACAATATCAATGTCCAAACTGTATGTCTTCGTATGACCAAGCAAAAACCTCAATATAGTCTCGTAGCATCTGAACCAATCTTTCTTTAACACTGTTCCCAAGACCCGCTCCTATCTTGATCTCTTTTCTGTCTTCGTCAGTACCTAGATTCACAACCTCAACTGCTATTCGTGTGGTGTAACTCGATCTTCTTTTGCATCGACAAGTTCTCCGGCACTTCACAATCTTCCTCATTTTCGTCTTCGCTTGGTAGATCGGATTATCAAGTCATATTTAGCAATAGCATAGCTGTTATCAACGAGATTCGAGTGAGTGTATCACGTGGATGTGTGTAAGAAACACATAGCTTTTGAAGGGTGATAAAGTAAAAGAAAACAACAATTGAATGCAAAAGTCCAACGATTTTATTGAATGAAAATATGCAAATGACAGATAATAACCCTCACAAACGAGCCATGATGCCCCGGGCAAGGCATTAGGCTTTAGAGTTCATTGTTCAAAACATAGAAAATACGAAAAGCAAAACAAAACAAGAGCATTTACTCCTGTCTAAAGGAGATTGGTATGATGTCTTCAGTCTTCCAATTGCTGAGCCCCTTGTCTAGAGTTGGGAAGATCCACTTGCTGATGTCGAAGTCGTAGTCGTCGTCTTCTATAGCATGGATTCCACTCTGACTGATGCAGAAAGGAAGTTGGCCGGCACGTCCGCAGCGTATCATCTTCTGACCCTTGATAGTGAAGCCTAAACCAGTCTTGTCAAATTTGAGAGGAAGATCAGGGAGCTGACCCCAAATAGTACTAGCTCCTTCTTCAACTGCAGCTTGAGTATCTTTCAGCGAGGCCATCCTAGGCGGGACTTTAGCAACTTCAGAGGTGTGGGGAGTCAACAGGCATGACTCTGGGGATTGTTTCAAAAGCTTGACAAGGAGTCTCGTAGAATTCACCCTCCACCTCGAGGTATCGGAATGACTGTAGATGACTGACCATATATTCTTCTTCACCACATACTGTGACAACCTTCCTTTCACCGGTACTTGCCGATGTAAGGTAGAAATATGGCGCCCATGTATCCAAGGCGCCCAAGTAGGAAAGAGTAAGGGACGGATGTCCGTGACAAAGAAAGTAGAGTCAAAAGTCCGAACCGACTTTAACAGTGAATGAGCTCTCAATCGTTCGCTTAGAACCATCAAAAGCTCTCACGATTATATCACCGGGTCTCGAACCAACCCTTCGATATCAAGTCGATCAAAAGCGGTCTTGAAAGGATATTCGGAGGCCGGTATCAACCAAAACATGAGATAAGGTAGTACCCTTGCATTCAACAGAGATGTGCAAGGCTTTGTTGTGTTTCTTTCCGGCAGGAGTCAGATCAGCATCGGAGAAACCTAGGCCGTTGTTGGCAGCCAGGCTAGCAATACAAACTTCAAACTGGTCAGTAGTAGTGTCTTGCGGTACGTGAGCATTCTTCAGAAACTTCACTAAGGCATTAGCATGAGCCTCAGAGCACAAGAGCAGAGCAAGCATGGAGATCTTGGATGGAGTCTGTCCCAACTGCTCCATAACATTGTAGTCACTCTTCGTGATAATCTTCAGAATTTCCTCCATTTCTTGTTTGGAGGTGTCTTCAGTAACTTCCTTTGGTACTTGGTCGAGCGGGATGAGTCACGGTTCTTTCCTCTAGCTTGGGAATGGGTTGAATAATGGAATGCGAGGGAGTCGCGGTGTCCTTTGGAGGAGAGATATCTGGAGAGAATACTCTTCCGGTTCTTGTCACCTTACTTGATCCGGTGATGTTGTCAATGTCAGGAACGGTAGCTTCAACTGTAAGATCTTCAATAGTCAGAGGGTCTTGCTTGACGCCATGATAGTAAACATCAGCTCCATAATTCCAAGGGATAGCCTTGTCAAAGGAATATGGAACTGGTCCGGGAGAAGTAATGATGAGAGGTGCCACTCTAGGCACAGGATCTGTAGAGGAAATCGTCACCCCATCCGGTCACCTTAACATCTTCAATAGGAATCTTGTAGCTTTCAGGAATAGTGTACTTCACCATGTAATCATACTTTCCACTTCGCTTCCCCAAGGTATCCCACACAGATGGTGCAGTTTCATTCACCTCCTCGATCTTCAACTTAGACATATCTTCACACAGCTTCTGCACAGGTGGTTTTAGGAATAGTATCTCACGGTTATCCATCATGCACTGAACACGTCTTCTCAACCAAGCACAACCATCAGGTGCAGATGGGCACCAACGACAATTCTCTGGGCATCCTGGATTGACACCAGCTTGTAGCAAATTCTTCTTAACAGTCATCAGAGGAATGGTCAAGTCATCTATGTTGAAAATGTAAGTATCCTCACCAACAGCATTGGAACTCTTGTCATGGTTAGGCATGGGCGCGTTGATCACATTCGGAGTCTCAACAGGAGGATCAAATTCAATCTGCTTAGCTTCAATCATATCTTGAATCTTGTTCTTCAGAGCCATTGGAATGGTAAGCACACTTAGCATTAGGATTGTATCTCGGAGAGGAAGTGTTGATATTTTGAGGAGGATCCCTCAAGGTTATCAGCTCTGCTTTCAACATGTGTTGCAAGGCTTGCGACAATGGCATGTTGATCTTCGTAAACTGTCTTCGCGACGCGTTCTGGCTACGCGCGTTATCTCGCTGAGGTTGTGCTGATGTAGGATTAGAGATCACAACTGCCCCCCACAGATTGAGCACGGTCGGTCTTGGCTCGGCTTTTCTGACCAAACACAGTATTAGTCTCCTTCTTACCACCAAAAGATCTCTTCGCAACATTTGAAGATGACTCTATCTGAATCTTTCCACTCTTAATACCGGCCAACGCTCTCTGTCAATATCAACTCGGTGAATCCGGTGAAGAGTTTCCAATCGATGATTGAAGAATGGGCGGTCATTCCCATAAACATATCAACCAATTCCCTATTGACAAGGGTGGTGAACTCACCGCTAAATCTCTCCATTTCTGAGCATACTCCTTAAACTTCTCATCATGACCCATAGACATGCTCTGTAGTTGCATGCGAGTGGGTGTCAATTCAGCATTATACTCATATTGCTTGTAGAAAGCATCTGCTAAGTTACTCCAGGTACGGATACGATCATTCTCTAGCTGATAATACCATTCCAATTGAGTTCCGGACAAACTCTCTTGAAAATAGTGCATCCACAACTTTCTGTCATCAGTGTGGGGGTTGATTTTCTGAACATAGGACTTCAAATGCAGCTTTGGACAAGAAATGCCATCATATTTGGCAAAAGTTAGAACTTTGAACTTGGGGGGAATCACCACACCAGGGACAAGACTCAGATCATCAAAATTCAGCCCGGACATCTTCAGGTTTTCCACAACGTTCAGACGGTCTTCAAGTTGTTTGTACTTATCATCTTCATCAGAGTACTGGCTATAGTCAGAGCGATCCTCTCCTTCCTTCTCAGGCTCACGCTGGTCATCTTCATTACCCTTGACACTCCCCTCATTCTTGACACTTCCTTCTGAGAGCTATATCCGACTAACCCTTTTAGGACCACCTTTGTAGCGTCTGCCCATGTTGAGAAGACCAACAACCTTCTTCTTTCTGTTGATGAACTTCTTCAGATCTTCTTGGACTTGGACCAAGCTAGTGAACATCTGCTGGAACTGAGCATTCTGAGCCTGGAGATCTCTGACAGACTGTTCAAGAGCCATTTCTGCTAAAATAAATAGCGAGCAAATGAGAAAATCGATCTTCAATGTACATGTTATGAGATGTTATGTTATGATATGCAATGTTTATGTGAATGCAATGCGATGTTTTCAAGGACCTTAGAGATTTAAATTTGTTAAACAAGCAATGAACAAACATCTATTAGTTCTCTTTTTATTCTTTTTCTTTTTAAGTACAAAAGATAGTCCAGAACAATAAAAGAAAACATATAAATCCTAAAGCTCTAAGTCTCCCATGGGCGCTTCCTCTTGGTGCCGAGGTAGGCGTTGATGTTTCGCTCCTCATGAAGTAGCTTGGTCAACTCTAACACTTTCTTCTCACTTGCATAGCACTGAGCTTCGAACGTATCCCTTTCTTCTTTAAGCTGAATCCAGGATCTCTTCAAGTCTTCAAAATCAGTAGGCATGTCGGGATGGAGAACAATATAGGGTACGTCACCTATAGCAACAGGTTCCATAATTACGGGTAAAACAAGCGTGAATGGCATCATGAGGTTTTGAGCTCGAGCTCGCACCCATTTGAGGTAAGGTTCCCAAGGAATGGATTTTTGGTGCCCCAAAGTGTTAGTGTTTTAAGTTGGCATCAATTTTGGTAAAACTAGGCTTTAACAATGTCATGATGGATGTCATGACATTCAGAGATTGAAGATAAATCCCTGGACAAGGATGGTAAAAGTACACTCAACGGAAGCTAAAGTCAGGAAATTCTAGAAAGTGATCATGATGATGTTATGACATTCATGTGACATTCTCTGCAGAATCGCTTTTCCCGAGTTTTTTCGTGAAGTTTGTTGAGCATTTTATTTATGTCTTTACTATTAGAAAGCATGCTCACGTGGCTGCTAGGTTAATCTTGATTAAACCTAAATTGGTTGTGAAACAAACCATGTTTTTAGGAGAAAATTAAGTGAACCCTAGCTATCTTTATGGAAGCCAATCTCAAGATTCGTAATTGCTTCTATATAAAGAATTCAACCCTTATTCTACGTACGCTGGATTCCATTGAAGACATTGAAGGCTTTTGTTTGTGTCTTTAAGGTTAGTAACAGTTGGTATTGTGTAATTCTAGTTTCTCTTGTGAGCCAAGCAACTATCAATTGATAAGTGCATTGGACTAGGATTTGTTGTAAGGGTAGTTTATCACCAAAGCTTTAAAGCACGAGTGTTTGTCTCTTGATTGAAGCTTTGAAGCAAGATCAAGATATTTTATTGAAGTGTGTCTTCACAATTCAATTAGTCAATAGGTTGATATCACGCGGTGATTGAGGGGAGTGAGTAGGAACTCGGATCTAAGTAGGACTTAGGTTGAAGTGTCATTGGGTAGGGATTAAGTGAGGAGTTGTAAACGGCGAGTTTAACTCGAACCGATACTACTAATAGTGAATTTCCTCCCGGCTTGGTAGCCTCAGGTAGGTTTGTTAGAACCGAACGGGTGAACAATTTATTGTGTTATTTATCTTTCTATATTCTGTGAATTGTCAAAGCGATATCGGATCATTCTGTGACATTTCAACAAAGGGCACACCGCTTGTTATTTCGGGTGAGATCTAGGGATAATAGTTTCGCATAATGGATAAAGAAGCGGGTTGGAGAGACCACCCATTCGGATGGGTCTAATTATGAGTCTTGGAAGCCTCGTATGGTTGCCTTCTTAAGATCGGAGATATCAAGGCTTGGAGAGCTGCGATAAAGGATGGAAACATCCAACCAAGGTTGAGAAAGATGGGACTACTGCCTTGAAACCCGAGGAAGAATGGAGCAAAGAGGAAGAGGAGCTTGCCGGGAATTCTAAAGCATCGAATGCTTTATTTAATGGTATTGATGAAATATCTTCGGTTCATCAATGTGAGCCAAGGATGTGGGACACCCTCAAAACTACTCATGAGGGGACATCCAAGGTGAAGATGTCAAGACTCCGATGCTTACTACCGTTTGAAAATTTGAAGATGAAAGAAGATGAGACTATTCATGAGTTCCACATGAATATCTTGAGATAGCCAACACCTCGGAGCTCGGGTGAAAAGATGTCGAGGAGAAGTGGTAAGGAAAATTTCGATCCTTGCCTAAGAGATTTGCAATGAAAGTAATCGCAATAGAGGAGGCACAGGACATCACAACTTGAAGGTTGAAGAACTTGTTGGATCTCTTATGACTTTTGAGATGGGAATCGGTGAGAATCGATAAGAAGAATAAAAGCATAGCCCTTGTATCCAATAATCAAGAGGAGTGCAAGAAGGGTGATGAAGAGAAGATATCCGCCATAGCTATGCTTGGAAGACAGTTCAACAAGCTCATCAAGAGAATTGATCCAAGGTCAAGGTCAAATGTCAAGGACATTCCATCGACATCAATGAGATCTTATGACTCAGCAGAAGATCCGTGTCAAGAAAAAAAGTCAAAGCAAGAAAGTCCAATGTCATGAATGTGAAGGATTTGGACATATTAAAGTCGAATGTCCCACCTTTCTAAAGAAACAAAAGAAAGGAATGGTGTCACTTGGTCCGATGGTGATTCGTGAAGTGAATCGAGGAAGAAGGTGCCAAACTTGTCAACGCTCTCCCGAGTGTACAACTCGATATGGATTCTAGTGATGAGGAAGTGACATTTGAAGAGCTTCTTTGAAACTACTGTCGTATAAAAATGGTGAAGCATGTCGACAAAATGAGGAGCGAAAAAGTGATTGAGAAGTTGGGTCGAGAATGTGAAGTTGAAGGTGAGAAAGAGGAAAACACACTATAAATCACCTCAATAGTGATATTGTTATGTGAATTCCAAACTTGATCGATGTCTAAGTCATCAAAATGTTGACATCCGCTCGATAAGTTGGAAGAAATTCTTCACTTGGACAAATGCGGAAATAAGCATGGTCTAGGATATGTGGTGAAAAGCAACCTGTTGGTGACATTAAGAAGAAGAGACATAGGAAAACAATGTCAAAGCAGTGTCACAACCCAAAACAGAAATGTGTCCTATGTGACGCAAAGAGATTTGCAACAACCGTGAATGGAACAAACCGGAAGTCAATGACAAAGAAGATGTCATATCACAAGCCGGTGAAGTGCACAGGTATATGAAGACTAAGAAGTTTGTCTATAACAAAAGGAAGAATGACCTAATGAACCAATGTCAAAGCAGATGTCACAACATTGGATTCAACATCAAAATCATAGAAACCCTCCAAAAGTTTCAAAGATGGAGATGTTATTATTGTGGAAGGTTTGGCCACATAAAGTCCACCGCTATAGGCTACATGGGTATCCTAATCAAGTTCCTTATGTGAAACCCAAGTCCAACAAGGCATCACACTCTCACAAGTGGAAGAAGAAGAAGACTACAGCTCTGATAGCACAGTCTTCTCTTAGAGTACCTTCCAAGGAAGATTGGTACTTTGAAGGGTGTTCCAAGCATATGACCGAGACAAAATCTTCTCAATGATGTTAAGCCTCATTCTACCAGCCTTGTTACCTTTGGGGATGGAGCTAAAGGAGAAATCAAAGGTGTTGGAAACTCAAACTGGTTTGGAGTTCCAAACCTGAATGGAGTACTGCTGGTAAAAGGTTTGACTGCAAATCTCATTAGCATAAGTCAGCTATGTGATATGGGATTCATAGTCAACTTTACTAAGACTGAATGTCTTGTGATTAATGATGAACAAGCAGTGATTATGAGAGGAGTCAGATCAAAGGACAACTGCTACTTGTGGGAATCTGAGAACCCCACTCTGCCATCTATGTGCTCAACAGACAAAGATGACGAGAAAGTGAAGTTGGGGCAAAAAGAAACTGATCAGCCACACCTCAGAGGGATGGGAAGGATCAGTTCCATAGAGGGAGTCAGAAGATTACCAAGAATTCACATGGGAAAAGGGAAAATCATGGTAATTGTCGCTGAAGAAATCGAATGTCACACTCAATGTCCAAACATTTGATCACTCCTGAAGTACTAAAGCAAAGCACTAGGTTCTGGCATGAAAGGTTGACCAAGTGTCTTACTGTGAAATGTTGCAGGAGAAAAGTATTGGATGAAATCCTCATTGTCAAAGGAGGAAATAGCATGGTGACTTCAATCCATGGTAATCACTTGGTATCTAAAGAAGTCTCAGACACAATGATGGATGACTCAACACTTCTTTCACAGAACAAGTGTGCAAAGAATTGTGTCAAGAAGCTTGGAATGAAGAATGACAGCCACACTAGGACTATCACCCTTCCTCTTTTGAAGGTGTCCAAAAGAACAAGTGGAAAAGGAGTTGATCAAAGCTTGTGTAAAAGGATTTCTGTTGGATGTGTCCCCTTGAGAAGCAATCTTATTTCTTGGATCAGCAAGAAACAAAACTGTGTGTTCCTATACAATGCTAGAGCTGAACACATAGCAACTGATAGCAATTGCTATAAGATGATCTGGATGAAGCAGATACTGATTGAGTACAATGTCATACAGGATGTCATGACATTGAACTGTGATTGCACCTGAGGCCAGCCAATTTAAGACCTTAAGGGACAAATTGGGTATGTGTCAATATGAGGAATTGTAGCAATTAACTAGGGTAACAGCAAGGGATGAAAGGGATTGTGTATTTCAATTACCTATAAGTGGGCCATTTAGGTATTTTCATCCTCATTTTAAAAAATCCAAGAATAGGAAGAGACATCCATATATAAGAGTTTCTCCATTTGAAAGTAGCATCCCCTTTACTTCTTCTAAAAGAAACTCAATCCCTTGCCAATTTCGCCTCACTCCCACAACCATCATCGAAAAATGTCTTCATCCTCCTCATCATCTCAACAATCAGGATCTTCATCTCCTTCCATGAATGAAGTTAGGTCAAAAACTGAAACCATGCAAGCTGAAGCATTAACAGTTACTCCACTGCGTACCCTGGCAACTGACCCAGAAAGAGTCAAGAAGCTACGCACAAGAAATACAAGAAGGGCACAGGCATCCCCTTCTGGTAAGACTTCTATTCCATCATCCTCCTCTCCTAGGACTAGGTCAGTGCATGAGGCTATAGCTAGGATAGTGTCTGATATCCTAAATGAGAATAGGTCATGCAGGGGTTTGGCCTCGAATCATAAGTCTGCTAGCCCTAGCTTAGCAGTTGATCCAGATGTCAATGAGAATGTCAAGACATCTGGTGATGATGTTGATTCCCCTATAAAAAATGATGTAAATCCTCCTGATCCAGCTCCTGAAGGTTGTAACGATGATAAAGAATCTCCTGCTGAAAATGTGAATGAGATTTCTGATGAGGTTCTTGAGAAATCTTCAGATCATAGTGGTTCTGATAAAGCTCCTGCTGCCTCTGCTGACAACATATCTGATGGCATTCTTGAAGATTCTCCTGAGAAGAACACCAATCAAAATATGGTGTCTCACGTCATCAACCTAGATGAGGACTTCTCTGATAATGACCTCATAGCCAAGGTTAATCCCAGATTGCTAAAAGGGTAATGACTAGGAAAGGGAAGAAAAGTGCTCAAAGCCCTGCTCAGAGAAGGTTTCTGACTTCTCATAAGTCTCCTAAGGCCGGGACAAGACTTGATGAAACTGTAAAGAGAAGGCTAAAACCTCCAAAGGGAAGAATAAGATGAAGAGTACAGGTGGTTCATCTAAGGCAAAGAGCACCTCAATGGTGAAGAAGAGGAAGGCACCTGAGCCATCAGAACATGATGATTCTGACCTTGATGCTACAGAGAATGTCTCTGACATTCACTCAAGAAAGAGGCCTCTTGGGAAATTGCCTATTGGCCTGGTGGCAATTGACAACATTTCCTTCCACCACCCCGAGTGCTAGCGGTGGAAGTATGTATGTGAAAAGAATTGCTCTAGAAAGAGAATTGAACAATAGTGCCCTCGAATGCAAAGATGTTATGGAGCTAATCAAGGAAGTGGGTGATGAAAATGGTCAAGTTTTCTAATTGTTATGATGCTTTGGTGAAAGAGTTCATTGTGAACCCGACAATTGATCGATGGGAGATCGAAGACTTCAGATGTGTATGTGAGAGGAAGAAAAGTAAAGTTTTCCCAAGTATAATCAACACCGATTTGGGAAGATCGATAATGCTCAACCCGAGCTAGAAGAGACCGATAATAAAGTATGCCAAACAATTACCAAGCAAGTAAAACACGGCTGTGAAGGAAAGCTTCGCTAGCAAGTTAAGTGTCAAATTTGCCATCTTGCACAAGATAGGTGCAGCCAACCGGGTTCCCACAAATCACAAGTCCACCATCTCCATTGGTCCGGTTATCTATCTATGTTGGCACTAAAACAAAGTTTGACTATGGCACTTATATCTTCGAGCAAACCCTTAAACATGCCGAGAGCTATGCAATTAAGGGACCAATAGCATTTCCATCTCTCTTGTGTGGTATTATAACCGATCAATACCGACATTCGGGAAATAGAGATACGCAAAGAGTTCCCGCCTTGGCTTCCACTACAAGCTATTTCAAGGAAGCATGTTCGACATTGTCATGACATCACCGAGACATCAAATGTCAAAGCAAATTCTAAAAGCGATGTCATAGCCGTGCTAAAGGAGACCAGGGAACTTGAAGCAAGGAAGCAGACTTGAAGCTCGATCTCTACTCTTGAAAAGAAGAAGACAGAGGTTGAGGAAGAAAGGATTGCGATGAGCCATCCGGTGAAAAGATGGATGTCGATGGGGATGTGATCTGATCAAGCAACGCGCTAAAGAAGGATCCAAGAAGCCTCCTTCCACTTCTTCGGAGAAGAGAGCACCGAAATGTTGCTAGTCTTTATGTGCCCCGATTGCCTCATTACTTGGTTTTTATTCATCAAATTTTCCTTCTTGTCCTGTTGTTTCCAATCTGTATGTTGGATGACTGTAATTGTGTTGACAGATATGTAACCCTTGAATATTTATGTTCATTGTTTGGGGCAATTGTATTGTTTCCTTTGGCCCTTTATGGCTAAAAAGGGGGAGAAGAAGAAATACTGTGGGAAGTATTAATGTTTGGGAAACTGTATGGGGGGATTGTATGGCCTAAAATTTTATGGCCTGTTTGTTTAAATTTTGTTTGTGGGCAATTGTGGGAAAATTGTGGGATTCTTGTATGGGTAGAATTTATCTTCTCTTAGTTCTAGGTACTTAAAGCTTAGGAAAGCTTAGGGAAACTCAGAACTAGGTAATAGTCTTCTGCTGCATTTGTACTCTGATAGGTCTAGTTGTTTTAGCCAAAAATGTGCCAAAGGGGGAGTTTGTTAGTGTTTTAAGTTGGCATCAATTTTGGTAAAACTAGGTTTTAACAATGTCATGATGGATGTCATGACATTCGAGATTGAAGATAAATCCTGGACAAGGATGGTAAAAGTACAACTCGGAAGCTAAAGTCAGGCCGAAATTTCAGAAATGTGATCGATGTCATGACGGATGTTATGACATTCGGTGACATTCTGCTGCAGTCGCTTTTTCTGAGTTTTTCAGAAGTTTGTTGAGCATTTTATTTATGTCTTTCGTTATTAGAAAGCATGCTCACGTGGCTGCTAGGTTAATCTTGATTAAACCTAAATTGGTTGTGAAACAAACCATGTTTTTAGGAGAAAATTATGAACCCTAGCTATCTTTATGGAAGCCCAACATCAAGATTCGTAATTGCTTCTATATAAAGAATTCAACCCTTATTCTACTACGCCTCTGGATTCCATTGAAGACATTGAAGGCTTTTGTTTGTGTAATTAAGGTTAGTAACAGTTGGTATTGTGTAATTCTAGTTTCTCTTGTGAGCCAAGCAACTATCAATTGATAAGTGCATTGACTAGGATTTGTTGTAAGGGTAGTTTATCACTCAAAGCTTTAAAGCACGAGTGTTTGTCTCTTGATTGAAGCTTTGAAGCAAGATCAAGATATTTTATTGAAGTGTGTCTTCACAATTCAATTAGTCAATAGGTTGATATCATGCGGTGATTGAGGGGAGTGAGTAGGAACTCGGATCTAAGTAGGACTTAGGTTGAAGTGTCATTGGGTAGGGATTAAGTGAGGAGTTGTAAACAGGCGAGTTTAACTCGAATTGATACTACTAATAGTGAATTTCCTCCCCGGCTTGGTAGCCTCCGCACGTAGGTTTGTTAGAACCGAACGGGTGAACAATTTATTGTGTTATTTATCGCTTATATTTATCGTGTGAATTGTCAAAGCAAAGGATCTTGTGTCATAACATTCTCTCGTGACATCAAGTATCCGCCGGAATTTCACAAAGTCTTGGTATCGCCTTCTTTACCATGCCCCAAGCGTATGAACCTTCGCTTAATGGAGATCGTGATTGTAGTCGAACACAATATCTTGGAGAAGCATATCATGTGGACCATCTCTTCGAGCAAAACCAAACTACGAGCTAGAGAAGGGTTGTAAGTAATACCTCCCCTTATACCAAGTAGTGGTACATTAGGGAATTCTCCACAACGCTCAATGAATGTGAAGTCCTTTTGAGAGAAAAGACTCCAACGGATATCTGAATGAGAGAGTGACATTAGTCTTTGAGACCACTTCAATCTTTGTTCGTTCTTCAAAACTGATGGAGGAAGGTGCGAAATAAACCACCTGGAAAGTAACGGGATGCAACACATGAGAGTTCCTTGTCTCTTAGTAGTACGAGTATGGAGAGAATGTAGGATGTCTCCAAGTAAAGTGGGCACAGGATTGCGGGTAAGAAACAACTTGATGGCGTTGACATCTATGAATTGATCCGAGTTAGGGAAAAGAACCAAACCATAGATTAGCAGGGCCACAATGTCTTCAAATGCATGGAAACTCATAACTTTGAGGAATTCTCAGGCTTTCTTTATCAGGAACTTGGCAAGCAAACCCTTAACTCCGCTTCTGGTTTCCCAATTGGCTTCAATGTCTGAGCGCTTAAGATGTAAGGCCGATGCAATGTCTTCGTACTTAGGGACCTTTTCCAAACCGGTGAATGGCATTTGGTCAAGAATAGGTACCCCAAGTAGCTTAGATAACTCTTCCAAGGTAGGAACCAACTGATAATCTGGGAATGTAAAGCAGTGGTGTTTCGGATCGAAGAACTGGAATAAGACATGCATCAAAACCGGAGATAACCAAATCAAGAAGATAACCATGTCTTTTGATGAACTGAGCATGGTTGGGAATTTCAGAAACCAATTCTTTGAGCTGAGAAGGTATACCCATGAAGTTAATTCGGATAGTCTTTCTAGAAGCCATAATCCCTACAAAACAGAGCAAAGATAAATCCCTAGGTCCTTGAAATAGTTAGAAATGATATGCAATGCAATGATGTCATGATGTCATGTTTAGCACACACAAACAATTCACACAATGAGCCTAGGTTTAAGGCTTGCATGAGGTATAGGTGATTACCCCACCAAAAGTTTGAGTTGGTTCATCCTGTCCTATAATAGTAACCGGGTTCTAGGAATCTCACATCATTGATCTTTCTCGTAGGCGTTTATTTCAATACGACTACCAAGTGGTCGATCGAAAATATCCCAAAAGTCTGATCTCAATGAGCGTAGCATCGAGTATCAGCCAACCTCGGTCTACACCAAAGCCGGCCATCTCACTACCTTCTAATGGCCAAGATGGGTCAATTAAGGTTCTAAAAGTTTAGTTAGTGCTTGATGACACTACGCAGAAGCCAAATACTATCCTCAACTTGGGAATGAAGAGTATCAGGACATCCAAAGTGTCACACTAACGTAGCCATCATGTTGACCGTTTCGATATACGTCTAACGGTCGCGACGATTTATTGCTACTTACCTAAAAGGAAACTCGGATCCGGGTGTAGGATCCCCCACAAATATAATACCCAAGCAACCCTTAAAGATAAAGCAAGCAAGTCAAACAGAAAGCAATAAAGGTGATTTAGAAATCCCTAAGGCATTCTCTCTTTAGGGTCTTTCCCCAGCAGAGTCGCCAGTTCTGTAACACGGTGAACTGACTTTGTAGGTTTTTGTGTCGCAAATGTGCGAATAGCAAGAGTCGCCACCGACTTTTCTTTTATCCAATTAAGGGAAGGTAAAAAGTACAGAAAAAGACCTTCGTTAGATTCTGAGTAAGGGAGAAGGTTATGAAAAGGGAAGGTATTAGCACCCCTTTCCATCCGTAGTTATCTACGGGCTCTTAGTTGCTCTTAGATCACTTTAAAATTGTGCTTTCTGTGTGTTTGACAAAAAATGTTTTGAAAAGGCATTTCGCTTTGACTTTGTAATGATTCATGTAGGAATGTATACAAAGTGTTTGGAAATGTTTCATTTTGAAAAGAGTTTGAACTTTGACAAAAGTGTGAGGTGTGAAAGTACTTTGATAGAGCAAGCAACTAAAAGTCTTATTACCTACTCAGAAATGGTCGTTTTCGTGCATTATTTTACGTTCCTTTAGAATAGCGCTATCCATACCATTAGTTGGTAGGTAACTCTATCTGTTGGATGTAAGCGGGACATTCGAAGGGACATCGTATGGTCATAGAAAGCAACTTGTATGAAGTATCCTAGCACATTCGAAGGGACTATCATCATTTTTCGTAGGCGACAATCGAGGGTCAAGATCATGTATTCGTAGGCGACATCGTGGGTCTTATGATCTTTGTATCGAAGGGACTATGATGATTTGTTTTGAAGGCAATGGTGCTAGAATACCTCTACGTTCGAGGGACATGACCATTTGAATTCGTAAAGGCAACGAGAGAATTACCCTAAGGGTGCATGTGTGAAAAGAGTGTGTTGATTTGATTCATGTTATCTTGAAAATTAGAGTGAGCTATGTTCAATTTTATCTTGCCATACACGCCTAATTACTAACAGTTTATAAGATGCGGAAAGTAAATTGCAGAAATATAAAGTGCGGAAAGATAAATCCTACGCTATTACATGGCTTTGGGGCAGATACATAATTTAAAATGCGAAAAGTAGAAACCCTAATTAAACTATTACATCCCATAAGCAATTACATAATTGGAAAAAGAAAACGCTAAAAGAAATCGTCCGAAACGGAACAACCTGTGAAAAGATGAGAAATCGGGAAATACAAGGAAATCGAACAAAAGAAAAATGTTAGCAAAAATAATAATTTTTAAATGAGAAAAATATTTCATGCTGGAAATAGCATTAATATGCTAAAATAATTTTTTTGGGATTTTTTGGAGTTAATTTAATAATTAAAAACGAATTAAAAGTGATTTAAATGATAAATTAACAATTAAATTAAATATGCATGCAAAAATAATATTTTTAATTTTATAAATTAAATAAACATTTTCTGGAAATAATGCAAAAAGAGAAATATTTTTTGGTGTTTTTTAATGCATAATAGAAATTATTGAAATTAAATTAAATTGTATGAAAAATATTAAAAGAAATAAGAAAATATGAAAAAATGCAAACATGTGAAAAAAGACTTTGCCATGGCCAGGGATCGAACTCAGGACATCTCCTTCACAACCCCACGCCTTTGCCAACTGAGCTGGAGTGCACGCGTGTCATGGAAGCGAAGCGAGTAGTTTGTAAACAAGTGTCACCTCTTGACTGCACCAATTCCGCGCCAAGCTTCATCTTCTTCGTTTTGAATTTTTGAAAACATAGCGTCGACCTCAGTGCGACGCTATAGTCCCTGCATTTTCCAAAATCAAGCACAGATAATATAAATAACATTCAAGGGTATGAATCGATTGGAAACATCGTTCTGAACACGATGGTGGTGGTCTCATGGTCCAATTTATCCGATTTAAGGAAGCCCTAAATCGAGGCCGAAAACCCTAGCTATGGTGATTCTCGTTCTAAGCCATGGAAACTCAATCAAACTGCCCAGAAAACTTGTAAACTTCGTTCTAATCACAAAAACAACAACAAATCATGTTAAAAATGCATGAGTAATGGAAATCGATTTTGAGAAAAACATGAACAAACCAAATTCGGATTTCGTGATTCTTGATGCTTTTGGATAATGTAAAGGTCTGGAATGCTTCCAGGGATATCAAGGAATGTGTTTGAATCCTCAAAAACAATTGAAACAAGCTGGATCAAGGGCTGCTAGTTGCTTGAGAGGCACGGTTTTTTTGAGCAAGGTTAGGGTTTCTCCAAGCAATTTTTTCGTTCTCCTTCATGTGCTATGCCTTGTACATTTATATTGGATGGAATTGGAGCTAATTTGAGGAAGAAATAATCACCAATCAATGCAAAAAATATTTGATTTTGTACAAAATCAAATTTCATCTTTTTTTGATCAATTTCAATCAATTTCTTGCCAAATCCAATCAAATTTCGAAATTTTCCAGCTTTCTTGGGTTGCTTGGATCTCAAGGATGAGAGAAAAATCAATTTTGCAATTAATTTTGATTTTATACCTTATTTTTGAATTTAATTTGTATTTAAATGAATAAAATCCAAATTAAATAGAAAACTAAAATAAAAATTCGTGGCATTGGGCTTGGATGTTCCAAATTGTATAAGGAACATGTTTGGATGAAGAAAAACTAGGCCCATTTGCAAAATTTTTGATTTTTACAAGTATCTCTCTTTGTGCACTTCTTCAAAATTGCCCAACTTGTGAATAGTGTATCTTGCTCAATTTTCCACATTTTTGAGTGTTCTTGGCCTTTTTGGAAAGCTCTAAGAGTCCTATAACTAACATCTTTGGTTTCATATCAATTGGAGTTTCCATGCTCAATATATCTTCAAAACAAAATGTTGACTTTTTGTTGACTTTGAAAAGGACCTGTAATGTTTTGATCCATGCTTTCCAAATGAAGCATTTTTTGAACATACTTGTGAGACATGAAGTTGTAGAGAATGGAATTTCCATAAAAACAAGAGGTGGTGGAAAAATTTCTAAGAAAGTATGAAGAAGTTATGCTCAGTCAAAGTTTGGTTGACTTTTCACTAAGAAACCCTAATTTAGAAAGTTTGACTTTTGAGCAAATCTTGAGTTTTCTTGATGAATCATGATCAACCCTTGATCAAATGATGAATGTAACTTCAAAATGAGGATGTTGACCAAAAATCATGAAGTTTGACTGTATGTTGACCACAGTTGACTTTTTGTCCAATACAACTGATTTTTAACCATCTGAGCAATTGTCTGAGGAAATTTGACTTCTGAGGCTTGAAACTTGACATGGAGAATATTTGAAGCATATGAGGAGGCATGATGAACATTGGAGGTGTTGGAAGTCCATCTTGATCTGAGAATCACCAAACCCTAGTTTGGGTTGATTGTCTAGGAGAGGGTTTGTCTGATCAACCCTTGAGGAATCCTTGAGTATGGATGTATGAAATATCTTGAGAAGATGGAGGGAAAATTTTGGGGTATGACAAGTTGCACATGATGTTAGGAGAGAACATATTAGGGGTAAAAAAATGGGGTATGACAACACCCAAAGTATCTACGTTACTCTGTAGGAACCTTTTTTCTTTTGAAAATTTGTATATGTGGGCTAAAAAAAGTATATGTACAAAATGGATGGTGGGGGTGAGAAAAAAAGTATTTTTTACATTTTTTTTATTTGATGGACCTTCAAATGAGTTCCAGGTCTACATACCAACAAAGTGCAATGTTGAAATCAAAACCTATGTAGTTCGGGTAAAAAAAGAACTAAAATTGTGTGTTGGTTGATTTTAAGGAAATGGTTTTTAAGAAGAAAGCTACAAATGGCTCAAAAAGTTTGAATGAGGTTATGTGTTTTTTAGTCTTATAAAAATAATATTCAAAGTATTATTAAATGGATTGAAAGTTTATTAAGAAAAGAAGTTTGAAAATGCATGGATCTAAGTCCAAGTTTTTTATGAAAGCGGTTCGAGTTTTGAAAACAATAATCCTTTGGAAAAGAGGGCGAAGATTTTGAAAATGTAAGAATATGGGAGGAGATGAAGAGGCTAACCTATGTACAAAAAGTAAAAAGGTAAGGGTAAAGAAAGATCTAACCGGGTGATAAAATCAGTACTTGGCATCAAGAATCCAATACCACATTCTCATCCTTTATATTACCACACAAGCAACAAATAACCAGACAAAAAAAAACAAGCTTCAAATAAATTAATGCCTCAGATGAATTCATGTCTCAAGAAAAATGGGCAGAGTAACAACTGTATTTGAAGGAAATCCACTCATGATTGAGTATAAACGGAATAACCCGCATACAAGATGATAAACCAAGCAAGACAGAATAACACCAAGATCACAGAAATCTATGAGCTGAGGTAGAGATCCTAATCCTATGTCCAAAGGTTAAACTTCGAGCATAGGGATAACAATCAAGTCCAATTAAAAATCCTTTATGTTTAGGTTGAATTATTAGGCATCTTTCAAAACAAAAAATAAAGCTCAAGTGAGAAAATTCAAAATAACAAGAAAAATAAATACCTCAAATGAGCAAAGGAAAAATGACATAGAAAATAAATGCTCAAGTGAGCAAAGAAAAATGGCATAAAATGTAAATGCTAAAAATAAAGTGCATAAAAATAAAGAGCGGAAAATAAAGGGCGGGAAAATAAAGGCGAAAAAATAAAGGCATAAAGTAAAGTTAATTGTTAGTATTAGTTGTTAGCTAGATGATCATTTTAAAGCTTGTGCATGAAGACTTTCCAGAAGCTTGATTAAAAAATCATAGTGACCACACGATAAGTTTCAGTTGCTTCTTGTCAAGTATATCATCTAAAAGTCAATTGTTAGTAAGGTTAACAAGATGACCATCTTGAAATTTGTCAAGTATATCATCGATTTTGGAACGATCACAACTTGATCAAAGATGATTGAGAATTTAAATTTGACAAAGTTAGTGAAAACTTTCCAGAAGCTTGATTAAAAAATCATAGCGACCACGCGACAAGCATCACAAGTGTTGAACTAAAATCAAAGCTTAAACCATCTTGTGGGGCTTTTGCAAAACATAATGTTTATGCCACCAATTGGTCATTTTCCGATTCGGGACAAAGAAAATAAGATGAAGAAGAAGCAATGTAGTGCTATGATAAGCAATTGCCAAGTGACTTATGTAGAAGTCACCCTACAACGAGGTCAGTCAATGGTGATGTATATGTTGAAAAAGAAAACGAGAAGAATGATATATAGATCATCTTCTAATGTTTGTAAAAACATGTAAAATAAAAAACAATGGGATAATATTAAGAGGGATGGGAAATGATATATCAACTTGGATTATCTTCTTAATAATTCTTCCATCTTTAAGTTCAACCACTCATTTTGGTGGATTAAGGCACAAAATATATTATTAACTCAAAGCACCAAGAATCAACTTTATAATTAATCCTTTGGTAGATTTGAATCAACAATACATTTTTCCAAACTCATCAACAACCAAAGTCCATTGATATTAAAGAGGAATTAAGTATTCTAGACTACAATCCAAGACAATCATCAAAAGAATGGAGTAGAAGAAGAGTAAATATCATAAACAAGTCAAAAACCACATTGTGCACTCTATGCAATCGATTACACTAGGATGCAAATCGATTGCATCAACATCAGTTTTAAAAAAAAATCAAAATGAAGCCCGTGCAATCAATTGCACTACAGTGCAAATCGATTGCACATTGTTAAAAACAGAAAAATCACATTTCTAAATACCAAATTCTTGTTCAAACTTTTCCACAAACACTTTGTGTGTCTTGATTCAATTGAGCACGAAAATTCCAACCAATTTTTGAGAATTTAACATCAATGGAACTAAAAACAAGTTTTCTCAATGAATCAAACCACAAAATCTATCAAGAGATCACATATTCGAAGATGAAGATCAACACTCACCACTTGTAGATCTTGAGAAAATTTGCATGAGTCACACTTCAAATTTCTTCAATTCAACTTCAAAAATTAAAATCACAAGCCTAGATCTAAATAATTGACAAAGAAAAAGAGAGTGGATGAAAATTTAGCTCAAAGAATTAGCGAATTCCAATAAAGAATTTACCAATCTTTACGAAGAAGAAAGAGCTTTTAGTGAAATGGGTGAATTGGGGAAAATGAAGAGTAGAGAAATATTTTGGCAAAGTGAGTTTGGCTATCAAAAGCTTGAAATTTGAATGAGAGGAGACCTCTATTTATAAGGTTTTGGTTTGGGAATGAGTGGTGGTTTGGAATTAGGCTTGGAAATTAGATTTGGAGCTAAATTTGAATCAATTGTGATTATGTCATCAAAATGAGGGTGTATGATAGTGTTAAATGGTGATTCCATAGTTGAATTTTTAGTGACCAAAGATTAAATTCGAAATTAAAAAGAAAATAAAAAAGAAATTAGAGCCAAAACCCACAAACTTGCAAATTGCCCAATTTTCAGCATTTCTCGTAGTGCAATCGATTGCACTCTAGTATAAATCTATTACGCTGTAGTACAAATCGATTGCACTCTAGTACAAATCGATTGCACTAAGTCATTTTTTGAAATTTTGCTGAAATTGATCAGTGATCAATCGATTGCTCAAATGTGAAAATCGATTGCACTCTTTCTTTTTTTTTTTTGAAAAATTAGTTTTAAATCAAGTTTTGGGGAAAAACACCGGAAAAACTTACACTCGCCTGATTTTTTGGCTTGACACCTACAAAATACAAAATATACAAATCAAAAAAAATATTTTTGGCATTTTAATCAGAGATTAGAAGATGAAATAAATGCAAATCAAACACACGCATAGTACACAATCAGGGTGCTTGGTGATCCCTTGGGGGAAAACCTAAAATAGGACAACCATGAGGCCCAAACCTTGTCTGTTATTTTGATGCATTGTACGAGTGGTATGAGTTTTCAAGTCTTAGGGGAAAAAATTGGGGTACAAGAGGTATGTTATTTCAAGTCTGCGCGAGTTTCTAAGTGTACGAGTGGCTGAGCACGAGTCTTTGATAAGCTGCAAAGCCAATCACGAATTGCAATCCTAATCGCAAGGATGCGAAACGATATTACTCATTAAAAAAATACAAAACAAACCAAAATATGTGAGCCAAAATACGAAAATTTGATTCCTCAAAAAGGATACATATGTATTGGGTTACGGAGTCTAAGAAATCACAAGTTTGTAAATATTTCATTCTTTTCCCCGTATTTTCTTTTGCATTCAGGCATTCATTTTCTCCCTTAGCTTGTAAGCTTTAGACATATACTTTTACACACTCATTAGATAGATAACTAAAGTGGATCCTGTAGATTACTACAAACGTGAGGGGATCTAACACCTTCCCCTCACATAACCGACTCCCTTAACTGATATCTTGGTCATAAGACTGTGATTTCTCCCTTTCTGGTTTACTCGATGTTTACCTTTCTCTCCATGAGATAAAAAACATTTGATGGCAACTTCATTGATTTCTGTCCATGATTTTCCCAATTTTTTCAGTTATGAGCCTTAAGCACATGTAGAGTTTCTTGGACGCGAGACATCTGACTCGTTAATCCGAGGCCTCTTATGTCATGGTCTTTAGCACAATTCAAATCTCAAATCCTTTTCTTTAAGGTAAAAAACATCAACGAATTCAAATTTCATTTTTTTGTTGGCATTTTCTTTTAAAATCCTTTTTCAAGGCAAAAAAATACAAAACAAACAGAAATATGTGAGCCGAACTAAGGCGCTCTGATTCCTTAAAAGGGATACGTAGGCTTAGCCGAGCGAAAATTTGTGAGTATTTCCTTCTTTTCCCCATGTTTTTTTTTCATTCATGCATTCCCTTTTCTCCTTTAGCTTTGAGATTTAGAAATAGAAACCAACCCTCTTTAGATAGGTAACAAAAGTGGATCCCATAGAGTACTACGAACGTGTGGAATGCTGACACCTTCCCCTTGCTTCATTGAATCCCTTACCCGATCTCTTGGTCGTATGACCGTGATTTCTCCCTTTAAAGTTTACTCCATGTTTACCTTTCCCTCCGCGGGATAAAAAATGTTCGATGGCGACTTAATTATTAACCCTATGATTTTCCTAGTTGCTTCAGTTGGAGACTTCACTGGGGATAGGTTGACCAAATTCTGGTTCATCCTGAAGTTAGTCCTAGCTTTTGTTTTCTATCTAGGGTTGTTTGTTCACTTTCTTTCCTTTACAACATTGATTATCTGTATATACATTTGTACATATGTTTTCATGCATTTTATCGCTTTGCATATATTATATATATGATGCACTGGGTCTATGTTACTTTTTGGATAAGAGTTACCATGAGGTAAAAGGACAAGTACCCAGGCTAAAGTGATATACAATAGGAACACTATGAATAGAGCGGAGTATGACGGCTACTAGACCCAAGTCCATACTAGTCGGTTATGTGGTCTGCAATTGGATGAAGTTCAAATGAGTTGCTATCGTCAGACACGTCTGTTGCAACGACGTTAGTATTCTCAAGGGGACTCATGATTCCAAGTCTCCTTTTCCTACCTTGGCCTATTTTTCACCCGTGAGTTGGGAGGGAACGTTATCACTGGTACAATTGGTGACTCTATTATGTTGGTGACTAGTTATTCTATTGGTGACCATTGTTTGGATGGTGAATTTTGATGGTGATTGTTCTGTTCCATTCTTTGGTCGATGTTCTGTCTTGATCCCCGTATTATCATCCTATATAAAGATGACACAACAGATATCATTATCATAGAAGTAGTAATCCCATGGTTACTTGTACCTGCATCATAGCCTATTTATTTTTCAAAATAATTGTCAAAATAATGTATACTAATATTGCATATGCAAGTCCATTATAGGGTATCTCATAGAGTTACTGTCTCTGTCAGCAATGTCTAGCAACAGTGATGATCCCAAGAATACCAGAAGAGACAATTATACCTATCATTTTTGCCTGAGTGTTTGGCCTTATTTAAAGAGTCTGAGGGATAATTTCATTCCCTCGAATTCAGGTGTCTTTAGTGCAAGTTATGGAGACATTTTATCTCTATTAGATGTTTAGGTTGATGATAGAGCTCTTCAGACTCTTCTTCAGTTTTACGAATCAGAGTTATGTTGTTTCACTTTTCAGGACTATTAGATCGCTTCTACATTGCAGGAATATTTTTATCTTCTTGATATCAAGATTACTAGTTAAGTATCATTTGTGTGTGTTCCTGCTGAGCCAAATCCTGAAGTTGTCGCTAAGGAGCTTTCTTTGAGCCTTAATGATGTGAAAAGAAAGTGGAGTAAAACTTGTGGTTTACCTTTGGAATTTCTGGTCAACAAAGCTGAAGAAATGGCTAGAGATGGTATTTGGGACACTTTCAACGCATTGTTGGCCGATGCAGTTTATGACACAGTTCTATTCCCTAATGTTAAGGATTGGATAGATTTTGCTTATCTCTGTGTGTTCATGAATCAGAATCTGATACCAACCTTGCTAGATGATACCTATTATGTCGTTCATTCCAGGCATAAAAATAGAGCTTTTGTTGTATGTTGTACTTCAATGCTATACAAGTCTTTTATCTCTCTGTTTCCTACAAAAATACCTTTCACGGATCTGAGGGATACTTGTGATTGGGCGCCGAGGTGCATGACACTCACATCCTTCGACATTGAATGACATAGGTTAAGGATCAATAGTAATGTAGTGACCACTCAATGAAGTGGTGTTAGTTTCTAAGCCCAAATAAAGTTTACTAGTTAGTAAGGGTTATGAGGAAATAAAGATTAGAACTATCATTTGGTGGAAAAAGAAGAGAAGAGGAAAAGAGAAGAGAAGAGGAGAAACCCTAAAGGAAGAATCTACAAGAGGTAAGGGGGAGAATCTTCATTATTATTTATTTGTATGTGATTGGGTAGTGATTAGTAACATGCTATATGATTGGGTATTTCAATTTTTAGGTTTTAGTTAACTCAAATTGAATTTGGAATTTGGGGTTTATGATGAGAAAAACTAGATTTGATGATATAAATAGGTTCCCAATGATGTATACATGTTAGATGATGTTTAATTGGTGATAAATTAGCATTAGAGACTGTTTTGGTGGGGAAATTCGTAGAATGAGTAGAGCTGTTCTGTAGCAGATTTTTCTGCAAAATCGTGAGGCCGCTGAGCGGGCTAAGGGGCACTTAAGGTGATCACCTTAACGCAGAAAAATAATTTCTTTGACTATGCATGAATGGCTTAGGGGATTGCTTGCTTATGCTTTATCATTAGTTTTCATGAATTTTAATAATTGTTTTGATGAGTTTTGGATTGGTTTTGGATGTGATTTCCATGAATACATGTTACTTGAGATTAGTATATGTATGTTGTGTTTTTGTGATTCGTTGATAATAGCATTGAATTGCTTAAGTGCTATATGTTAATTGTGTTATGTGGTGATAGTGAATAATATGTGTATTACTTGTTGATGATGAAACATGATGTTTGTGCAAAGAGGGGATAATTCAAAGTGTTGAATTATTGTGGTATGCTTGAATGATTAATATTGGTGATAATCTTAATTGCATATATTGTTGATTAAATTGCACATGAATTCATGGGGAGATTTTACTCCAATTGATTGCTTTGATCCTTGTGTGGAAATAGAGGCGGTGAACTATGTGTTCATATTGGTGGGCTTTGGTCTTGTCTGGATCGGAAGCGTGGCTTTGATTCCAGATATTGAAATGAAAGCGAGGTGAGCTTGATGTTCACAATGGTACCACATGCATGAGTCATGTTGCATTAATGTATTATGTGTAATTAAAGAATGTGTGTTTTATGTTGGAAATATGGTAATTGGATATGTGAATCATTTGATCGATTGTATTGGTGATATTTATGCTATATGTGATAAATGTAGATATATTATACTTGGAATGTTTGTATAGTGATATTCTTTGATCCTTGGATTGTGGAAATCATATTTTACGGAATATCACATGAAGCGTAGAGAATTCTTTAATATATGCTTGTTTCTATATTGCTTCAAATTTATATACATTTCGATAATGATGTGAATTCTCACCATTCTGTTGTATGTGATGTTCTATGAGACATCGTGTAGGTTCTGAGGATAGTGGTTCTTCACACGAGACTAGTGGAGAAGCTTAGCTTATTTTATCTACTTTCCTTAGGTAGTGAGTCATTGCTCTGGTCTATGTAACACAAGGGATTATATTTGAATTCATGTTATGTCTTGTTTTGAGAGATATTTGTTATCACTCTCTTTTATTTGGATATGTATGAGATTATGTAATGATTAGTCTTGGTGCCTAGTACTTATGATATGATTGGTAGTATGGGATATCAATCATTTATATTTTGCTAGTGAATTAATTATTCCTCTATGAGATGCATGCTTCGTATTATTATATGAAAACGTGAATTTGAATACGTGTTATGATCATGACTAGTATGCAATTAGAATTTCGGGATGTTTGTGAAAACAAATGTGACGCCCTTTATGAGATTCATGATAAATTACTTTGATATATGTTATATTTATTATAGGGTAGAAAAGGGGTGTTTTATTAATGGTATTTGAGCAATGGTCGGTAAAATTGGCCAGGTTATTAATGAATCTAATTTCTGTTGTATTTGATTTGTGTATGTGACACGATCGATAATATTGTCTGTTGTTGTTGAATGTCTTAGGATGATGGTTGCTGGAAGGAATGATAATGTTATTGTTGAAGCCTTGAGAATTTTGGCTGGATCTCTTAGGTAGATTCCACAGGCGAATTTTGGTCACGAAGATGAGGATGATGAGTTTCATGCTTTGGGGAAGTTTCAGAGGAACAATCCTCCTATCTTTGAAGGAGAGCATGAACCTTACAAGGAGCAAGCATGGCTGAAGGCAATTGAGAATATCTTCTGAGTTATGAATTGTACTGATGCGTAGAAGGTGCAGTTTGGTACGCATAAGCTGGAGAAGTTAGCTGAAGATTGGTGGAGCAACACTGCTCAGAGGTTTGATGAGGAAGGTATTCAGGTTACTTGGGCTCTTTTCTGTGATGCTTTTCGGGAGAATTATTTTCTGGAAGATGTGCATGGCAAGAAAGAGGTGGAATTTCTTGAGCTGAAGCAGGGTAATGGAACCGTAGCCGAGTATGCTACAAGATTTCAAAAGCTGATTAACTATTGTCCTCATTACAACACTGTTAATGTTGAGAGATCTAAGTGTCTGAAGTTTATGAATGGTTTGAGAGTCAATATAAAGAAGGCTATTGGTTATCAACAAATTGCTCGTTTTGTTGAGTTAGTGAACAAGAGTAGGATTTATGATGAAGATAGTAGGGAGAATGCTTCTTACTACAAGAATTTGAATGATAAGAAAGGAAAAGGTCAATTCCGTGGAAAGCCGTATGATGATAAGAGGAAGCAACAAGCTGGATATGGAAAGAAGTCAAGTGGGGGAGGAGCTTCTACTCTAATTAAGTGCTTCAAGTGTGGTGTGGAAGGGCATCGTGCTTCTAATTATGGAAAGGATATTGGAAATTGCTTTAAGTGTGGTAAACCAGGTCATAAAGTTGTTGATTGCAGGGTTGGTTCGAATGTGACTTGTTACAATTGTGGTGAACAAGGGAACATTAGCACCAAGTGTGACGAGCCAAAGAAGGAGCAAGCTAAAGGGAAAGTGTTTGAATTGTATGGTGATGAGACCGCTGTTGAGGATAGACTAATCTAAGGTACATGTTTTATTAATGGTACACCTTTGATTGCTATCATTGATACTAGTGCAACATATTCTTCTATTTCTTCGAATTGTGTTAAGAGGTTGAATCTTGATTTGTATGATATGCATGGTAATATTATTATTGATACTCCTGCTATGGGTTCTGTGTGTGTTTCTGTTGCATGCCAGAATTGTCCGCTGAGTATTTTCAGTAGAGATTTTCGGATGGATTTACTTTGTCTTCCGTTAGATCAACTTGATGTGATTCTTGGCATGAATTGGTTAGAGTACAATCATGTTTTTATGAACTGTTTTGATAAGACAATTATCTTTCTTGATTATGATGTTGAGAGGGATTTGTTTTTATCTTCTAAGAAAGTGGATGAGTCTTTGAAGGAAGGTGTTGTGTTGTATGCTTTGTTGGCAATATTGGATCTCGATGAGAAACGAACTATGGATGAATTTCCTATTGTCCGTCATTTTCCTGAGGTATTTCCTGAAGATGTAAGTGATTTGAAAGATTTGAAAAGTCAACTTAAGGATTTGCTTGAGAAGAGGTTTATTCGTTCGAGTGTGTCGCTGTGGGGTGCACCTGTTTTGTTGGTTAAGAAGAAGCAATGTTCTACAAGGTTGTGTGTTGATTATAGACAATTGAACAAGGTGACTATTACGAACAAGTATGCACTTCCTAGGATTGATGATTTGATGGATCAATTGGTTGGTGCTTGTATTTTCGATAAGATTGATTTGAGGTCTGGTATCATCGAATTCGTGTGAAGGTTGAGGATATTCAGAAGACTGCTTTTAGGACAAGGTATGGTAACTATGAGTATTTTGTAATGCCATTCGCTGTGACTAATGCTCCTGGTATATTTATGGAATATATGAATAGGATTTTTCATGAGTATCTGGATCAATTTTTTGTTGTGTTCATTGATGATATTTTGATTTATTCCAAGAGTGAAGAGGATCATGTTGAGCATTTGAGGATTGTGTTATCTGTGCTGAAAGAGAAGAAGTTGTATGCTAAACTTTCTAAGTGTGAGTTTTGGTTGAGGGAAGTAAGTTTCTTTGGGCATGTGAGTTCGAGTGGTGGTATTTTTGTGGATCCGTCAAAGATTGAGGCTATATCTCAATGGGAGGCTCCGAAATCTGTTTTTAAGATTAGAAGTTTTCTTGGTTTGGATGGTTATTATCGTAAGTTCATTGAAGGTTTTCTAAGTTGGCGTTACCTTTGACGCAGTTGACAGGGAAGGGTCAAGCTTTCGTTTGGACTTTGCAATGCGAGGCTAATTTTCAAGAGTTTAAGAGAAGGTTGACAACCGCTCCTATTTTGATTTTTCCTAATCCGGAAGAATCATTTGTGGTGTATTGTGATGCTTCTTTGATGTGTTTGGGAGGTGTGTTGATGTAGAATAGACAAGTGGTAGCTTATGCTTCAAGGCATTAGAAGTTTTCTTGGTTTGGATGGTTATTATCGTAAGTTCATTGAAGGTTTTCTAAGTTGGCGTTACCTTTGACGCAGTTGACAGGGAAGGGTCAAGCTTTCGTTTGGACTTTGCAATGCGAGGCTAATTTTCAAGAGTTTAAGAGAAGGTTGACAACCGCTCCTATTTTGATTTTTCCTAATCCGGAAGAATCATTTGTGGTGTATTGCGATGCTTCTTTGATGTGTTTGGGAGGTGTGTTGATGTAGAATAGACAAGTGGTAGCTTATGCTTCAAGGCATTAGAAGTTTTCTTGGTTTGGATGGTTATTATCGTAAGTTCATTGAAGGTTTTCTAAGTTGGCGTTACCTTTGACGCAGTTGACAGGGAAGGGTCAAGCTTTCGTTTGGACTTTGCAATGCGAGGCTAATTTTCAAGAGTTTAAGAGAAGGTTGACAACCGCTCCTATTTTGATTTTTCCTAATCCGGAAGAATCATTTGTGGTGTATTGTGATGCTTCTTTGATGTGTTTGGGAGGTGTGTTGATGTAGAATAGACAAGTGGTAGCTTATGCTTCAAGGCATTAGAAGTTTTCTTGGTTTGGATGGTTATTATCGTAAGTTCATTGAAGGTTTTCTAAGTTGGCGTTACCTTTGACGCAGTTGACAGGGAAGGGTCAAGCTTTCGTTTGGACTTTGCAATGCGAGGCTAATTTTCAAGAGTTTAAGAGAAGGTTGACAACCGCTCCTATTTTGATTTTTCCTAATCCGGAAGAATCATTTGTGGTGTATTGTGATGCTTCTTTGATGTGTTTGGGAGGTGTGTTGATGTAGAATAGACAAGTGGTAGCTTATGCTTCAAGGCAACTTAAAGTTCATGCGAGAAATTATCCGACGCATGATTTAGAGTTGGCAGCAGTTGTGTTTTTTTTTGAAGATTTGGAGGCATTATTTGTTTGGTTCGAGATTTGATGTGTTTAGTGATCATAAGAGTTTGAAGTATCTATTTGATCAAAAAGAGTTGAATATAAGACAAAGAAGATGGTTGGAATTCTTGAAGGATTATGATTTTGGTTTGAATTATTATCTGGGTAAAGCGAATGTTGTAGCTGATGCTTTGAGTAGGAAGTCTTTGCATATATCGATGTTGATGGTACGAGAGTTGTATTTGCTTGAGTAATTTCGAGATTTGAGTTTGATTTGTGAAACGACTTCTTCCTGTGTTAAGCTTGGTATGGATACTAGTGTTATTTTGGATGAGATTCGTGAAGATTTTGTTATGGTTTTCATTAAATATTTTGGGGCAATTGTATCAAGACATAATTGATCCTGTAAAATTCAAATATTGATCGGAATTACAAAAGGACAGATTAATAATTTCCACAACATCTTTTTTTCTTATATGATAGATTAATCGTTATGTTATAATGGGTTTTAATACCGCTTGAACTCATTTAATAAAATTTGCTTATCAAATTAAATTAAATTTAAAAATAAATGTATATAATTGTTTTGTGTGTGAATTGTATTTTTTATTTTATTTTAAAGTCCATCGAAAATAAAATATTTTAAATAACATAATATTATTACAAGTATGAACGCCTTAAATAAAACTTTACCCTACACCTCCAAATAGGTTGGGACATACTTGCTTCTTTCTATAAAATATCTTTACGTATTTATCATTTCCATTATTCATTCAAATTTCCAAGTCCAAAATATTCCATTTCTTTTACCTGAAATCAAAATGAAACACCAAAAAATAGTCATAAACCTACTTCCAAATCTACTAATACTAGTAACTATCCTATTCATTTCAACAAAATGGACCATAGCAGATGAAGTTGGTAAAGTCTATTCCTCCATCATTAAGTATTTGTTATTATATTGTATGATTTAAGTAATTTGTGATCTATATATTTGTGTAGAGGATGAGAGTGAATTTGATTATATAAAAGAAAGCAAAAAGGGTCCTTCACATTGGGGAGAATTAAAGAAGGAATGGGCAACATGTAAAAATGGGATAATGCAATCTCCCATTGATATGTCAAGTAACACAGTGAGGGTTGTGCCAAAGTTGGATGAACTAAAGAAAAATTATAAGCCTCAAAATGCAATTATAAGAAACAGAGGTCATGATATTCAGGTAACTAATCAACCTAAAACTTTATTCATCTCATCACAATTATATGCATGTAAAAGTATATTTTATGGTTTATATAGTGTGTATTTTTTTATTATGTGAAAGTGTATGGTTGTGTTAATACATATGGAATCATTGTCATGTCACCAAGCATGGTTGAAGGAATATTAAATGGACAAATTACTTCTTAACTTAAATAAATTTTTTTGTCCTATAAATATATTTTTAGTCTCTCAAAAAGAGTTGAATATCTGTTTCACACAACCAAAAAAACCACTAACTAAAATAAGTTATATTGTTAAATTAAGCTTAGTATAAATTAAATTCATCTATGGTCTATTAAAATTGTATTGTTATTGTTGTGTTAACGTGCGCTCAATTAATAACTACTTAAAGATATCAAATATAGAAACACATAGTCAAATTCGCAATATATCATTTATCAACATTTAAATATTGAGTTTTAGATGCTGAACTATTTAAAAATAATAATTGAATTGTTATCTCCTTTAAATTTAAAACAAGCATTAATCTTTCATAAACTTTTATATATAAACGAAAATATTTATCTAAGGTTTGATTTCTATAAAAAATTTATGCTGAACATTTCATTATTTCATTTATAATTATGATGAACAGTAGTAAATATCATATATTTGTCCATAAAGTGATAAAACAACCGAGTGTATTTTTTCGAAGAGAGATGTGATTGTTTATTTTGTCAACATCATAGTATAATGAGGTTGTCGATAAAATAATACTACACCGAATTTCTTGTTGGTAGCTTAAATTTATATTCTGTTTATGAATGATGGTAGCTGAAATGGCAAGGAGATGCAGGATCAATAAATATCAATGGGACAGAATTTTTTCTACATCAAATGCACTGGCACTCACCTTCTGAACACACCATTAATGGGCAAAGGTTGGTCTTACTTCCCTTTCATAATTAATATTTGACAAATATATTGTGTCAAGTTACTAAACCTAACTAACTATATAAATACACTCCTAGTGGGGCCATATATTATTTTAGTTGGTCGAAATTAATTTTTTTATTTTCTATTTATTTTTTGGACTGAAATATTAGGTATGACATGGAGCTACATATGGTTCATGAAAGTCTAAAAATAAATGGCAAGAGTAAAATAGCTGTTGTTGGGCTTTTGTATAAAATTGGGGAACCCGATCCTCTTCTCACCAAGGTATATATTTAATTTATTGGAAAAGAACTAGATAAGTTGAGTTTAGAGAATCATTACAACAAGTACATACTTGAAGATTTAGAGAATGTAATTTATGAGTACAATAGTAACAGTGATGATATCTTCATGAATTTTTTTTTTTTTTTGGATTTAGTAGGCTTGATCCCGTTCTATTAAGGGTTGTGACTAGTGACTCCTTTCAGTGAAAGTCTCATGATATGTTCATATTACATGCATGTTGTGCATATTATCACTTCGTTAGGTCAAATTTAAGTCCCTTCACATTCACACGTGAAACATGACTTTAGCATAACGGATAGAGATTGTTATAACAAGAGGGGAGGCTTCAATGTTCATAATGATTCATAACCTCACAAGTACTAGACGTGTAATGGTGAATTAGTGTCGATACTACCACGTCAATTAGTATTACTAGATCTTCGACCATTATCGTGGGATTGGAGACCCTTTAGGTTTCCCACCAACAGTTTCTTTTGAAGGTTGTTGTTATTATTCGTCAAACAATATAATTATGATTAAATCAATTGTGATGAGGGAAAATCATATGAATTCATCGCCTTATTAATCTGCTTTGCTCTTACTGGCCTCGTGCTTGGAGGTTATGGAATGTCTTATTTTCTCTCAAACTACTTTGCTTCTATAAGTCTCGTGCTTAGGGATTGTGCACCAGCATGAAAATTGTAGCTCAGGGCTCAGATATCGTATTAATATTGGTGTGATGTGTTAAAGTCACGTAGGACGCGTGATAGATCTTAAATTAAAGTCGGTGTGGTGATTAAGTACTTGACATGTGTGCGAGGAGAACGTGTTCGAAGACTTCCTTGAAAAGAGGTCACTTGCAAAGATTCTCGATTAAACGGAGTGAGTCTAACAAAATCTAATGAAATAGCATTAAAGCAATGCATGTTTCACTAGGTTTAACGCGTATTTATACTTACTTGTAGTGTTAGAGCAAAAGGATCCCATTATCTAAAAATCACTAACAAAAGATCTCTTTCTTGACATATTGTATGTAGAATCACAACTATTGTATCATAACAAGTATAATTACTTCTCATTGTGGGACCCAATTAAACATTTTAGGTCCACGCCTTTTTTAATAAGAATTTTTCTTAACCAACAATTGTACAACAATGGTGGCCATATGAGTTACATCCAATTCTAGTGACCAGGAAGCCCTAGTGGAGCTGCATCCCACAATTGATGAAATGTGTTGCCATTACCAAACTCTACAAGCAATTGTCCAAACAATCAAGAAATAGTAGAAATAATGCAAAGGATACTATGATAAGGTAGAGGTTAAAGACCTTTAACTCCTATCTGCTAAAATCTAGAACGCTCGAGTCTTGTAAAATTATAGAGTTCCCCTATAGGGATATTTGATGAGAATATTGTCCCTCAAGAGAGTGTAATTCCTTTAACGCGTAGATAATGATCATAGGCACGATATATTCACTCAAAGTAGCATATCTTAACAAAGAGATATTCGTAGGAACCTTTCATAATGGGTTAAAAACCAGACACTTCAATGAGTCCCTCGCTCATAAACCTTTGGGTCTTCATAAACCTTAACATCTCTGGTGATGTCGTATATTGGGATACATTTGAACGTCTTCAATTAGATCCTGAATACTTATAACCCATTAGGGGTCCTTAGTAAGTTCCTCAAGCAAATAATTACTTGTCTTGTGATACATCCTCGTCAAAATAAATTTTAGAATGAGTGATTTTGCAAGACTAAAACCCATAGTTAGTCCAATTAATAAGTCAATAATAAAAGGAAATATTAAAATCATAATATAAACTTAATATAAAAACCTCGATGCATACATGATCATCCCCCATTTATATTAGATTCTTTTCAATTTTTCTAACAAGTCGATAGCATCCTTGTCATAATCATAGAGATTTTAATAGTCAAACTCAATGATATACATAGGGTCCCTTCATTCAATATAATCACCACACACTTCAAAAAACTAATTTTTATAATTCTTGTAGTTCAATCAATACATGGAGAATAAGCTTCAATTTAAAAAATTCACTGATGGAGATATAACTTTACTTTTCCATCACTTTTGTCACATCAAACGAGAAGAAAAATCCTACGCTAAGAGTTATCCTCACAACCTTACACAATATTTCGAAACCTCTCACAAAGACCCAATTATTAGTGTGAAACCATGAAGGGGTGGATTTGATTGTTCTTTAGATGTATGATTCGAATTGTTGGAATAATATGCAAGTGTGAGTAAGTGGGAAAATAGTTACACATTGGATAGGAATATGAAGACTTAAGCATATATAAGTGGGAGAATCCACTCACCTATCACCTTAAGATTTTAGGTGGATAAGTAGTGTGTCTCTCAGAAAGGTACAAAATCCTCAACTTTGTGTCAATGCTCCCTAGTGAAATCCCTCAACAAATGGTATCAGAGCTTGTTCGAGAAAGAGACCGAAAGAGACTTGTATCTCCCAACTAATGGTATCAGATCCTAGTTCGAGAAAGGGACCGGAAGAGACTTGTATCGAATGCATTGGTACAAGTGGGGAGTATTATAGACTAACACTTGAGGGGGAGTGTTGGAATAATATGCAAGTGGAAATAGTCCCACATTGGATAGAAATGTGGAGACTTAAGCATATATAAGTGGGAGAACCCACTCACCTATCACCTTAAGGTTTTAGGTGGATAAGTGGTGTGTCTCTCACAAAGGTGCAAAATCCTCAACTTTGTGTCAATGTTCCCTAGTGAAATCCCCCAACATGAATGAGGTGAATGAAATATATATATATATATATATATATATATATATATATATATATATATATATATATATATATATCACAAGGTAAATAATGCATAAGTACATGGGAAATGACTCACCCATTACTCTTTAGGTTGGCCTGATACATGCTTTATCGTCTTCCATGTATGGCTTCAGAATAATATCTTCCTCATGGACACTAGAAGAGATGAATATCCCTTCACAAAAAATCATTTGCTTTAACTTTAGTGATGAACACGGAACGAAGATTCATCACCTCATTAAATAAGTAATCCAAACTCGTGTCAATAGAGGCCATCTCATATTTTATTTTCCTTCTCGCGGGGCCTGGGAAAGAATAGACAAAAAACTTCATTATCTCTAGAAAAATAATTATTTGAGCTACTAATATTGTCACTGCAATTGTAACCCTTAAAGAAATATATCTCTACTATCTCTCAATCAACATTCTTATTTACTTTTTGTGTTTCCAATTACACAATCACACAACTCGAGCCTCTCTTTACGATTTTTGGGTTCAAATAAATTTGCTTTGTGTCACACTCTAAGCAATATCTTTTTTGAAAAAGAAAAATGGAATGAAGATAAAAAGGATAGTATTTGTAATTTGGTGTAGAAGGAGGGTATCGAGCTTTCCACAAGGATAAGTAAATGGGCAACACAAAGGTTTCAAAAAGTAGATGTAATGAAGACGTTAAATTGTTTGTCCTCAATATATTTGGGAAAAAGTACAATTTGTTGGGTTTCTTGCGCCAACATCCATCACAACTTGTTAGAAGATCAATGGCCTTGCTTCCAAACACTACAAAATCAAGGGTTTATATAGAGTTCTCTTATAAAGATAATCAATTTAATTTGAAATGTTTGAGAAATAATACCAACAACTTTCATAGGGAACCATTGATGGGAAACCTGGACCATATTCGATCCAAGAATACTAACTAACATGAATAGTATCAACACTGAGTAATATTGCCTCCCTAAACCACTTATCAATGTTGGATTATTTAATCTAGTGTCATCCTAAGGGATTCGATGGGAAAACATCCCACCCATAGGCGCTTACACATATGTGTTAGGTGGGGGAGATAGGCCCCTTGGGGTTTACTATAAGGAAATATAGTTGCACTCTGACTAGTAGCAATTGTTTTTGGCTTAGTGGTATATGCTTGATCCTTCAAGTGGTATTAGAGCAAGGCCACGTGTTTGAATTCCCTCGACTAACACTAAGGGTAAGGAGATTGTTGGATTATTTAATCAAGTGTCACCCTGAAGAATTAAACGGGATTAACATCCTACTCATAAGAGCCTACACAAGTGTGTTAAGTGGGTCAGATAAGCCCCTTAAAGTTTAATATATAGAAATATAAATATGCCCTAACTAATAATAATTACTTTTGACCTAATGATAAATGCTTGTTCCTTCATTTCATTCCTAGTCTTTTACTACCCCGGTCTGATTTATTAGCAAAGATTTTCTTTTTAGGTTCATGAATAATAAATGTATCTGATCTACATAAAAGACCAGATACATTTATTATTAAATGAACCTAAAAAGACAATCTTTGCCTATAAATCAGGTCGGAGGGAGTACTTAGGTAGTTGTGAATCATCCTATATTTTTCTCAAACCACTTCACCTTTTCAAGGCTTGTGCTTGGAGGTTGTGTACGGACATGAGTATTACACTATAAGGTATGGTATGCTAAAGTCATACGACATGCAAGAAGTCTTCCTTGGTAGGATGTCACGTGGCTTAATCCATAATGGAGTGAAATCATTTTGTTCAAATTTGAAAGAAAAAAAACTTAAACCATTGCATTTCACTGGATCTAATAACGTTATATATACCTACTTCTAAGATTAGGTCATGGGACCACATTTTGTAGTAATCACTACACCCAGGGCCGTCTCAAGTTTTTGGAGGTCCTGTGTAGGCTAATCATAATTTAGAACTGATATAATAAATACAGACCATATATAATCACTATTTAACCTGAAAAATATTTTATGAGGTCCCTTTTAACCATAAGTTAACCTTGAAAATTGAAGCCCTGTGCGGTAGACCGTCTTGCACGCCCTCAAAGACAGCCCTGACTACACCCTCTTGACACATTTATAAGTAACAATAAAAAAATTTAGATTTATTGAATCAATAATGTATCTAGTCAATATTTTATATCAGATATACTAATGATTCAATGAATCAATTTTTTTTTTTTGTTATTTATAAATATATCTGGAAAATGTATCAAACAAACAATTCTTTATTGACATGTGCATTACTATTTTACTCAGAGAACAATAATAAAAGTGTTTATAAATTATCTTGTATACCAATATATGTTTGTCATATTCTTTTTGATTGACGATTCAAACGGAAAAAACTAAAATTATTTAAAATTCACGGAGGGTTAATCACAATATTCATTCACCTATTTATCATTTAATTAGCCTATTTATACACCATATTTTAATTAGGAGATTCCGTTTTAATCATTTGAGTATTTTTTTCATTTATTTATTTGAATGTTTATATACTTGCAACTGTTTCAGTTGTCAAATTATATAGAAACCATTGAGGATACTAAAGCAGGAAGAGGTGTTGGGGTGATTGATCCTTCAGACATCAAGGTGGGATGCCAGAAGTACTATCGATATATGGGTTCCCTCACTATCCCTCCCTGTGATGAAGGTGTCATTTGGACTATTAATAAAGAGGTACTGATTATTAATTATAATCTAAGTCATATATAATTGTTTAACAAGAAATATGCAAACTATTTAGTGTTATCATCATATTATCTAATAAATGTCTCTTAAACATGATATTTAATTAGTTAAAATTTAAATGAGTCTTATTAAATTATATTAGTTTCACATAAATATATTGGACTTTGTTTTAATTAAATTAATTGGAGAGTATCTGCTAAAATGTGTTGCTGGCATATAATTATTAAATTAGTATTGATATTTTATGAGAACCATTTTTAATTTTTGGAAAAATAAAAAATTAGGACCATTCACTTTAAATTATTTGTTTTTACACTTTTCTTATGAAATTCATCCGACTCTCAATACTTTAAAAATAAATTTGATATAAAATAATGAAATGTAATATAAATTTTATTCAACTAAAGGTGTATTTGTTTCAAAATTTAAAATTATAATATTATTAATATTATTCACAAGAATGTTATTACTAAGAATTTTATTTTTTCTTTGTGCTTGGTAAGTAATTTAAGTTTTTAAAAGTATTTATAAAATATGTTAAATTTATATTTTTTAAATAAAATATAAAAGAATTAAAATTATTTAGCGTAAACTATTATGAATAGTTACATCTCATTTCCATAAAAATAGTTGTAGAACCCACCATTATACTATTACTTATTTATATAATATTATATAATATAATGTGACTAGTACAGTGATTTTATGACAAAATACATATAGCATATCATTTAAAAGACATATTTTAACATCAGCATTAAATGAATACTTTTTGTATTATGAAAGTCTTCCAATATTTTTTCATTTCACAGAACTGATAAATTTTCACAATCATCAGATAAAAAGTGTGTCTAAAGCGCAATTGGAGTTACTGGAAGAGGTTATTCCTGATGTAAGTATTCTAATTTATTTATTTACACTAACATACACAATCAAAATGAACACATAAATTAAATTCAATAATTGAGCAATTTCATTTTGGTAAGAAAACTTGAAAACCAATTTCTTGTTTTGTCAACACCTTGATACAAACTTGAACCATCTATAAGTATTGCTTATCTGTGGACCACTCTGTGTGCAGCATGCAGAGATGAATGCTAGACCTGTGCAACTCCTAAATGGAAGAGAAATACAACTATATGGCTAGATAGAACTGAAGAAAGAAATAACGACATATTAATATTTTGTGGCAATATAATGATAAATATTTTTATTTTCTTGTTTTATTTTTTTATAAGTTATTTCTTAAGGTAGCCTAAACAATACTCTTTAAGTTACTTTAAAAGTTTATATTATGAATAATAAAAATCTTATATATTGTATGTTATATATGTTGTGAGCTCGCACGAATACTGTTATGATAAATATGTTTGGTTTTTCACTAAGTTAATAATGTAATGGATGAAAAAAAAATTGAGAAATAATTTTTAAAGATTAGGCTATATGAAATTTAATAGAGTAATAATATTTATAAAGATTATTATGATTGAAAAAATCAGTAAATGCCATAAGTTAAAATTTGATTAGTATATATATATATGTAAAAAATCTCCAAGTGAAAGTCATAGTTTAAAATTTATGAATAATAAAAAACTTATATGTTTGTATGTTATATATGTGATTAATTTTTTCTAATTTTTAGATAAATTAGTGGAATATTTGTGCGTTCGTACGGATACTGGTATGACATATATGTTTGATTTTTTATACCGTTGACGAAGTTAACATGCAATGGATGAAAAAAATAAAAAATAATTGAGAAATAATTTTTAAAAATTAGACTATATGAAATTTAATAGAGAATTAATATTTATAAACATTATTATGATTAAAAAAATCAATAAATGCCATTAGTTAAAATTTGATTAGTATATATATATATATATATATATATATATATATATATATATATATATATATATATATATATATATATATATATATATATATATATAAAAAAGTCTCGAAGTGAAAGTCATGGTTTAAAATAAAATGATGTTTCTAAATATATATTATGTATGGTGTAATATATGCACAAAATTGAAATAGTTTGTTAAAAAAAGGGTTATAAAAAGTATTGAAATTAAAATGTGAAAATCAGGTATAGGAAGTTATGTCAAGTTCCTGTTTTAAATTAAAAAGTATTGAAAAAAATCAATTTTTTGTCGAAAATATGAAAAGTCGGGTTTTTAAAAAAAAATCAATTTTTTTTCAAAAATACAAATTTGAGAAAATTTCGATTTTATGGCGAAAAGAAAAAATTGTCGATTTGTAAAAAAAAATTGATTTTTTGTCGAAAATATAAAAAGTCGATTTTTCAGAAAAAAAATCAATTTTTTGAAAATACAAAAAATCGACTTTTTGAAAAAAACAATATCGAAAATATAAAAATGCCTATTATTCCGAAGAAAAAAAATTCGAAAAACACAAAAAATTGATTTTTTTCAAAAATAAAAAAGTCAATTTTTGATTAAAAATATTTTTAAAAAAAAAAGATTATACAAAAATTTTGTGAAAAATTTTGGGCCTTAAGGTTTACTTAAAATTTATGGGTCTTTACTTTAGAGACCCTACTTATTTTGGGGCTCATTTTTTAAAAAAATTTAAGCCCCTTATATTTTGAGGGTCTTAAAAATTAGACTTTAGTCCTTTAAATTGACAGCTTGTATTTAAAAAAATGATTAAATATATTTTTAGTCCCTATAAGATAACAAAAAATGACTTTTAGTCCCTATAAAAAAACTTTGAGTTTTAGTCCTGTTGACGCTAATCGAAAAAAATCGATTACGAACAAATGAAACAATGAAGTCACCACCTAACTTTATTTATTCCTAAAGAGGAAAAGGAAAATATAGATAAAACCCAAAGAAATGAAAATGAAATAAAATGGTCTTCGAGACCAAGAGATGCGGGTTCTGGAGTCGGTTATGCAAGGGGAAGGTATTAGCACCCCTCACATCCATCGTACTCGATGGGACCCATTTAGTTCTAAGCGTGTTTGTGTGTTTAAAAATTTGCAATCTACTAATTATTATGCGAAAAAAGAGAAATGAAAAGAGAAACATGTTTTAATTTTTTGAAAGTGTGCTCGCCAAGATGTTAGAATCTCGTGCCTACTTATTCCCCAAGTGCGATGGGAAAGTCAGAGCTTACGTAGTTCTCGGCTGCGAGAACAATTATTGGTTTGTTGATTTTATTTATGAAAATAGGAGCTTAATCGTACGTGGACGATAAGACATCACTAGTGCAATTCGCGTGTGAGCGAAAGAAGATCGCGTGTGAGCGATGAGTGTCGCATGTGAGCGATGTTTGAAAAATGACTTGCACGTGGGCAAGGTTTGATGAGTTTGAATTGATTTTATGTGGAAGACGAGTATTGGACCATAAGCGTTCAACGACTAATGCCCCAAATACTCGGATGAGTGGACAGAACCATCCTAATCATCTTTTTCAACCCAAAAGTTTTATTGAGAAAAGAGTGAGGTGAAACGGGGTTCACTTGTTAAGATTCATTTAAGAAACCAAACGTACAATCGAGGGTCGAAACAGGACTGACTACCATATGTTTGGGAAGAGAGAAGTGGAGTATTTATTTGTGAAAATATTTTTGAAAAGAAACACTCGACGTTGGATCGAGGTTTGAGAATTTATTATGAAAGTGGTGAATGAAAAGAAGAAGATATTTGGGTTATGATTAACTAAGAAAAACTTGATTAATCTCGAGAGAATAGACAAGTGAATTAAAAGCCCATACAAGGTGGCTAACATAAATGATAAGACAATTTATAATGTGTAGGTGCATGCACGAAATAAATTTATTCGACTAATTAAACAAAATTTCATCAAGTAATTAAATTAATAAAATTAATTAGACGGACTAATCAATTTTAAATAACCTAATTAGATAATTAAATAATGTTTAACTATTCAATTAAAGTTTCATTGTAAGCCCAAGAGCAAGCGTGGTGTGTGCATAAATATGTGGCCGTTGTGACGCTTCAAAGCTTTGTCAACTCAAGGTATGAAAATGGCTCGCCATCGAGTATTAGTTTGAAAATGTTTTTGGCTTGTGAGAGTGATGAATAATTAAATGAATAAAGCGATAAAATATTTACTAAAATTATTACAAACCATGGGGATGGGGATACAACTTTACAAATGGGGATGACGGACAATTACAAGTGCTATACAAGAAATGATATAAATTTAAACAATTAGTTAAATAAATTAAACATTAACTAAAATTCTCAATGAAAAATATTAATTAACAATATTAGTTGAAATGATTAATTATTTAAAACATAAATTAATTAACTAATTAAAAAAAGTTTGGAGAAGCTAAAAAAAATGGAGTTAAAAAATATGAAATTTGGGATGTAAATAAAAGAATGGGCTGTTGGGTGTTAAGTGAAGTATTGGATGAGAGCAAGATTAAAAAAACATGGGTCTATACCCAATAAAAGCCCAAACCGAAATTACAAGAGAAAACCCTAAAAAAAAACTATAGCTAGCCGCCACACACTTATCCTATCATTTTTTATATTTTTTCGAAATTTAATAAAATAAGGAAAAGAAAAGAAAAGCGTTTCTCTCTCACTGCTAACCACATGCTTTCCTCTGTTATCATTTCATCATGTTACTTCTGTGCTACAAAATTTCAACGCTCTTCTTCTCAAGGATCAAGTTTCAACGGTGTCATCATCAATTCTCTCCGTTCGCTTCAATCGGGAAACTCTCGCTTTCACCTTTGCAACTTGTTTCCATGACCTTAACCTCACATTCATATTCGCAACAAACAGAATCAAGAACAACAAAAATCCCTAATTCCCAATCAAACCGAAATGCCCCAAGTTCATCAACAGAAACTAGAATACAAAACACACATAATAAATCATCAATTTCAACAATAAATCAAGATTCATGGTGGATCTACCAGGTATGAAAGCTCTGAGAAAACTGCAAAAAAGGTAAACCTTCTAATCTCTCTTCTCCGACTCTGTGCCAATCTGTTGCTTCTTTCGTCTATATCTGCTTCATCTCCTTCTGTAATCTGGATTTGTGGTTTCTGGTTTTTGATATGCTTTTGAATCTGCGTTTCTGAACTCGTCTTCTTCAGCTCCGTCTCTTCTTGCGATCTTCTGGTCCGATTTCTGAGTTGCTGCGTTGAGAAACTGGTTTTGCGGTTGTGAGAAGGATTTCGGCGGTTTGGGATTTGGATGAGTGTAACTCGGTTTTGATGAAGATGAGTATTGAGTATTTATGGAAGTTGTTGGTCTATGGTTTTTAGTGTTGGAAATTTACTGGTTGGAGTATGGTGGTTTGGAGGAGTGAGAGTAGTTTATGAGAAGGTATGTGGTTTACAGGGTGGTTTTGGTAGTGTGATTGTTGGTGAGTTTTTTTTTTATAATTCTTGGTGAGAATGTGAGAAGAAACTAGGTGTTGTATAGGAGGATTGGAGTGAGGGTCCTTTAGAGTGAGTGGTTACTGTGTGTTATATAGCAGTGGAAGAGTGAGGGTAGAATGGAGAATTGGGAAGAAACTTAGTGAGGAAGGATTGAGGTACTACAAGGTAGTGGAGCAGAAATTATGTAGTGGAGAGGAGTGAAGAGAGGTATGAGAAATTGCAACTGTACTAATTTGTTTTTTTTTGTTTTGAAATTTTGCAGGTTGTGGTGCACAAGTTGTACAAGAGTGGTGGCAAGGAGTGATTTATGGTGTGAAATTGTTGTACTATTGTGAGCTGTGAAATTCTATACAATGTTTGGTGTTGAGGTGGTGTTGAGGATTGAAGGAATCCGATGGAATGTGTACAATTTTCTGATAATATCCCTTTTTGTATTTTTGCTAGTATTGAAATGGTTATGTACAAAGGATGGTGGAAGGTAGTGAAAAATAACAATTTTTTTGTATTTCTTTTTTAATTGAATTTATACAGTATATTTAATGTAATACTAATATTTTTTTGTTGTATTATGTGAGGCATACAAATGTGTACTGATATATAAAAGGCTTGGTTAATTGTAACAACGAGAAACTAATTTTGGATTTGACCAAAGAAAAACAAAAAAGAATTAATGCAATTTCGAAATAAAATATGAATTTAATTAAACTTATTAATTAAAAGAAAATAAATTCAATTAATAATAAGAGTAATTATTATAAAACAAATTTCACTTAATCAATCAAATAATAAAAACTACTAGTGGAAAAGCTACAAATATGCAAAAATTGACAAAACACAAATTTAATTAAAAATGCAAAAACCAAACACAAATTCAAAAAACAATAATACAAAATATGATATGCACCTAAAAATATGTGATTATATAAAAAAACTCGACTCTTATCCTGGATGCAAATGCAAATGTATCAGATAAAAAAAATAGATGAAAAATTGGAGCGAAATTTAGGGTGTGACAGCTGCCCCTATTTAATTATCTTTCAGCTTGATAACGTGGATCAATGGCTGAAAGTAATTAAATACAAAAAGACCCTAATTTCGTCTTTGGTGCAAAATGTAATGATATGTAATGCGATGAAATGATGTGCCATGAATGTAAGGATTTTACTGGGGAAATGAAAATTAAGAGTATACTATGCGGGAATAAGATAAACTGTGAAAGAAACATCATCAACACATGGGTTGATGAAAAACAATATGACGTCCTTGATCAATCGATCGATTCGAAAAGAACAAGAAATAAAATAGACATTAACCAGTGGATCAGTGAAAGTAAACACAGAGAATTGACATCTACGCGTGGGCTAATGAAATTCGACACAGAACTTTCAATCAATGGATTGACAAAAATAATGACTGACACTAATTCGTGGATTAGTGAAAGTTGAAACAAAAAAAGAACTATCATCAACGCGTGGGCTAATGAAAAAAACAACAAGAATTTAACATCAACACGTGGGTTAATGATAATAAACAACAAGAAGTAACATCAACACGTGGGTCAATGAAAGTCGACACAAAAAACTTTCAATCAGTGGATTAACAAAAATAGAGACTGACAACAATACGTGGATCAATGAAAGTCGACGCGAGAACTAACATCAACACGTGGGTTAATGAAAGCAAACAACAAGAAATAACATCAACACGTGGGTTAATGAAAGTAAACAAAGACGAAATAACATTACTACGTGGATTAATGAAAGTAAATAAGAAGAAACTAACATCAACGCGTGGGTTAATGAAATTCGACACGACATCCTCAATCAGCGGATCGAGTTTGAAAAGTAAGAAAGAAAACCAACATCCACCAGTGGATTGATGAAGGTGAACTAGAAAACTTCTTTCAACCAGTGGGTTGCTCTGAATTAACTGGAAAATAGATGATTAACTTCAACCAGTGGGTTGACAAGAATGTGAAAAATATCCTCAACCAGTGGGCTGATTCAAATTGACGAGGAAATAATGATAAAATTCAACCAGTGGTTGACCAAGGGGTAATACAAAGACAACTTCAATCAGTGGATTGACACATGTGAAATGATGCATATGATGAGTGATCAATACAAAAAATGGTTTTTTGGACGCGGCCAAAAGGAATTGGGTTTTTGTATGATAGAGCTTGGTTTTCAGCGGAAAATTCCGAGCAAATTTTGAGTTTAATTATGCAAGGGGTGGGTGCCCCATGAATGGTATGCGTGGTTTAATGCATGATTAATGAGTGCATGCATGTATGCTTGAGAAATATGATTTGAATGTTTGGACGAGTGCCCCAATGGAGGGTAACAGGCAAGATGAAATGAGAAAGAATCCTGAAGGTGGTCCTTTGGTAGGATACTGCAAGCATGACTTCTCGACACTTCTTGTGAGTTCAGAAATTGCTGATGATTTGGAAACTGGTATACTTGTGAGCATCTTTGAAAGATTGATTGGTCTTGGCTTTAAGTGCCCCAGAATGCTGAGTTCTCTAAAAACATTGGATCAACAAGGGTCGTTGATCTTTGAAGATGACATGCCCCAATGTTTGGAACTCTGAAAATGGAATGCCTCTGATTGTGATCAGCTCTTGAAGAGATGGCTTGCCCCTGGTGGGATAACTTCGCAGATGATGATGAAATTCTTCAACTGCTGAAATTCTCTTGATGTGAAGTGCTAAACTTGCAAATGAAATTGTTTTCTTACAATGATAATTTTAAATCGATGATTATGCAAACTTTTGAAAGTAAATCATTTATTGAAATGAAATTGCGGTAAACAGATGGATAAATCCTGATGAGGATGCAATGATAATTTGAAATTCAAGATGTGAAAAGTGATGTGATAACGTGGTATCAACATCAATAAATTTAGCAAACACTGAGGAGTCAGGTTAACGCAACCTTGCTGTAGTATGCTTTCAAAAGAAACCTTGCTTCAATTAGGTCTTTTGAATGTTGTAACATGGTCTGGTTCGCGGTTTATCAAACAAAGGATAGAAGGCTCAAATTTTGATTTGTACCCAACCCATTCTTCGTGATATTCTCCAATTCCTATGTTCAGTTAATTGACTAATTCAACTTCCAAGAGGAATTGCAAATGACGACGTGATGTCTTGAGAACCAATGCCATTTGAGGTGGCAGTCACCTATTCTTCTTTGGAAGCCACACAAGCCTGTTCTTGATTTGCATTTGTTGAGATCTTTGGGGATCTTTTCTTTTTTTGTATTCTTTTTCTTCATTTTTTGGTTCGTCACTTTTGTATTTGAACAACTTGTGAGACAATTGTGAAAATTTGATGGTTGTGACTGCCATATTGATGGTTCTTTGAGGAACAACTATTGTAATCTTTGAATTATGCACTTCTTCGACATTGTGTATGGAAGAGAATGTGGTTGGACCTTTGTGAAGGTAATCTGGAATGATCCATGATAACATGATTCTCTTGGAAATCGAATGTATCAAATGTTTTAACTGAATAACTACCCTGCCCCAGGTTAAGATTGAGGGTTTTAACTGTATGCAGAAAGAAACTCCTACTTCTAGGCTCGAAGAGGTTAACGAGGGATTATCTTCCTTATATCTCCATTGTTTGGGGAATTTGAAGAAACGCCTGTACATCATCAGCAAACTCTTATCTGAAAGCATACTATTGGGTATTTGTTTATCATCATCCTCCCTCCAATGTTTGCTTAAACAAAAAGAAAGTGGGGTGGATATAAAAGCAATATTGTTTTTTTTGAAAATTTTGGAGTGACAGCAAGAAAGTAAAAAACCAGAAAATGACATGATTAACTCAAAAGATGCAATGCTCATTTCATTAAAATTGCGATTAAAGATAACAAAGTTCAAATGCAAACTAGAAAATTACAAATAAGAAAATTGCAACATGAAATAATAAAAGGCCCAATGACTATCAGCAACAAGGATGAGCTTTCCCGTCTGATAACTGGCTTTAGGAGAGTCGCTTGTGCTTGGCGCCGCTCATGGCAAGGGATTGTCGATCACTTGAGGGGTGTCCGCAAAAGTGAGTAATTTCTTATCAATCAAATCTTGAACTTTTTCCTTCAAAACCTTGCAGTCTTCAATTGAATGACCTGCTACACCACTGTGAAAATCACACTTGACATTAGGGTTGTACCCTTCAGGAAAATTTGATGTCTTAGGCTGAGTAGGTCTGGGCTCTATTGCCTTTGAACTGACCAAGTATGGCCAAAATTGAGAGTAGGTCATTGGAAGTGGATCAAAGCGGCGAGCCTCATTCCGTTGGTAGCAGGGAACTCTATTTTGCTGCTGATACTGATTCTGAGGAGCATTTCGCTGAGCATTTTGTGGATAACTCGGCCTAGTATTCTGTTGAGGAATCCGAGGAGCATTCTGAGGAGGAGCCACCCATGGCTGTTGGTATGGAGGCAAAGCAAAGTTAGGTTGCCGGTATTGAACTGCTGCAACATACTGGTATGGATAATATGGCACGAATGGTGGTTGTTGAGCAACTGCAGGTTGGTAAGGTTGTGGTGTCTGAGATCCACTTACTGCATTGGTTTCACCTTCTTTTTTCTTCTGGAAGATACTAGGGAATTTCTTAGCATTGTTGTGGTTGGATGATTCAACAGTGTTGACAATTTTGCCATTCTTTAAGGCTTGTTCAATTCGCTCACCAATGGTAACCAAATCAGCAAAACCAGAAGATATACTTCCAACCATTTTCTCATAAAATAATGGCTGCAAAGTGTCCATGAACATGCCTGTGAGTTCCTTTTCACCTAAAGGAGGGTTGACTTGAGAGGCTAGCTCTCTCCAACATTGAGCATACTCCCTAAATGTCTCATTGTCTTTCATGGTCATAGTTTGTAACTGTCTACGGTCAGGCGCCATATCCAAGTTGAACTTGTATTATTTCAAGAAAGCTTCAACCAAGTCCCTTGTAGAGTTGATGTTTTCCCTCTTCAGGCTCATATACCACTTTAGAGAAGCTCCGGTCAGACTGTCTTGGAAGCAATGAATAAGCAGCTTGTCATTCTTTTCGTGAGCAGCCATTTTGCGGAAGTACATGGTCAAATGATCCTTTGGACAAGTGATTCCCTTGTACTTCTCGAATTCAGGGACTTTGAACTTTGTAGGCATAACCAAATCAGAAACCAAGCAAAGGTTAGAGGTATCGAAGCCAAAAGTGTCATTTTCTTCCATAGCCTTCAATCTCTTCTCAATAGCATTGTACTTTTCTTTCACTTCCTTAACTTCATCATTCTGCACTTGATCGCCATTTTGGGAGCCATCAGCCTGGTATATGAAGTGATTTCCAAAGAGAACTTGAGGTATGGTGTGGATGATTGGTCGTTGTTCGGTGACCACAGGCATCTGAACAGTCTGTTGAGCTGATTGGCCCACTCCATGATTGACTTCGTATTGTGGAGAATAATTGCGTGGTAGACCAAATTCTGGCAAGGTGGTAGCAACATTATGAATTTGTGATGGCTCCACAACAACAATATCGACTTCAGAGATGACAGTCCTTTGAGGTGGATCAGTTCTGGCCATAATCACCTGCATCATTTCTGTGAGCTTGGTCATTCTGGATTTCAAATCATCAATCTCCATCCTAAATTCGACATTGTTTTGTACTAGATTCTCCATTCTCAACTTGACAGCAGCTCTGGTTTCGTAGTGGTGTCGGGGAATCAGTTTGCTTTGTTAACTGGATGAATGAAACAGATGGAATAAGTATTTTGATGGTGAAATGCATGTATAATGATGAATGTGAAATGCATACATTTTTGATATGCAATAATGATGTTTATGGGATGAAATGTCACATATGGAATGCAACATAATGATAGTAACAGATTCACACATATATGAAACAAGAATGGTACTGGTAAACGGGTAACAAGACAACCTAATTAGGTGGGCTCCCTATTATAGGATGGCTATAGGCTTTTACCCAAGAACCCCGTCACAAGGTTATTGTGTAAGGTTTTATGGCTTTTAGAGTCAAAGATCCTTTTTGAAAATATTGTTATCAATCGCGATTAAAGATTTGCGAGCCAACAATATTCTCAAAATGGTATGCTCTAAGAGAGGTCCAATGGTTCAAAAATCCAAGGTTTCCTAAACTAGAGAAATAATCCTTTCTAACAGCATTATTGCCAACGCAAAAATAACTTGCAATCGACAATAACATCTTCGAAAGAACCTTACTCTAGGTGTGGTCTTCGCACCAACTTACAAGACATTTCCGTCTAGCAAATCGATACTACGCAACCACTCTAATTTTGGTGCACTCAAGCCTTGGTAGTGGGCTTATCTCATAATATAAATGATCCAATCCATAATAGCCCCACACAATGAATATATCAACAAGATAATAAACAAGGCATAAAGAAATAAATGACTGAAACATAAATATAAGTGATAATTAAAGCACCAAGAAGAAAACAAAGTGAAATAATAAACTCGCAAACACACAAAGAACTAAACTAGGTTGACTCGCTTGAGAAAAAGTCCCAGTGAAGTCGCTAACTGACGCTAATCGAAAAAATCGATTACGAACAAATGAAACAATGAAGTCGCCACCTAACTTTATTTATTCCTAAAGAGGAAAGGAAAATATAGATAAAACCCAAAGAAATGAAAATGAAATAAAATGGTCTTGAGACCAAGAGATGCGGGTTCGAGTCGGTTATGCAAGGGAAGGTATTAGCACCTCACATCCATCGTACTCGATGGGACCCATTTAGTTCTAAGCGTGTTTGTGTGTTTAAAATTAAATTTGCAATCTACTAATTATTATGCGAAAAAAGAGAAATGAAAAGAGAAACATGTTTTAATTTTTTGAAAGTGTGCTCGCCAAGATGTTAGAATCTCGTGCCTACGTATTCCCAAGTGCGATGGGAAAGTCGAGCTACGTAGTTCTCGCGAGAACAATTGTTGGTTTGTTGATTTTATTTATGAAAATAGGAGCTTAATCGTACGTGGACGATAAGACATCACTAGTGCAATTCGCGTGTGAGCGAAAGAAGATCGCGTGTGAGCGATGAGTGTCGCATGTGAGCGATGTTTGAAAAATGACTTGCACGTGGGCAAGGTTTGATGAGTTTGAATTGATTTTATGTGGAAGACGAGTATTGGACCATAAGCGTTCAACGGCTAACGCCCCAAATACTCGGATAAGTGGACAGAACCATCCTAATCATCTTTTTCTACCCAAAAGTTTTATTGAGAAAAGAGTGAGGTGAAACGGGGTTCACTTGTTAAGATTCATTTAAGAAACCAAATGTACAATCGAGGGTCGAAACAGGACTGACTACCATATGTTTGGGAAGAGAGAAGTGGAGTATTTATTTGTGAAAATATTTTTGAAAAGAAACACTCGACGTTGGATCGAGGTTTGAGAATTTATTATGAAAGTGGTGAATGAAAAGAAGAAGATATTTGGGTTATGATTAACTAAGAAGAACTTGATTAATCTCGAGAGAATAGACAAGTGAATTAAAAGCCCATACAAGGTGGCTAACATAAATGATAAGGCAATTTATATTGTGTAGGTGCATGCACGAAATAAATTTATTCGACTAATTAAACAAAATTTCATCAAGTAATTAAATTAATAAAATTAATTAGACGGACTAATCAATTTTAAATAACCTAATTAGATAATTAAATAATGTTTAACTATTCAATTAAAGTTTCATTGTAAGCCCAAGAGCAAGCGTGGTGTGTGCATAAATATGTGGCCGTTGTGACGCTTCAAAGCTTTCTCAACTCAAGGTATGAAAATGGCTCGCCATCGAGTATTAGTTTGAAAATGTTTTTGGCTTGTGAGAGTGATGAATAATTAAATGAATAAAGCGATAAAATATTTACTAAAATTATTACAAACCATGCGGATGGGGATACAACTTTACAAATGGGGATGACGGATGATTACAAGTGCTATACAAGAAATGATATAAATTTAAACAATTAGTTAAATAAATTAAACATTAACTAAAATTCTCAGTTAAAAATATTAATTAACAATATTAGTTGAAATGATTAATTATTTAAAACATAAATTAATTAACTAATTAAAAAAAATTTGGAGAAGCTAAAAAAATGGAGTTAAAAAATATGAAATTTGGGATGTAAACAAAAGAATGGGCCGCTGGGTGTTAAGTGAAGTATTGGATGAGAGAAAGATTAAAAAAACATGGGTCTATACCCAATAAAAGCCCAAACTGAAATTACAAGAGAAAACCCTAAAAAAAAACTATAGCTAGCCATACACACTTATCCTATCATTTTTTATATTTTTTCAAAATTTAATAAAATAAGGAAAAGAAAAGAAAAGCGTTTCTCTCTCACTGCTAACCACACGCTTTCCTCTGTTATCATTTCATCATGTTACTTCTGTGCTACAAAATTTCAACGCTCTTCTTCTCAAGGATCAAGTTTCAACGGTGTCATCATCGATTCTCTCCGTTCGCTTCAATCGGGAAACTCTCGCTTTCACCTTTGCAACTTGTTTCCATGACCTTAACCTCACATTCATATTCGCAACAAACAGAATCAAGAACAACAAAAATCCCTAATTCCCAATCAAACCGAAATGCCCCAAGTTCATCAACAGAAACTAGAATACAAAACACACATAATAAATCATCAATTTCAACAATAAATCAAGATTCATGGTGGATCTACCAGGTATGAAAGCTCTGAGAAAACTGCAAAAAAGGTAAACCTTCTAATCTCTCTTCTTCTCCGACTCTGTGCCAATCTCTGTTGCTTCTTTCGTCTATATCTGCTTCATCTCCTTCTGTAATCTGGATTTGTGGTTTCTGGTTTTTGATATGCTTTTGAATCTGCGTTTCTGAACTCGTCTTCTTCAGCTCCGTCTCTTCTTGCGATCTTCTGGTCCGATTTCTGAGTTGCTGCGTTGAGAAACTGGTTTTGCGGTTGTGAGAAGGATTTCGGCGGTTTGGGATTTGGATGAGTGTAACTCGGTTTTGATGAAGATGAGTATTGAGTATTTATGGAAGTTGTTGGTCTATGGTTTTTAGTGTTGGAAATTTACTGGTTGGAGTATGGTGGTTTGGAGGAGTGAGAGTAGTTTATGAGAAGGTATGTGGTTTACAGGGTGGTTTTGGTAGTGTGATTGTTGGTGAGTTTTTTTTTGATAATTCTTGGTGAGAATATGAGAAGACACTAGGTGTTGTATAGCAGGATTGGAGTGAGGGTCCTTTAGAGTGAGTGGTTACTGTGTGTTATATAGCAGTGGAAGAGTGAGGGTAGAATGGAGAATTGGGAAGAAACTTAGTGAGGAAGGATTGAGGTACTACAAGGTAGTGGAGCAGAAATTGGAGCAGAAATTATGTAGTGGAGAGGAGTGAAGAGAGGTATGAGAAATTGCAACTGTACTAATTTGTTTTTTTTTGTTTTGAAATTTTGCAGGTTGTGGTGCACAAGTTGTACAAGAGTGGTGGCAAGGAGTGATTTATGGTGTGAAATTGTTGTACTATTGTGAGTTGTGAAATTCTATACAATGTTTGGTGTTGAGGTGGTGTTGAGGATTGAAGGAATCCGATGGAATGTGTACAATTTTCTGATAATATCCCTTTTTGTATTTTTGCTAGTATTGAAATGGTTATGTACAAAGGATGGTGGAAGGTAGTGAAAAATAACAATTTTTTTGTATTTCTTTTTAATTGAATTTATACAGTATATTTAATGTAATACTAATATTTTTTTGTTGTATTATGTGAGGCATACAAATGTGTACTGATATATAAAAGGCTTGGTTAATTGTAACAACGAGAAACTAATTTTGGATTTGACCAAAGAAAAACAAAAAAGAATTAATGCAATTTCGAAATAAAATATGAATTTAATTAAACTTATTAATTAAAAGAAAATAAATTCAATTAATAATAAGAGTAATTATTATAAAACAAATTTCACTTAATCAATCAAATAATAAAAACTACTAGTGGAAAAGCTACAAATATGCAAAAATTGACAAAACACAAATTTAATTAAAAATGCAAAAACCAAACACAAATTCAAAAAACAATAATACAAAATATGATATGCACCTAAAAATATGTGATTATATAAAAAAACTCGACTCTTATCCTGGATGCAAATGCAAATGTATCAGATAAAAAAAATAGATGAAAAATTGGAGCGAAATTTAGGGTGTGACAAGTCCCTATAAAATTACTTTTGCATACAGTTTTAGTCCCCTTCTACAAGGACTAAAACTGCGTGCAAAAGTGATTTTATAGGGACTAAAATTTGAAGTTTTTTATAGGGACTAAAAATCAAAATTGAGATATTTATAGGGACCAAAAATATCTCATAATTAAGTTTACTGTCTAGGTATCACATATGTTAACAACAACTGCCTCATAAATATTCTCCTTTATCTACAATTAGTGTATTAAAATATAACTTAAAACATTGACAAATTACATGCAACATCTCCCGTTATGCCGCACATAGCAAAAACGCAAGTAACATTCCTGTAATGATAGCGTAGTATCTGGTCGGGAAACCACAACATTTTCGAACTGACAACAAATCATGGTGTCTCGCATGTGGGTTGCAGAGACCTTCAAGAGTTGTTCGCTCTCCTTGTCCCAAAAAATGAATTTACATTTTGTTCCAGCATGAAGAACCTCTATTTTGATTTTATAACTACGCAAATGGAAGTTAATATGTCAACTTTTAGATCCTGTTAAACTACAGTCTTATGGAAAGAGTCTGTTTTAGGATATAAATTAAAGGCTTATCACAGAAAAATCGCAGTCTCAGTGGTATGGCCTTTAAATAAACAATAATCTTTGGCTGAAAGAAAAATCCTATTAACAAATGGGAAAAGAAACAACTTGCCATCAAGTCGATAAACAGGAAGAGATGCATGGAGAAAGATTATTTTATAAGGAACAATAGGAAACCTTGTTAAATTTGAAAACAGTCAAAACACAAATTCTGACCATAAATCAGTTTTATGGAATTGAGATAATAGACTCTAACCACAAATTATAATATGTTATCAGAGTAAATCTTAGATATGTTATTAGGCCAGAATATTTGTAACTCCACCTATATTGTATAGAAAAAAAGACTTAATGTTAAAACGCATATATGGATAAATCCCTAGTACTTGACACTGATGAGAAAGCCTTTCCTACATGTGTAGACTGCACACAGTTTGTGATTAATAAAGAGCGGAATATGATTTAATATATAGTATCCATAACATACAACATACAACATCCCTAACTATTTGTGTCTGGTTCTAGGAAGAGTATTTAATTGCAGCCAATAGCGGGCGCTATAGCGGAGCGGAAGTCAGCTTCTATGGGAAGAGATTTAATGGTGTAGAACATTATAGCAACCACTATAGGGTAAACACCGTGTTAAATAGGTGAAATATTCAAAGAACAATGGATATTATTTTAATTATACACCAAACGAATCCAATAATCTAGAGATAAATACCACGCCATAAATACGTAATAGACAACACACAACGATCAACTCAATATTAATCCCTCGCAAAAGATGTTTCACTGTCATCAACAAATTCTACCACTATTTCCTTAACATGAATCATACAATGTATTAAACAGAACCAGAAAGTGACAAGCCAAAAAAAATTCAATTGCATCAATAATAAATCATTACTTTTATCATGTGTCAATATGATGAAGCGAATGCAATATAGAAAGATTAACCAAACCTCGTATAAAAATCGCAGAAGCTAGAACCGACTGTCCTGATGGGAACTAGTGATGTATTGCACCATCTATTAATTCGGCATCCACTACATCTGACTCTTCTTGGCTTCCTTCCTCTCCATTTTATTCCTCCGTGTCATGTCATTCTGTAAAGTGCTCTTCATTTTGTTCAGTCAACTGCAACATAGGACAACAAAATAAATTAACACTCTAATAGTACTAACAAACAACTTACTATGACTATTTACTGTGCACCATAAACACAAAATACAATATTATGTTGTCAATTAGAATTTCTAGAAACTTTTTGTTTGTGATGTTTCCCCATATTTAGTATACATCATGATTAGAGTCTCCATTCTCAAGAGGCTCTTCCTCTTCAATCTGCATGTTTTTGAAAGCTTCAACAAGGGTAACATGTGGTTTATTAGCATGCTTGATGTATTGCTTTGCTGGAGGGTAAACATTCCTAAAACAGCAATATCAAAATTTTTGTTAAGTTAACATTACTTGAGATGTTCTGCATACATAACACAAATACAAACTGTCAATGCTGCAAGATACATGCAAGAAAAATGTGTTTTCCACACTCACAATGTTTCTGAAGCTTTAGACTCAACAACAAGTGTAACTTGTGTCATACCCCAATTTTTGACCTAATATACCACCTCACATTTGCATCATTGCATAACTAACAGTTCAGAACAGAATTAATCGGGTGTAGCATTCACAGGTCAAAATTAGGGTTTCATCAAATTTTCATCTGATTCAAGAGGCAACCAACTAGGGTTTGAGTTTTACTCACTTCATTTGACCTATCTTGATCAAAACATCAACCTTTAATCCTCAGATATCCAACTTTTCTCATTGATCAATCGAGGATCGACCAATTAGGGTTTTGGTCGAGCATGAGTATTCTCTGATTTTTTGAGCAAGGAATGACTTTTTTGGTTAGAGATTGGTCATTATATCTTAGATACAACATGTTGACCTAATTTCTGGATTCAAAACATCACAAAAGTTCACAGACTTCATCAGTCAATTTCTCAAAACATGAAAGTTGTAGCCCTTGAAACAAGCTTTCCAAAATGTCCAAGAACTCACAAATCCATGGAGTCTAGCTATACTTTTGAAATTAAAACATAAGGCTCCATAAACATGATTTTCAAGTTCAAAACTTCAAGATTATAGGTCATTTTGCAATTTCTTCTTCTAGAAGCAATGACACCTTGCCAAATTGAAGATAAAACTGATAAATATCAGCTAGAAGTAATAATTGAAGGATAGGATCAAATTTGGATTTTTAACACATGGTGAAAAAAGGAAGTTTCCTTTTAAGGCAAAATGTCTTTCTTGCCCTCTAAGGCAAGTTTGAATTACCAATGCCAAAACTTTGTGCCTAACATTTCAGAACTCATGGCCTATAAATAGAGGTATCCTTTTCAAGTTCAAACCACACCAAAGCCATGCAAGTACATGCTTTCCTTCCACTTACTCAAATTTCATGAATCATAGTTCAAAATGTTGAAAACTTGCAAATTTGAAAACTAATGAAAACCATGAAAAGTTTTGGTGTCTAACATATCTCATAATCAATATATAACTTGTTTAAAGCATAAGATCAATACAAGCCAAGCTAAAAAACAGTTTTCACATCTCATGACATTATGCTTGCAAAACTGCCTTAAGATTCGAATTCCATCTTTGGCTTGATTAAATTGAGTTCTGATCATCCAAACACCATCCATATACATCATAGACATGATGCATATCCTCAGCAACAACCTGTAACTACTCTAACCCAGAATTCGAGTTTCCATTTTAAGCTTATGCAGGTGGACTTGGTTGGATTGATCCAGGGTGATTCGAAGCAAGCAGACCACTCATACATGATCCATAGAGGCCGTTGAAGCTCAAACAATCATTAGAGCACAACTGGAAGCACTCAAATCCAGAATTCGATTCCAGCTTCAACATGTAAGAGCTCGAACTTCAATCTCATGATTCTTTGATTCATTTTGAAAAAACTCTTGGCCATTTGTTTTCTGCACCTCTCACGATCATTAACCCTCAACCAATTGACAAAATCATCCATCATACATCATTTCAATTAAGATTTTCAGTTCTAGGGTTCTTCATGGTTTCTAGAAATTTAATCATGATTAACTGAAAATAAATGAAATTAATGAGCATCATCATGTTCCTTGTTAAAAAACGATCAACTTTCATGTTTACATCTTTGAATTTCATCAAGAAACACGAAATCCATGGCTGGTTGAAGATTGGTGAAGATGATGAACGTCTGCACGCGTTTTTTTTTAATTCAAATATTCCAATATAATATTAACACGTGGTTTGGATTCAATACACGAATACATTGTTGCCCCAGCGGTTGCCAGCTCGCTCGAAAGTGTTTATGACACGTATCCACCCATCAGGCCCTGAGTTCAAGCCTCCCATGGACCAATTTTTTTCAAACTTTGTGATTTTCTTCATATTTTTCACAAACTTTAACATTTTTTTTAACCAATCAAAACTCCTCATTTTGAGGTGATTTTTTGTACACTTGTCAATAAATGTATCTATTTTATGATAGTGCAAAAATTTTCAGAAAAAACTTTCATCTGATTATATTTTAATCGAGCCGAAAACGACGCTTTGAGCACTTTTCAAAACCACTTTAAAAGGAGATTTTTCCAAACTTTCGAATCCCGATTCTTTTCAAAACTTTTCATAAATGAATTTTACATTTCAAAAACACTTTCAAAACCATTTCTTCAAAACTTTTTTCATCAAACTTACATCTTTTTTACCATGATCGATCCGATTTAAGCGATAAAATCGATTCGTTTTCTCTCGAATTTCTTAATCGATCATGGGCCTCCCTCACGGTGTAAGTCCCAAAAACATTCTTTTTATGTACATATATTTCTTTGTACATATCCATTTATTTTATGTATACGTCTTTTTACCTGTACATAAATACAGACAAACTTCTTCCGTTTGTTTTCACTTTACACTGCGTACCATTGGTATTGAAAGGAGCATTATTCCCTGTGAAACTGCTTTCAAACCAATGGGCCTCCCTTACGGTGTAAGTCCCAAACCAACATTCTTGTATGTACATAATTATTTCTTTATACATATCAAATTCTTTCTCATATACATACAAATTTTTATCTGTACATAATACAGATACTTTTTACTCAAACACAGATAAACTTCAGTCGTTTGTTTTCCATTTCGTCTGTATATACATTGAATACCATTGGTATTGAAAGGAGCATTATTCCCTGTGAAACTGCTTTTAAACCAATGGGCCACCCTTATGGTGTAAGTCCCAACCCTCCTATGTACATCCACATTCTCCTGTACATAAAATACTCGTTCGTGTACATATTCACTTCCTTGTACACATTCAAACTTGTAAATAATCAAGTTACGCTCGTTTTAAACGTTCGTTTCACATACACTTGTTTATATTTCCTTCATAAACTCTTGTAAATTAAACATCATGCATTATTTATATTTCCTTCATAAACTCCTGTGAATACATATCACACACACACTTGTTTATACAAACTGTCTAGTTATAACATAACAACTAGTCTAACCAATAGGTTCCCCACAGTTAGCCTCCTCTTGGGCTTTATACAAGATAACTCTTCCCACAGAATTTAGCCTCCTCTTAGGCTTCATATAAGAAAACTCATTCATCTGAGTTTAGCCTCCGCTTAGGCTTCATATAAGACAGCACTCCCCTGTTGAGTCAGCCTCCTCTTGGGCTTCGTTCAAAAGAACTCCTCATTGAGTTTAGCCTTCTCTTGGGCATCATACAATGAAAGAGACCAGGAAATCTCTTAACAGCCTCCTATTGGGCTTCCAATACAAAGAATCACCCGCGTTAGGATAGAACCCTGAGAGTATAATTTCTCGGTGAAATTGCTCTTAATTCCAAAAGGATGGTTTCCCGGTGAAATCCCTTTTAAAGACAAAGCCAGCCATACCCTATAGCTTCCTCTTGGGCTTCATACAAGGACCCTCGATGACCCTCGGAATGCCTTCTCTTGGGCTAACAATACAAGGACCCATGGGCTTCTTAAAAGCATCCCTTTAATCCAATCAATTTCTCCTTGAGATTTAGACATTTATCATCTCTATGGAAGAAGTATCTCATCTATCACATCACATACAATCAAAAACTTTTCAAACTCTTTTCAAACAAAAACATCTCTTAATCGTAAGTGGTAACGCTTGTACACTCAAGCAAAACACCCAATGCTTACAATTAAAAGATTCAATCATCTTTGTCAAACATCTTTCTTAAACATGTAAGTGGTAACACTTGTACACTCAAGCAAAACACCTATAACTTACGACGAAAGATTCAAACTTTTAAAAATGTATGTGATGAAATAGATTAGATACATTTTTTCGTTAAGATGAAATTTGTCTATCTCTTACTAACATCCCGTTGCTTTCCACTAGCATAAGTGGGAACTACGATTGCTCTGACTTTCTCAACATCCTTTTGAGAATACGTAGGCACAAGGTCTCATCCTTGGCGAGCAAATTTGTTTCTCCCTCAGACCAAACAAACCATAGATCCCTGTAGACCCGAGCTACAAATGCTCTAATTCCCACTAGGGGATATGTATGCAGAAGATCCAAAGATCTTTGCGAGCACAATAATAACAAACACTAGGATCCCACATAATATATCCTTCTTAAAAACCCAAAGGAGAAACTTTCCCGATCATAGAAATAGCAATTAAAACACACAAACATATCAAACGTATTCATATATAAAGCTATGGATAACCATATATATTTAGGGTGCTCCATCTATTCCCTTTATATAACAAACCCCCTTACTCAGAATCTCCCCAATGCGTTACGTCTAGTTTACGCTAGTCGTTACGCATATCAAAATCAATTGAGGGTATTAACAGCTTTCCCCTTTTTGATAATCATTAAATCATCTTTCTTGTGTTGAAAATAATAAAGCTTGATGCTCGCGGCATCTTTATAAACAAATCAAAAGAGTAAATCGTTTCGAGCCAGAGGATCTGAATTCATATTCGACTCACTAGCACGACACCTTTTAACGCGAACAACTTGCCATTGTATTCAAACAGATTTGGATATTCCTCAGGATCAGCCAGCGATTCAATAACTTTTGGATTAACCTGCACTTAAATCTACTCTGGTTAATCCACAGCCATTTAGCAACATGATAAAACTAACCAATGAAAGCAATTAAATAAGGATAGAAGCTCCTACTCCTTGCCACAATATCCAGTCGGGATTATTCAGGAATAGATACACATTTAATTATATTTGGTTTCATGTGAATCTTTTTCAACCACCCCTATCTTTTTTTACCAACCCTTCCTTGAGAATTATATCATGGTAATGTGGTAGTCGTTTCTTTCCTAAAAATATTTTATACACATGAAAAAAAATTGACAACATAGTAACAAACATTGAAATGCATATTTTCCACCAATATAAGCCAGAGAATGTATTAAAAAAATACTTGAAACTTTTACATAAAAAGTTTCATCATAACCAAAAATCATAAGTTTCACCATAAGCAAATACCATTACCACGTATCTGAACCAGACATTATCTTATTGAGATCCTTTCTCCAAATTGCCACTATCTCTGGGACCTTACTTGGGAGATAAGATCGAGCCATTAAAGTTGCCTCTGGAATTCGGTTGCTGCAAAAACAATTAAGCTATATATATAATTGTAGTCTGATCAATCCACCCTTCAAGTAATGTCAAAATTCTAGAAGATTACCTTTCTACCAATAGTTGAAGGCAGTCTTCAAGTTTACCCAACATAAATAAACAAAGGAATGCAACATTGTTCTTCCCTTGCTCCTTAGAAAGGGTTGCAAGTTTTGAAATTCCTTCTGCATCTTTTTCGCGGTAAAAAGTGATGAACGAGGGAATCAAATCAGAATTTGAATCTCAGACTCAAAACAATTTACTCTTTTGATATTTTTGTTTTAAAAGATTCCACAAGCACCAAGCTTTATTGTTTCCAATCAAAAAATTAGATGGAAAAGGGGAAAGCTGAAATACCCTAAATATGATATGCGATGCGACTAGCGTGAACTAGACGCAACGCATTGGGGAGAGACTAGGGTAAGGGGGTTGGTTATGTAAAGGTAAGGTATTAGCACCCTATATATCTATAGTTTTTTATAGGAACTTTTTTATGCGTATTTTGCATGTTTGTGTGTTTTATTTGCTAAACTAGCGTGAACTAGGCATAGCATTGGGGAGAGACTAGGGTATGGGGGTTGGTTATGTAAAGGGAAGGTATTAGCACCCTATATATCTATAGTTTTTTATAGGAACTTTTTTATGCATATTTTGCATGTTTGTGTGTTTTATTTGCTAAACTAGCGTGAACTAGACGCAACGCATTGGGGAGAGACTAGGGTAAGGGGGTTGGTTATGTAAAGGAAAGGTATTAGCACCCTATATATCTATAGTTTTTTATAGGAACTTTTTTATGCATATTTTGCATGTTTGTGTGTTTTATTTGCTACGCTATTTCGGCGAAGTTTCTCCTTTGGGATTTAAGAAAGGTAGGTTAGGCAGGAACCTAAATTTTGTTATAATTATTATGCTCGCAAAAATCATTAGGATCCTCTGCATACATATCCCCTAGTGGGAATCAGAGCATCTGTAGCTCAGATATAAGGGAACTAGGGTTTGTTTGGTTTGAGGAAGAGAGAAGTATGCTTTCCAAGGGTGATACCTTGTGCCTACGTATTCTCAAAAGGAGGTTGAGAAAGTCAAAGCAATCGTAGTTCCCACTTATGTGCTAGTGGAAGCAAAAATGATTTTGTTAAGAGACAAATACAAATGTCATCTTAATGAAAAATGTATCTAATTTATTTCATCACATACATTTTTGAAGATTTGATTGTTTAAATATTTCATAGTAAGCATTAGGTGTTTTGCTTGAGTGTACAAGCGTTACCACTTACAAGTTAAGAAAGATGTTTGAATCTTTCATTGTAAGCATTGGGCGTTTTGCTTGAGTGTACAAGCGTTGCCACTTACAAGTAAAAGATGTTTTGTTTGAAAAAATGTTTGATTTGAAAATTATTTGATCTGCATGTGATGCTATAGATGAGATACTTCTTCCATAGAGATGATACATGTCTAATTCTCTCGGAGAAATTGATTATTGATTAGGGGGATGCATTTAAGAAGCTCGTGGGTCCTTCTATTGTAAGCCCAAAGTGCGATGCTAACTCACTTTGAGAAACCGCAAGAATCCTATAAATTCAACCTCAAAACATCAATGGAGGATTTCGATGCAACATTAACTCACTCTAGGCTAGAATCTGTGATGGATCACTTGGCAGAGGGACAAACTATCCACAATAAAGAGATAAGAAAACAAATTCTTGACAACAATGAAATTCTTAGGCAGTTGAACAATGCGGTTGAGTCCCTAGTGACTCACAACGAAGCATTAGAGGCCCAAATCTCCATGCTTTCACAAACATATCCAGGACCCTCCCCTGAGGAGAATGTGTATGTTGTAACAACCAGTAGCGAAAAAATTGAAAATCCTAAGGAGAATGATAATAAGGTTGAAGAGAGCAATAATGAGGTTGAGGAGAGTTCTGGTGAGAAAAGAGTAGAGATTGAGAAAAATCCACCAACATCATCCGAAAGGAAGGTTGTAGAAAAGGTAGATAAGGAAACACCTATTGTTGTTCCTCCTCCCTATACCCCACAAAGTTTTGTGGAAGCTCAGGTAGACTCCCAATCCAAAATGTATGTGGAGGTATTGAAAAACATCCACACCAATTCACATTCGTCTGAGGTCTTGCATAAAAAGAGAAAATTTAAGGACCATGAAACTAGGGAAATCATTAGCATTAAGAGGGGAAGGTTAACATTCAAGATGGTGGATGAAATAACTAAGACCAAACTCGAAAATCTGATACTTAGGATAGATCCAGAACCACCACCATAAGTCCAAAAAAATGAACCACCCCACAGAAGAAAGAAAAGAAAAGGTGAGGGATATGTGAAATGGCTTGATAAGTGGTCATGGAAACCGAAGATTATTAAAAGTTCGGTCGAGGATTCATTCTCGACAAAACCACCATGAGTGCTTGCACTCTTGAGCCGTCAAGCTATTGACGTTAACCAAAGCGCTGCGTGAGAGAAAAACCACGAGTTTTCAATTTAATGTTTTTCTTTTATTTTTTGAACTTGTAGAAAATAAAGATACGGATCGCTTGTCACGTCTCGACCATATCTAGGAAAACATTTATAGACGATCATCTCGAAATGAGTCGGTGCCCACAAACATTCCCACAAATGTTGTTGCTGGTGGTGACACTGTTGATGAGTACGATAGGAGAAGACATGTCTCTCCCGTCTGTAACTCACCTCATCCTCATCATTTGCATGGTCGTGTTCCACCTGCACACACCACACTATATTTTTCACACTTTTTCAAGTACTTCATCCGAAAATGAGAAATATGATGAGCGACTTTAGGAAAGAGAAGTTTTAGCAAATTCAGATATCTCGTAGTACAAGATGTCGGAGTAGAAGTGGTCAACAAAGACATGATCAACAAGGGAAGGATCAAATCAAAAAGTTGTTCGTTGTAGCATGCAATGTCTTCCATTCAGGTTCTATTTTTCCTTTTTGCACCATTCATCGAAACATTGAGGACAATGTTTGGCTTAAGTGTGGGGGAGGGACTTTACCGCTTTCATTTATCGTTTTTAGTTTGATTTTTTTGCTTTCTAGTTTATTTGATGTTTTTAGGAATTTATCTGTTTTAATTATTTTGTCGAGTCATTGCATGTGTTGTCGAGTCTCTATACGTGATTTTCATTTCCTATTGAATTTCCCCAAAATTTGAAAATTTTAATCTCCAATCAAATTTTTACTTTTGATGCATGGCACACAGACTCTGAAAATATATAGGTTGTCAAACTTTAGGTTGTGTTAGAGAGACTTGGGAAAATTTCGATAAAATCGATACCGTTAGAACACCCTAAACCCCCTCATTATGTGATATCGATTTGGGTACCCATTATGCCGATACCTTAGGCTTAAGTTTTCAAAGTAGCTCTTAGTAGTTTATATTAGCAGTCAACACCATTTTATATACAAACTACGTAGGGAGTCGATGAATATAAGTGAATGACCCCATTTTTAATAAGTAAATGATTTAATAGAAAAATAACCTTCTAAGTTAGGTGACCCTCACCCGGTCATTTAGCCCAACAGTTGTTATGCTATAAGGATTTAATAATAAGCACCCATTTTTTGGTTGATCCAGAGGTCAGTGGTACTGGATTTGGTAGGGCGGGCTACGGTCCGATCCCCCGCAATCGCAATTTGGAAAAATGGGCATTCACCACTTAAATACCAGAACCCCGTGCTAAAGACAAGAAAACGATCATAGTTGCTAACCGATTTCCCTACTATGTGAATGCACGGATAATGGGCTTAATGTGATTGCGCTTGAATGAAAAGAATGAAAGAAAAATAAGAGATATAGGTAGAGTTATAATGGTATGATTTGAATTGGTTTGCATAAGGAGGGAGTCTTTGAACATTGTGTCATTACGGTATCCTTGGTGTTGACGATTAGCACCCATCTATCTAACATTACCCTAGCATCCACGTATGACTAGGAGTCGTGTCGTGCGTTTGTTTCAAACACCATGCTTAATCATTTTCTTTTATCGTGTTGGTTGATTGCTTGAGGACAAGCAATGGTTTAAGTGTGGGGGTATTTGATAACACGAAAATGTATCGTATATTTAGCTTGATTTACATAGATTATATCTTTATTTTTATCTTAATTATGTTGCTTTATATTCGTATTATGCTGTTATTTTCTATGTTTTCAGGAATTTGATGTTTACAAGGCATGTGCGAAGAAAGTCGAGAAAAGTCAGGAAAATCGTACTTAAAATCCACAAAAGAAGAGAAAATATGCAATTGTGAGATGTATGAAAAAATAGGGGTGCATCACAAGTAAAAAGGCTTTAGAAAATAAAGAAATGAGATAAAGCACCTAAGTCTCAACCCAACGCGCCTTCACCAACCCAGCATGGTGTGACGGTCGTGACACCCCCTCAAGCCAAGCTGTAACGGTCGTTATGCATTACAGGGAGAGGCTTTCTCACAAAGCAATCCCATAATGATTGTCATAGCTCCCATAACGACCGCTACCCATTAGAAGGTGAGAAAATCTCAACAAGCAAGCTTGTAACAACCGTTACAAGCCCTAGCGACCGTCACGGCTTCCCCAACAGACTCTAGGGATCGCTACGGAGGCGTTTTCCGTAACACCCCTTCTAAAATACCCCGAATAATTATTTAATTTAGTTATTAAAATCAGCTTTAATCAGAGTTAACATGATACACAAGGGATGTCACAATGATAAAATAAACAAAACTTCAATAAAACACAGTAGCCATGCTACACTGAGGGTCACTATCAAAATAGTTGATTAAATTAAGACCATGTCTTACACAGCGGAAAATACCATAATTCAAAATGGAATAACACCAAATCATATTTATTCCTAAATTAATCCAAATAACAATTGAATAATGAATAACTCCTCAATCAAACGTTCCCCAGTGTTACAACCTATCAGAGCATGACACTGACACGCGGACACAAAATAATATAGCTCTAGAGCCATCCTCACCAACTCCTGAGCTGGTAACCTTAATTTGAAATCATTAAAGTAAGGGTGAGATTTCTCATAATTAATATGCATTATAAGTTCCTCAATCAACAATATATCACAACATATTATTTCACCCATCTTAGCATAGATTCAGATTCAACACGCAGATACAACCATACAAGTCATTATGCACAACAATTAACAACAGAAGAATTGTAACACTGGAAGACATCCTAACATGTTACAATCCCATGCAAACACAAATGCAGACACAATGCATGTGGTACCAACACGTGACCAAGTCACACACACTGATCCATCATCAACCGGATACAACAATCATCGATTCGCCCAGACACCACTGAGTCAAGAATCCAGCCTAACCACCACTATCCACTGGGTACGGTTAACGGCTATACAAGTCAAATTCCACACAATGGGAATTAACTTCACCAAAAATGCATATGTATGCACAACACCAGCATGCAACATTTAATCAGTCTATGAAATGCATCAAACCATCATAACTGAATCAAATCTGAAACATGATATTCTCAATGATCATGCACACAATCAACAGCATAACATGTCTTTCATTCACACAAATCAGATACCTCAATGTCACAGGTACACTACCTCCCATACGCCAAATACACATCAAATAAATAATCACTTATTTCGAAATCCGACACATTTTCCAAATAATTTTAAGTTCTGATAAATTCTTTCATTTCATAAAATAGAGCATTTAATTTAAGAAATAACGTCCAAAACGGCGACTAAAACGGACTTACGGTTTGAAAGTTATGAATTTTCAAAGTTTAGTATTTTTCAAAAAGTTACAGTGGAACCTGGTTCCCCCATATGCGAGAACCGGTTCTGCAATCTGAAAATGCCCCTGGAAAATGTATGGAACCGGTTCCTCGGTAGGAAACCGGTTCCCGAGAAAAATCTCATTTTCTTTGGAAAAATTACACGTGGAACCCGGTTCCTCAATATGCAGGAACCGGTTCCTGCGACTCACAGAGCCATAATGCAGTTTGACAGCAACAATTTTTCCAAAACCAATTTTCATTCTTTCTAAAACGTACCCATACGTTCCGACACCGTAAAATCACTCAATCACATCCATTAACATACAATTTAACACATTCTATTCATCATTATAGACCCTATATCATACGAACCAATGAATTCCCTACAATCCGACACAATAGAGACAATTCTACGGAAACCTAGAATTTCTAAACCGGGATTCCCTAACATGCTATGATCTATACGGTTGAATTCAAAGCCGATAATACACAATAATTAATCGAAATCACCCCTTACCTTGTGGGTTCTTCGACTTCCGACACGAAATGGCTTTTTCTCCTTCCTTTCCTCTTCTCAATTTCACGTACTGTGAGTTTCTCCAAAAGTGATTCCTTTTTCTCTTTTTCCTTCTTTTATTCCTTTTATTATTCCAATAAAATAAAATAAAGTAATTAATGTGAGTAGAGCCTTTTACTCCTCACACCCTCACTTTACCCTTCACACCACCAATAATTCCACTTCTATATAATTTAATTGATTTCCAATAATCCAAAATATTAAATATTACATTCCTAATTAAATTAATAATTAAAAATCATAATTATTTAATAATCGAATTATTTGGGGTGTCACATTTTCGGAGGAGAAATTCTCTCAACGTCCTACTTTCTCAGAGAGCCTCACATCTATAAATAGGGCTTCCGTTCTCCACTTTTGGGACGCCTCGCTCTTGGAATCTCTCTTCCTCTCTCGTCCATTTTTCCATCTCTTTTCGTTCATGGCTTTTTCTTAGAATGTAAAAGTAATAGTTCTCCACATCGGGGGACTATTACCAAGTTAGTTTTAGGATTTATTTATATCTTTCTATTTATGTATTAGATTCAAAGTGGTCTGAGTATTTCAATTCAAGTTCTCTTTGTTTCCATTTTTTGCATTTACAGGTTCTTCATTTTACCGCTTTATTATTATTATTATTATTATTATTATTATTATTATTATCGTTGTTATTCCTTTTATCGCATTATTTATTATTATTATTATTATTTAGATTGCCGACTTAATTGATATGTCATCTTTTATTTTAACTATAATTATTTATGTGTTTTTAATTAGTAACATGTCCGGCTAAATAGTTTAGAGTCCGATGTATGAGGACCGTTGTTACCAACGGGACTCGGTAGAAAATAATAGGTGTGAAATTATGATTAGGATTCTATTTTGGTTTTAATTTCCAATTCTAACTTAAATAGCTTTGTCACGAGAGTGAGAGGTTATTTAACGTGATTTTGTCACGAGAGTGAGAAATCAATTAAGGTGAGAGTCGACACTGCGAGAGCGTGGGGATCGAACTGGATAGTTGAAATTAGGCAACAAATCTAAATACAGTGAGAGCGCTTTAGATGCTTTTAGGATATTATTGGCTTACAAAATATGCCTCTTAGTTACCGGGCGAGCGAGAGCAATATCTTGGGATTAGGAAGTATGGCTTTAGTTAATATCGCGAGAGCGTGAGGCGGAGTCTTTAAGTTAGGATATTCTACGGAACTAAGTTCTAGTCATACTTAGTACCCGTTTTCTATTAGTCCTTTAGGAACGCGGAAATCATATCCCGGACTCGTTTTAGTATTATTTCCTAAGTCCATTTATTTTAGTTTTAGTTCGTAGTTTCCCCCAAATCAAATATTCATTAGCCTTAGCTTTACAACGTAACGATAGATTACAGTAGGTTGACATTGGTCTCTATGGTTCGAGAATCTTTTATATTACTTCAATAGTTCCGTGCACTTGCGGAATTTACCCATCAATATGATGATCAATTTCACTTTGATCCATCTTTCCAATGACCTTTTGGCGAGCTTTAATCTACAAGATTTTCTCTTGTAACTCTTCGATTGGTTTCTTCCAACAAGAGATGGAATGAGCATTAGTAGAAAATTCCTCTTTTACATTTTTCAATGACTTTGTGAGAGTTTCATCCTTGTTGGTCAAATCTAGTGCCTTCGACCATTGGGATTCTTGAGCAGAGAGCTTCTCTTGGATCTTCAATGCCACGCTTCTTTCCCTTAAGAGGTCTGAATTGATGGTGTTGATCAAAGTGGTCACATCCATGAGGACTTCAGTAATTTTGAAAGGACTTGAAATTATGTCAACTTGGTTGATCAATTTCCATAACACAGTATCAACAATGGTGTTTTCCCTCAAATCTGCGAAGAGGTCAACTTTGAACACCTTCTCTTTGATTTTCTGCAAGAGTTGTTCGTTGGTTTCATACTGAGAGCTTATGCTCGAAGTCGTGGTTGAGCTGGGATAGACACATTAAGAATATGACACTCTGTTGTCCATGATAAGTTTCAAGCATTCAAGGGGATTACTCTTTCTTAGAGCCTCTACTTCTTATGCTGAAGGCAATGGCTTGTTGTGCTCTGAAGATGTTGGGTGCTCATGAGAAGTTGAAGACATATGAGGGTCAGCATTGTGAGGAACCTCCTTTTCGCCCCCATCTTGATTTTCTTCATCATCGAAAAACTTATCAGCATCACTTATCATACCCTCATTTTCATCAGATGAACCTAAGTTCACCTTAGGAGAAGAATCTTCAGGATGTTCCGCATTAGATCCTCCATCCACACCACGCTTTTTGCCTAAAGTATCTTCCTATTCACTCCCAAGAGGTTGTGCCTTCGATTTTTGAGACAATTTAGGAGAAACAGTTGTATCATATAAAGGATTTCCCAACATATGAACATCAGTTTGTAGACCCTTTATTAGAGTCATTGGCATACTGGAGTTAGGCAGAAGGATTGCTGCTACTTAGTATAATCTCGTCCTGAGCAGGAGATTCAGTAGGGGCAGTTTGTTGAACCTGAAATTTTTTGATGTTATAAGAGTAAAAAGGAAAGAATTTGAATTTAAAAAAAAAAAGTGTTTTGAAATAATTCTCACCTTTGCACCTACATCTTCTGGGCTCGAATTATTAATTTCGACTCTATCCAAGGTAAGACTTTTGGTAGTCTGAGAAGGTTTCTTTTTCGAAGCCTAGATTGGTACCCCTTATGACGAATGTTATGCATGTTATTACATGTATGTTTTATGCAATGGAATTATAAACCAGGGAAACGCAGAAAAGAAGAGGGTAAATTTTGGGGTACAAAAGTTTCCCCTATTCAATCATCCTCAAACTTGGGAGTAAGGTTGGCGTCTGCCTTCCGGGCAACGAGGCATGAGGTGATTGAATACCGAAATGGACTCGACAATTTACGCTCTGAATCCCAGTAGCTGTTGAGGAAAAGATAGGTCGTGCCAGAGCTTAACAGGGTCACAACAAGAAGGAATACAAAATAAACGTTGAATTTTACGAAAGATAGGTACAGGTGTATTCCTGACCCGGAAGATGAATTGGCCCCTACCCAATTCAATCCGCAATGTCAGGGGAGAACTGACATGCAAGCGGAAGCAAAGACTAGATACGGAAACCAGGCTAACCACATTACGCCGACTGATTGGGCGTATTTGTGATGCAAAGACCGGAAAACGCCGATTAGACTTTACGAAGGAGAGGAACAAGAGTATTCTTGTTCTCGCAAGACCCACAATGCCAGGGGAGAACTGGCATGCTAGTGGAAACAAAGACTAGATACACCAAGTAGACTAACCACATTTACGCCGACAGATTGGACGGGTCTGTGATGCAAAGACTAAAGGTGCCGATTAGGCTTTATAGACTCAGAACACTATACTCTGGGAGGAAAGACAAGTGTAGGGCTTGCTTTCGAAGCTGAAAACGTGTTGCACCAGGGTAAGAGCTGGCAGTTTCAACACTAATCAGGAGGAAATTGACATATTGCGCCGGAAGAAACCGGGACACAACAGATTCCAAGAGAAACACGACATCGCTGGGGATGCAAATTGCGCTTCTGGCTTATAGTCCTATGAGATGCATGACTCTCCTATGGAGTAATGCTGATGTAATGATGCATGCTTGCAACAAATATATAGAATGAATGAAATAGGAACTCAGCCGGGGATTAGAGCATTAGAGAACGCCCGAAAATCACCCAAAGCAAACTGAATCCTGCTTGATAAGTCTGTTGAGGACATGATGCTACGGGAACCCTGTCTATTAAACATAGGTCCGCTGGGGAGAAAAGGAAGCACCTGGAGAAGATCTTCCACCAATACCCATCACAACTCTAGCTGGGGAAACAAAAGTATGTCGCCTGCTGGAGAAACAAAGGTATGTCGCCTGCTGGGGAAACTGAGTGGCCAAGCGACAGCCATCCTTCGCACTCTGGGAGAATTAGAGGGAACATACCTCAACTCCACTGGGGAGAAGTCAAGATATACTGGAATTCACATCAGGAATACTGTGAGAGGCGAATCCACTGGGTATAACCATCCAGAATCGAGGGTTCAGAAAATGCCTCTACAGGGGATAAGTGGGAGTAGCACACTCGAGATTCTAGTGAACACCTGCTGGGGACCACTGGGAAAAATATGACAGACCCATACTGGGGATCAGCGTCGTACTGTCATACCCCAAAATTTACCCTCCATCTTCTCAAGACATTTCATACATCCATACTCAAGGATTTCTCAAGAGTTGATCAGACAAACTCTCTCCTAGACAATCAACCCAAACTAGGGTTTGGCAATTCTCAGCTCCAGATGGACTTCCAACATCTCCAATGGTCTTCATGCCTCCTCATATGCTTCAAAGATTCTCCATGTCAAGTTTCAAGCCTTACAAGTCAAGTTTCCTCAGACAATTGCTCAGATGGTTGAAAATCAGTTGTATTGGACAAAAGTCAACTGTGGTCAACATACAGATCAAACTTCATAATTTTGGTCAACATCCTCATTTTGAAGTTACATTCATCATTTGATCAAGGGTTGATCATGATTCATCAAGAAAACTCAAGATTTGCTCAAAAGTCAAACTTTCTAAATTAGGGTTTCTAGATGAAAAGTCAACGAACTTTGATGATCATAACTTCTTCATACTTTCTCAAAAATTTTCCACCACCTCTTGTTTTGAAGGAAATTCAATTCTCTACAACTTCATGTCTCACAAGAATGTCCAAAAATGCTTCATTTGAGAGGTATGGCTCAAAACATTCAGTCATTTTCAAAGTCAACAAAAGTCAACATTTTGTTTTGAAGATATATTGAGCATGGAAACTCCAATTGAGATGAGACCAAAAAGGTTGGTTAGAGGACTCTTAGAGCTTTCCAAAAAGTCCAAGAACACTCAAAATGTGGAAAATTGAGCAAGATACACTATTCAGAAGTTGGGTAATTTTGGACAATTGCACAAAAGGACATTTTGGTCAAAATGCAAAATTTTCCAAATGGGCCTAAAATCTTTTGATCCAAACTTGTTCATGACATTATTCTTGACCCATAAATTCTTGGCCATGGCAATTTTCTATTTTATTAATTTATTTTTGAATTTTAGAACATTTAATTCAAAATTAAATTATATAAAATATGAAAATAATATATTTTTCCAAAAGGGCTGATTTTATACCAAACTTGAGGTCCAAGGAAGCCCAAAACACTTGCCAAATTCGTGCATGATCATGCATTGAAGAGGAAATCAAATTTCTTTCAAAAAATTGATTTTATTTGAAAAATATTGAATGCTCCAAATCAAATCTTTTTTCACTCTTTTTCCTCTCTCAAATTCCTCTATAAATACTCAGCAAGTACACAAGCCAAAGGGACGAAACCCTAGCCCTTACAACAACCCTCACTTTGCCAAAAAATTTCATAAACTTTTGAAATTCGAATTCTAAGTTACAGCCACTCTCAGCCAAAACCATTCATCCAAACGTGCTCAGGAGGTCCCCAGCAAGCAAAAGCATCCCTCACTTGAAGCCAAGACAGTCCAGAACTCGATCTACAGTTTGCACCGGTTTGGTAATTTTATTGAATTCGATTTTCTGATTTCATGCATTATTAACTGCTTTTGGCTGTTTGTATGTGTTCAGGACGATGATTAGACCATGAATGATGCATCTCATGCGAGCTTTCACGTAGAAAACATTAACTACCATTGTTAGGGCAGTTTAGGTTATTTTCTTCGAAACTGAAAATCCGGGACGATTCAGGGCAAGAGAACCCCACCATTGAACTCGCAGCCATCGAATTAGGGGGGTAGGGTATCCTTTTTCTTTTTATTCGCGTTATTTTTGCAGATTCCAGAATGGTGGTCGCCGGAGAAGAAGACCGGAGCTAGGGCTCCAGCGTCGTTGACTGGCGTGGACCGGTGAAGGCATGCGTGGCGCGAAGGAGGCTTCCGATTCGTCCATTCGTTCAAACGGGGACCCCACCAGCTGACTGTGTTTTGGACTTCCCCAAACGGTGACGCGTGTGCACTCATGATCTCATGTTTTCCATCCATGACACAAAACGCCACTTGGCCTAGTGGTAAAGACACTTCCTGTTCCCAGATGCTCCAGAGGGTCATCAGTTCGATCCTCACTGGCACCGGTTTTGCATTTCCTTTTTACAAACTCAAACTTTTTACTATTTTTCTATTTTCTAATTTATTTAATATTTTGCATACAATTTTAATTCTTTTCACAATTTTATTTCATGCATCAAAAATCACCAAAATATTTTTTCCTTTTGCATTTATTTTCATAAAATGTTTATTTAATTTATAAAATTAAAAAATATTATTTTGCATGCATATTTATTTTTATTCATAATTTTGCATTTAAATCACTTTTAATTCATTTTTAATTATTAAATTGCATCCAAAAAATCCCAAAAAATTATTTTAGCATATTTATGTTATTTCCAACATGTCATATTTTTCTCATTCAAAAACTTGCATTTTACTAACATTTTTCTCCTATTCGATTCATATCGTATTTTCCGATTTCTCAATTCTTTTACAGGTTATTCCGTTTCAGACGGTTTCTTTTACCGTTTTCATTTTTCCAATAACGTAACTGTTTATGGGATGTAATATGATTTTTGTAGGTTTTAATTTTCCGCAAGTTTAAATTATGTATCTGCCCCAAAGCCATGTAATAGCGTAGGACATTTACCTTTCCGCATCTTTACATTCCGCATTTTAATTTCCCCACCCTATAAACTGCTAGTAATTAGGCGTGTATGGCAAGATAATAATTAACATAGCTCACTAAATTTCAAGATAACATATCTGAATTCAATACACTCTTTCACACACGCACCCCTTAGGGTAATTCTCTCCGTTGCCTTACGATTACAAATGGTCATGTCCCTCGAACGTAGAGGTATTCTAGCACAGTTGCCTTCAAACAAATCATCATAGTCCCTTCGATACAAAGATCATAAGACCCACGATGTCGCCTCCGAATACATGATCTTGACCCTCGATTGTCGCCTCGAAAATGATGATAGTCCTTGAATGTGCTAGGATACTTCCTACAAGTTGCTTTCTATGACCATCCGATGTCCTTGAATGTCCGTCTACATCCAACAAATAGAGTTACCTACCAACTAATGGTATGGATAGCACTATTCTAAAGGCGTAAAACAACACAACGACCAATTACGAGTAGGTAATAAGACTTTTAGTTGCTTGCTCGATCAAATACTTTTTCACACCTCACACTTTTGTCAAAGTTCAAACTCTTTTCAAAACAAAACATTTCCGAACACTTTGTATACATTCCTACATGAATCATTACAAAGTTAAAGCGAAATGCCTTTTTCAAAACATTTTTGTCAAACACACAGAAAGCACAATTTTAAAGTGATCTAAGAGCAACTAAGAGCCCGTAGATAACTACGGATGAAAAGGGGTGCTAATACCTTCCCTTTTCATAACCTTCTCCCTTACTCAGAATCTAACGAAGGTCTTTTTCTGTACTTTTACCTTCCCTTAATTGGATAAAAATAAAAGTCGGTGGCGACGCTTTCTATCCGCACATTTGCGATACAAAAATCCTAAAAAGTCAGTTCACCGTGTTACAGAACTGGCGACTCTGCTGGGGAAACACCCTAAAGAGAGAATGCCTTAGGGATTTCTAGATCACCTTTATTGCTTTTTGTTTGACTTGCTTGCTTTATCTTTAAGGGTTGCTTGGGTATTATATTTGTGGGGGATCCTACACCCGGATCCGGGTTTCCTTTTAGGTAAGTAGCAATAAATCGTCGCGACCGTTAGACGTATATCGAAACGGTCAACATGATGGCTACGTTAGCGTGACACTTTGGATGTCCTGATACTCTTCATTCCCAAGTTGAGGATAGTATTTGGCTTCTGCGTGGTGTCATCAAGCGCTAACTAAACTTTTAGAACCTTAATTGACCCATCTTGGCCATTAGAAGGTAGTGAGATGGCCGGCTTTGGTGTAGACCGAGGTTGGCTGATACTCGATGCTATGCTCATTAAGATCAAACTTTTGGGATATTTTCGGTCGACCACTTGGTAGTCGTATTGAAATAAACGCCTACGAGAAAGATCAATGATATGAGATTCCTAGAACCCGGTTACTATTATAGGACAGGATGAACCAACTCAAACTTTTGGTGGGGTAATCACCTATACCTCTTGCAAGCCTTAAACCTAGGCTCATTGTGTGAATTGTTTGTGTGTGCCAAACATGACATCATGACATCATTTGCATTGCATATCATTTCTAACTATTTCAAGGACCTAGGGATTTATCTTTGCTCTGTTTTGTAGGAATTATGGCTTCTAGAAAGACTATCCGAATCAACTTCATGGGTATACCTTCTCAGCTCAAAGAATTGGTTTCAGAAATTCCCGACCATGCTCAGTTCATCAAAAGACATGGTTATCTACTTGCTTTGGTTATCTCCGGTTTTGAAGAAGATATGATGCATGTCCTATTTCAGTTCTTTGATCCGAAGCACCATTGCTTTACATTCCCAGATTATCAGTTGGTTCCTACCTTGGAAGAGTTCTCTAAGCTACTTGGGATACCTATTCTTGACCAAATGCCATTCACCGGTTTGGAAAAGGTTCCTAAGTACGAAGACATCGCATGCTCTTTACATCTTAAGCGCTCGGACATTGAAGCCAATTGGGAAACCAGAAGTGGAGTTAAGGGTTTACTTGCCAAGTTCTTAATTAAGAAAGCCCGAGAATTTCTCAAAGTTATGAGTTTCCATGCGTTTGAAGACATTGTGGCCTTGCTAATCTATGGTTTGGTTCTATTCCCTAACTCGGATCAATTCATAGATGTCAACGCCATCAAGTTGTTTCTTACCCGTAATCCTGTGCCTACCTTACTTGGAGACATCCTACATTCTCTCCACACTCGTACCATCAAAAGACAAGGAACTCTCATGTGTTGTATACCGTTACTTTCCAGGTGGTTTATTTCGCACCTTCCTCCATCAGTATTGAAGAACGAGCAAAGGTTGAAGTGGTCTCAAAGACTAATGTCACTCTCTCATTCAGATATCCGTTGGAGCCTTTTCTCTCAAAAGGACTTCACCTTCATTGAGCGTTGTGGAGAATTCCCTAATGTACCTCTACTTGGTATAAGGGGAGGTATTACTTACAACCCTTCTCTAGCTCTACGTCAGTTTGGTTTTGCTCGAAGAGATGGTCCACATGATATGCTTCTCCAAGATATTGTGTTCGACTACAATCACGATCTCGAGCAAGCGAAGGTTCATACATGCTTGGGGCATGGTAAAGAAGTGATACCAAGACTTTGGGGCACCAAAACTCCATTCCTTGGGAACCTTACCTCAAATGGGTGCGAGCTCGCTCAAAACCTCATGATGCCATTCACTTTGTTTTACGGTAATTATGGAACTGTTGCTATAGGTGGCGTACCTATACCGTTCTCCATCCGACATGCCTCTGATTTTGAAGACTTGAAGAGATCTGGATTCAACTTAAAGAAGAGGATACCTTTGAAGCTCGGTGTTATGCAAGCGAGAAGATAGTGCTTGAGTTGACCAAGCTACTTCACGAGGAGAAACATCAACGCCTACCTCGGCACCAAGAGGAAGCGCCATGGGAGACTTAGAGCTTTAGGATTTATATGTTTTCTTTTATTTTGTTTGAACTATCTTTTGTACTTAAAAAGAAAAAAAAGAATAAAGAGTACTAATAAATGTTTGTTCATTGCTTGTTTAACAAATTTAAATCTCTAAGGTCCTTGAAAACATTGCATTGCATCCATATAAACATTGCATATCATAGCATAACATTGCATCACGGTACATTGAAGATTGGTTTTCTCATTTGCTCGCTATTTATTTTAGCGAAATGGCTCTTGAGCAGTCTGTCAAAGATCTTGAGCTCGAAATGCTCGGTTTGATGTTCACCGGCTTGGTCCAAGGCCAAGAAGATCTGAAGAAGCTTATCAACGAAAGAAGAAGGTTGTTGGTCTTCTCAACATGGGCGAGCTACAAAGGAGGTCCTAGAGTGGTTAGTCGGATTGAGCTCTCGAAGGAAGTGTCAAGAAGGAGGATGAGCAAAGTAACAAGGGTGATGGTGAAGGCGATCGGCTGAGCTTGAGAAAAACTATAATGATGGCCAATACTCGATGAAGATGACAAGTACAAGCAACTTGAAGACCGTCGAATCTTGTGGAAAACACGAAGATGTCGGGGCTGAATTTTGATGATTTGAGTCTTGTCCACGGTGTTGTGATTCCTCCCAGTTCAAAGTTCAACTTTTGCTAAGTATGATGGCATGTCTTGCCCTAAGCGCATTTGAAATCCTATGTCCGAAGATCAATCCCACAGATGAGAAAGTTGTGGATGCACTATTTTCAAGAGAGTTTGTCCGGAACCCGTTGGAATGGTACTATCGGCTAGAGAATGACCGTATCCGTACTTGGGTGATTTGGCGATGCTTTCTCTGAGACAATATGAGTACAATCTTGAATTGACACCCACTCGCATGCAACTACAAAACATGTCTATGGGTCGTGATGAGAAGTTCAAGGGTATGCTCGAAATGGAGAGATCTAGCGAGTTCAACCACCCTTGTCCAATAGGGAATTGGTTGATATGTTTATGGAACAACAGCAGGCCCGTTCTTCAATCATCGATTGGAAACTCTTGATAGGATTCGGTGATATTGATGACGTATCGAAGGTATCAAGAGTGGAAAGATTCGGTGGAAACATCTTCAAATCTTTCGAAGAGATCTTTTGGTGGTAAGAAAGAAGCCAATCTTGTATGGTCGGAAAAGCGAGCCAAGACCGACCGTGCTCAATCGTAGGCGGTTGTGATCTCAATCCTCCATCGTACAACCTCCAGAGACAGCAGCGTAGTCAAAAGCGCCACGAAGGCAGTTCTGAAGATCAACATGCCATTGTCGCAAGCCTTGCAACACATGTTGAAAGCGGTGATTACCTTGAGGATCCTCCTCGAATGTCAACACTTCCTCTCGAGAGATACAATCCTAATGCTAAGTGTGCTTACCATTTTAATAGCCAGGACATAATCTTGATGATTGTTGGGCTCACGAAGAACAAGATTCAAGATATGATTGAAGCTAAGCAGTTGAGTTTGACCCTCTGTTGAGACTCGAATGTGATCAGCGCTATGCCTAATCATGACAAGAGTTCCAATCTTGTTGGGGATGATACTTATGTTTTCAACATAGATGACTTGACCATTCCTTTGATGACTGTTAAGAAGAATTTGCTACAAGCCGGTGTCAACCTAGGATGCCCAGAGAATTACCGTCGGTGCCCATCTGCACCTGATGGCTGTCCTTGGTTGAGAAGACGAGTTCGATGCATGATGGACAACCGTGAGATACTATTTACGAAACCACACATGCGAGTGTGATGAAATGTCTAAGTTGAAGATCGAAGATGTGAATGAAGCCGTACCATCTGTGTGGGATACCTTGGGGCAGCCAAGTGGAAAGTATGATTACATGGTGAAGTACACTGTTCCTGAAAGCTACAAGATTCCTATTGAAGATGTTAAGGCGACCGAATGGGGTGACGATTTCCCAGAAGATTGTGCTGATGTTAACACTATAAGAATCTCCTATGCTGATCCTGTGCCTAGAGTGGCACCTCTCATCATTACTTCTCCCAGACCAGTTCCGTATTCCTCTAACAAGGCTATCCCTTGGAATCATGGAGTTGATGTTTACTATCATGGAGTCAAGCAAGACCCTCTGACCATTGAAGATCTTACAGTTGAAGCCACCATTCCTGACATTGACAACATCACCGGATCTAGTAAGGTGACCGAACGGAAGAGTATTCTCTCGGATATCTCTCCTCCCAAAGACAACTGCGACTCCACTCGCATTCCGGCTATTCAATCCATTCCCAAGCTAGAGGAAAGAACGGTGACTCATCACCTTTCGGCCGGAAGTACCAAAGGAAGTTCTTGAAGACACCTCAAACAAGAAATGGAGGAAATTCGAAGATTATCAAAAGAGTGACTACAATGTTGTGGAGCAGTTAGGACGAGACTCCGTCCAAAATCTCCATGCTTGCTCTGCTCTTGTGCTCTGAGGCTCATGCTAATGCCTTGGTGAAGTTTCTGAAGAATGCTCACGTACCTCAAGACACTACCACTGACCAGTTTGAAGTTTGTATTGCTAGCTTGGATGCCAACAACGGCCTAGGCTTCTCTGATGTTGATTTGACTCCTGCCGGAAAGAAACACAACAAAGCCTTGCACATCTCTGTTGAATGCAAGGGCACTACATTGTCTCATGTTTTGGTTGATACGGTTACGCTCGAATATCCTTCGAAGAGCTTTTGATCGGCTTGATGTCGAAGGGTTGGTTACGAGACCGGTGACATTATTGTGAGAGCTTTTGATGGTTCTAAGCGAACAGTACTTGGAGAGCTCACTCTTCCTATCAAAGTCGGTTCCCAGACTTTTGATTCCACTTTCTTTGTCATGGACGTTCGTCCGTTACTCTTACCTACTTGGGCCCTTGGATACATGGGGGCGGTACCTCTACCTTGCATCGAGCTGAAGTACCGGTAAAAGGAAGGTTGTTACGATGTGTGGTGAAGAGGAGTATATGGTCGATCATCTGATCATTCGATACCTCGAGATGGAAGGAGAATTCTTGAGACTCCTGTCAAGCTTTTGAAACAATACCCAGTCATGCACAGTGACTCTCTGTCACTCTGAAGTTACACAAGCTCCGCCTAGGATGGCCTCGTGAAAGATGCTCAAGCAGTTGAAAAAGGTAGTTCTATTTGGGGTGACTCACGATCTTCCTTTCAAATCGACAAGTGGTTTAGGCTTCACCATCAAAGGTCAGAAGATGATCGCGCGAGCGTGCGGCCAACTTCCTTCCGCATCGGCCAGTGGAATCCATGCTATAGAAGGCGGCGACAAGCGGCCGACATCGACAAGTGGATCTTCCACTCGGATCATGGGCTCGGCAATTGGAAGGCGAAGGCGTCATACCAATCTCCTTTAGCCGGAGTAATTGCTCTTGTTTTGTTTTGCTTTTCGTATTTTATGTTTGAACAATAAACTCTAAAACCTAGTGCCTTGCGGGGCATCATGGCTCGTTTGCGAGGTTATTATCATTGTTTGCGCGTTTTCATTCAATAAATTCGTTGGACTTTTGCATTCAATTGTTTGTTTTCTTTCTTTTACTTTATCACCCCTTCAAAAGCTATGTGTTTCTTACACACCCGTGATACAACTGCGAGAATCACTCCGAATCTAGTTAATAACTATGCTATTGCTAAATATGACTTCATAATCCGATCTACCAAGCCGAAGGCGAAAGTGATGAAGATTGTGAAGTACCGGAGAACTTGTCGATTGCTACAAGAGACGAGTTATCTGACCACATGAAGAGCAAGTTGAGGTTGTGAATTTGGGTACTAGCGAAGGCAGAAAAGAGATCAAGATAGGAGCGGGTCTTGAGAGCGATTAAAAGAAAGGTTGGTTCGGATGCTACGAGACTATATTGAGGTTTTGCTTGGTCATACGAAGACATGCTGGTTTAGACATTGATATTGTGGTACAGATTGACAAAGAGGTTTTCTCGGTGAAACAGAAGGTTAAATCGCATCGTCCGAGATGTCGAGAAAATCAAAGCGAAGTTATAAACGAGTTCAATATCGGTTTCTTAGCATTACTTCCTATCCACGATGGGTTGCAAACATGGTACCCGTACCTAAGAAGGATGGCAAAATACGAATGTGTGTGGATTACGAGAGATCGAACAAAGCGAGTCAGAAACGATTTTCGCTTCCTCATATTGATGTTACGGTAGACAACACCGCTCGGCATAAGGTTTTCTCCTTCATGGATGGTTTCTCCGGTTACAATCGGATCAAAATGGCTCCACGAAGACATGGAAAAGACTACTTTCGTTACGGTGGGGCACTTTTGCTTCAAGGTTATGCCGTTCGGATGAAGAGCGGGCGCCACTTATCGTGCTATGGTGACATTATTTCATGACATGATTCATCACGAGATAGATGTCTCGTCGGCGACATGATAGCTCGATCCGGGTGAAGAACATCTTGATCATTTCGAGTTGTGAGTTGAAGAAATCTGGTGAGACTTAATCCTAACAAGTGCACTTTTGAGTCGGATCCGGTAAACTCCTAGGGTTTGTCGTCGATGGAAAAGTATTGAGGTTGACCCGCCAAGGTTAAAGCTATTCAAGAAATGCCGCTCCCGCAAGAAGGAAGTCGGAGGTTTCTTGGGCGATTGAACTACATTGCCAAATTCATTGCACATCTAAGCGCTACTTGTGAGCCAATCTTCAAGTTACTAAAGAAAGATCAAGTAGTGGAATGGAATGGCGATTGCGGATCGCTTTTGACAAAATCAAGGAGTACCTTGATCCTCCTATCCACGTGCCGCGAAGGAAGACCTCTCATCATGTACTGCGGTGCTAGAGAACTCAATGGGGTGTGTGTTGGGGCAACATGGCGAGTCGGCGAAAAGAGCATGCAATATACTACCTTAGCAAAAGTTTACCGTGTGAAACAAGATACTCACTGAGAAAACTTGCAGCGCTTTAAGCTGACTAAGGCGGTATATGTTGACTCACACTACTTTGTTGATTTCCAAGATGGATCCGATAAAATACATATTTTAGAAACCAGCTCTCCCGGAAGAATAGCAAGATGGCAAATGATCGGACCGAGTATGACATCGGTACACTTCTCGAAGCGATCAAAGGAAGTGTGGTAGCCGATCATTTGGCTCATCAAGCCGTAGATGACTATCGATCTATGCGATTCAATTTCGAGATGAAGATGTTTTACTAATTCTGATTGAAGAACCGGGCCAGACGAAGGACACGAACAAGGATCTGATGGACCATAGTCTTTGATGGAGCCTCAACGCACTTGGCAATGGCATTGGCGCCATCATTACATCCCTACTGTGGACATCGCCTTTCACCGCGGACTTTGTTTGATTGCACTAACAACATGGCGAATATGAGCGTGCATCATGGGTATCAAAGCTGCTATTGACTTAAGAATCAAGTTCTTACAAGTGTATGGAGACTCAAATTTGGTGATCAGTTAGATTAAGGGCGAGTGGGATACGAAGCATCCAAACCTCATTCCGTATCGAGAGCATGTTCTGAGTTTGATCCCCTACTCCGAAGAGATTACTTTTGATCACATTCCACGAGAAGAAATCGGTTGCGGGCGCGTTGGCTACTATGTCGTCTATGTTCAAGGTCAGATGGGACAACGAGGCTCCCCAGATCATCATTGAGAAGTTTGATGAACCAGCATATTGTTGTGAGCTTGATACAGAAGAGAAACCTTGGTACTACGACGTGAAAAGGTATCTTGAGACTCGGGAATATCCAGAGGGCATCATCAATGATAAGAAATTCATGAGAAGATTTGCATCAAATTCTTCCTCGAGCGACATCTTATACAAAGCGCAACCACTTGTGCTTACTCATATGTAGACGGAAAAGCGACAATCGCATCATGGAAGAGTTACGAAGGCGCATTTGGTACCCTCCGGTGGACATCACGATGGCTAAGAAGATTTTGAGAGCAGTTACTATTGGTCCACCATGGAAGCGATTGTCACCTTCACTCGATCTTGTCACAAATGCGGTTCTGTGAGACAAAGTACATGTACCTCGGTACCTCGAATATTTAACAGCTCCTTGGCCTTTTGCAATGTGGGGCATTGACATGATCGGAGAAATCAAGCCTTGCTTCTAATGGACATCGTTTCATCCTTGTGGCAATTGACTATTTCACCAAGTGGGTAGAAGCAGCCTCGTTTGCATCTGTTACCAAGAATGTTGTGGCTCGTTTCATCAAGCATAACCTTATCATCGGTATGGCATTCACGAAAGGATTATCACGGATAACGGCTCTAATCTCAACAATAAGATGATCCTTGAACTCGCACGCGTTCAAGATCAAGCATCATAATTCTTCTCCATATCGGCCTAAGATGAATGGCGTAGTGGAAGCCGCCAACAAGAACATTAAGAAGATTATCTGAGAAGATAGCGGTGACTTACAAAGATTGGCATGAGATGTTACCATTTGCTCTTCATGGTTATCGCTTTACAACACGAACATCAACGAGGGCAACCCCTTCTCTCTTGTATCACGGTATGGAAGCCGTCTTACCCATCGAGGTTCGATACCCTCAACGAGTCCTCCGGGCCTTGAGTTAAGCGAAGCGATTGGATCGAGACTACGCCTTGACGATTAATTTGATTGATGAGAAGCGACTCGCATCCATACGCCATGGACGGATCTATCGAAATGAATGATCGGAGCATTTAACAAAATGGCCAAGCAGGAGTCTACCATGTCGGTGATCTAGTGGTCAGCGCATCATTCTTCCACAAGGTGATCGAGGGCAAATGGACTCCCACCTCGAGGGACCGTTTGTAGTCAAGGCAGATGTTTTCGGCGACTATGATACTTAGCACCATGGATGGTGAAGACTTCCCACACCATGAGCGGACATAGTAAAAAATACTACGCGAGACCCGCTAGGTCGACAAGTCGAAAACACGAAAGGCGGCTTGGGCAAAAGGGTATCCGGTGGGCGAAAACCGAAAAGCGGTCTAGGCAAAGTTAGGGATTTAAGCGTCGACTATGTCTCTTCGGATCACACCTTCGGACTACTATCGACATTCAAGATTCAAATGGCGAAGATCGATTACTCACTTTCTCTTGTGGCAAGGAGATGAGATAGTCGAAATATATGAGTACTAGCATAGTTGGAACTTAACGAGATTGTTTCCATAGCTTTTACCTTTCTTGTGTACAAACTACTTGGCCATCGCGCATTTCAAATGAATACAAGTTCTTTCTCTTTACATTTTCACTATTGTCGTTTGCAATAAGTCCAACGTTTGCTTTGAATGATTATATGCATCGACAATAAGAATCTCTTCAAACATGCGAAAAGTGGGCATACAAAAGTAAGTACTACGGGCTCTAGGAATTGAGATGACGAAGGTCACCAATGCATTTCCCACGAGCATGATCCCATAGCGATATCGCTCACAATAAACCTCCCAGTGAGTATATGTTAATCCACGGCGGTGATTCCACTCAGTGAGCAATGTTACATCAATAACACTTCATCCCGGCTAATGGGATATCTCTCAACAATTCTCCTTTTCGGTATCGGACTCGAGACTTGGTCGGATAGTGCACGGAGAAAATCTATATCTATTCTTGATCGGAGATTCCAACGGGCTGACCGGTCCCAAGACCATCAAATGCTCTCGGTGAGATCCGCTCGGCATCCCGATGGCGCCTCCTAATTCTTCAGCGGGATCTACATGCAAGATCCCCAACAAATTGCCTCCTAGACTCTCCCCGAGGTCTGTATGGGATCTCCAACAACGAGTTTCTCATCTCTACCTTCCTCGACAATATCTAGGCCCAAGACTTGGTCGGATAGTGCATCGGAGGAATCAAAGTTTCTTTCTTCTCGGGGTCTCCATCCGTTCCGTCCCGACAGTCGAAATCTCATCTTCTTCAAGATGGATATGTTTTGAAATATCACAACATCTATCATTCATACATTACTCATAAAGTCATAATTCATGCATATGTCATTCATACATATTGTCATGCATCATACTTTGCATAAGACTAACAAATATTCTATCAAAGTTTCTCTTGTTTTTCCAAAGCAATTGAAAGTCACTTCGCGGTCGAGATTAAGCCCGAATCGGCGGAAAACTATCCGAAGACCGCCTGGTTGTCCTCAACGGGTCGAGTTAAGCCCGAATCTCGGCGGAAAACTATCGAAGGCCGCCTGGTTATCCTCCGATAACGAGGCAATGGATCAACACCGATGCTGAGGGAAGATATCCACATTTGCCAACTACTACCTCCCTCGGTAATCGGCACGAAGATTTATTCGATCCTTCTTATTATCATGACTCTGATCAGCGTCGACTCGGTTGCCACGGATGGCATCTTAAGCCCATCTCCGACTACTTATCGGTGTTCCTCCACCTTTGGAATCTGCATATTTGGTTAAAAATCAATACAAACCAATAACTTCATTCAAAGGTGCCGAAGTCTAACATCGACTCCCTCGGATGGCATCTTAAGCCCATCTCGCGCTCCTTCCACTATCAAGAACATCTGAGCCTAGCGTCGGCTCACTCCCGGCATTGACCTTTCGGATGGCATCTCAAGCCCGTCTCCGACAATTCTCCTCCTATCAACATTCTCGAGTCTAGTGTATGACTCATCCCCCAAAGAAGTCTCCACTTTCCCCAAATGGCATCTGTAAGCCCATTCCGCATCATCCACCAGCGAGTGCAAATTTTGGGTGTACTCGGTGTTCAATCATCTTCTACCTCCAGTCACGAAAGGCACGCATGCCAATCTAACCCTTCCAGTACAAGAAGATTGAATAGGGGCAGCTATCATACCCCAAAATTTGCCCTCCATCTTCTCAAGACATTTCATACATCCATACTCAAGGATTTCTCAAGAGTTGATCGGACAAACTCTCTCTAGACAATCAACCCAAACTAGGGTTTGGCAATTCTCGACTCGGATGGACTTCCAACATCTCAATGGTCTTCATGCCTCCTCATATGCTTCAAATATTCTCCATGTCAAGTTTCAAGCCTTACAAGTCAAGTTTCCTCGAGACAATTGCTCGGATGGTTGAAAATCGGTTGTATTGGACAAAAAGTCAATGTGGTCAACATACGGTCAAACTTCATAATTTTTGTCAACATCCTCATTTTGAAGTTACATTCATCATTTGATCAAGGGTTGATCATGATTCATCAAGAAAACTCAAGATTTGCTCAAAGTCAAACTTTCTAAGTTAGGGTTTAGATGAAAAGTCAAGCTGAACTTTGGTGATCATAACTTCTTCATACTTTCTCGAAATTTTCCACCACCTCTTGTTTTGAAGGAAATTCAATTCTCTACAACTTCATGTCTCACAAGAATGTCCAAAAAATGCTTCATTTGAGAGATATGGCTCAAAACATTACAGGTCATTTTCAAAGTCAACAAAAAGTCAACATATTGTTTGGAAGATATATTGAGCATGGAAACTCCAATTGAGATGAGACCAAAAAGGTTGGTTAGAGGACTCTTAGAGCTTTCCAAAAAGTCCAAGAACACTCAAAAATGTAGAAAATTGAGCAAGATACACTATTCAAAAGTTGGGCAATTTTGGACAATTGCACAAAAGGACATTTTGGTCAAAATGCAAAATTTTCCAAATGGGCCTAAAATCTTTTGATCCAAACTTGTCCATGACATTATTCTTGACCCATAAATGCTTGGCCATGGCAATTTTCTATTTTATTAATTTATTTTTGAATTTTAGAACATTTAATTCAAAATTAAATTATATAAAATATGAAAATAATATATTTTTCCAAAAGGGCTGATTTTATACCAAACTTGAGGTCCAAGGAAGCCCAAAACACTTGCCAAATTCGTGCATGATCATGCATTGAAGAGGAAATCAAATTTCTTTCAAAAAATTGATTTTATTTGAAAAATATTGAATGCTCCAAATCAAATCTTTTTCACTCTTTTCCTCTCTCAAATTCCTCTATAAATACTCATATACACAGCCAAAGGGACGAAACCTAGCCCTTACAACAACCCTCACTTTGCCAAAAATTTCATAAACTTTTGAAATTCGAATTCTAAGTTACAGCCACTCTCAGCCAAAACCATTCATCCAAACGTGCTCAGGAGGTCCCCAGCAAGCAAAAGCATCCCTCACTTGAAGCCAAAACAGGTCGAACTTCGATCTGGTTTGCAGGTTTGGTAATTTTATTAATCGATTTTACGATTTCATGCATTATTAGCTTTTGGTGTTTGTATGTGTTCGGGCGATGATTAGACCATGAATGATGCATCTCATGCGAGCTTTCACGTGAAAACATTGTTAGGGGTTTAGGTTATTTCTTGCGAAAATCGAGGACAATTCGGGGCAAAGAGAACCCACCATTGAACTCATGACCATCGAATTAGGGGTAGGGTATCCTTTTCTTTTATTCGGGTTATTTTGCATTCGGAATGGTGGTGGCGGAGAAACGTGGAGCTAGGGCTCCGGCGTCGTTGACTGGCGTGGACTGGTGAAGGCATGCGTGGCGCGAAGGAGGCTTCGGATTCGTCCATTCGTTCAAACGGGGACCCCACCAGCTGACTGTGTTTTGGACTTCCCCAAACGGTGACGCGTGTGCACTCATGATCTCATGTTTTCCATCCGTGACACAAAACGCCACTTGGCCTAGTGGTAAAGACACTTCCTGTTCCCAGATGCTCCAGAGGGTCATCAGTTCGATCCTCCCTGGCACCGATTTTGCATTTCCTTTTTACAAACTCAAACTTTTTACTATTTTTCTATATTCTAATTTATTTAATATTTTGCATACAATTTTAATTCTTTTCACAATTTATTTCATGCATTAAAAATCACCAAAATATTTTTTCCTTTTGCATTTATTTTCATAAAATGTTTATTTAATTTATAAAATTAAAAAATATTATTTTGCATGCATATTTATTTTTATTCATAATTTTGCATTTAAATCACTTTTAATTCATTTTTAATTATTAAATTGCATCCAAAAAATCCCAAAAAATTATTTTAGCATATTTATGTTATTTCCAGCATGTCATATTTTTCTCATTCAAAAACTTGCATTTACTAACATTTTCTCTATTCGATTCATATCGTATTTTCAGATTTCTCAATTCTTTTAAGTTATTCGTTTAGACGGTTTCTTTTACCGTTTTCATTTTCCAATAATGTAACTGTTTATGAGATGTAATAGTTTAAATTAGGTTTTAATTTTTTATAAGTTTAAATTATGTATCGCCCCAAAGCCATGTAATAGCGTATGACATTTATCTTTCCATCTTTACATTCCATTTTAATTTCCGCACCCTATAGTAATTAGGCGTGTATGGCAAGATAATAATTAACATAGCTCACTAAATTTCAAGATAACATATCGAATTCAATACACTCTTTCACACGCACCTTAGGGTAATTCTCTCTCGTTGCCTTACGATTACAAATGGTCATGTCCCTCGAACGTAGAGGTATTCTAGCACAGTTGCCTTCAAACAAATCATCATAGTCCCTTAGATACAAAGATCATAAGACCCACGATGTCGCCTCCGAATACATGATCTTGACCCTCGTTTGTCGCCTACGAAAAATGATGATAGTCCTTGAATGTGCTAGGATACTTCCTACAAGTTGCTTTCTATGACCATCCGATGTCCCTTCGAATGTCCCGTCTACCTCCAACAAATAGAGTTACCTACCAACTAATGGTATGGATAGCACTATTCTAAAGAAACGTAAAACAACACGAAAACGACCAATTCTGAGTAGGTAATAAGACTTTTAGTTGCTTGCTCGATCAAATACTTTTTCACACCTCACACTTTTGTCAAAGTTCAAACTCTTTTCAAAACAAAACATTTCGAACACTTTGTATACATTCCTACATGAATCATTACAAAGTCAAAGCGAAATACCTTTTCAAAACATTTTGTCAAACACCACGAAAGCACAATTTTAAAGTGATCTAAGAGCAACTAAGAGCCGTAGATAACTACGGATGAAAAGGGGTGCTAATACCTTCCCTTTTCATAACCTTCTCCTTACTCGAGAATCTAACGAAGGTCTTTTACGTACTTTTACCTTCCCTTAATTAGATAAAAATAAAAGTCGGTGGCGACTCTTGCTATCCGCACATTTGCGATACAAAAATCCTAAAAAGTCAGTTCACCGTGTTACACGTACAGCGGTAATGCTGGGCAAGAGAAAGGACTCCGATGGGGATAAAGAACTTCTGGAGATCTTTTCCATTCAGAAACGGTTCCACAGGGAGGACGCAACTGGGGAAATATCAAGGAGAATCCTGATCCATCTCCACATTAGAGCAAACAGATATCCTGCAATATAGTGTTAACAGAGTGACCCTGGCATGATATGGCAAGTGCTTCTGCTGTCCAGATCACTCAAGCCTTAAAGCAATATTCAAAAGCTTCTGATCATGGTAAAACCAACGTTGTTTATATATGCAAAATTTTACCACCAAAACTTTGAATGTCTTTTGCAAACAAATCAGTAAATGCGAGAAATTAATTAACAAGCAAAAACTCATTTTATTGATTGAAAGCGTGCCTGTAAATAGGCAAGTACAACAGGAAGCAACTCCTGAAATGAGGCAATTGCGAAAGTAAAATAGGAGGAAAACTAAAACGCATGGCAATACGACAATGAATCCTCATTGGGTTTCAACCCTGCTATCAATCTTATAACTCCAACTATCTCATCACTTCGCTTTTCCCAAAAATGGTGATTGGCATGATCACTGCCCCTTGGAGTAGCTCGAGATGTTTCCACGAAGTGCGACCACTAATCTGTTAAGCATGCCTATGCATAGTATCTCTTGACTACATCCGCGTTCACGGGTAATGGGAAGTCTTCTCCGTCCATCGTTGCGAGCATTATGGCGCCACCCGAAAAAACTTTCTTCACAACAAACGGCCCTTCATAATTTGGTGTCCACTTGCCCCGCGGGTCTCCTTGGGGAAGGATTATCCTCTTTAGCACAAGATCACCTGGTTGATAATTTTGAGGTCGCACTCTTTTATCAAATGCTCTTTTCATTCTCTGTTGGTAAGTCTGCCCATGACCGACAGCTGCCAACCGCTTCTCATCAATAAGGCATAGCTGGTCTAAGCGATTCTGCACCCATTCGTCTTCATCAAGCTCGGCATCTTTCATGATTCTTAATGAAGGAATCTGAACTTCGATTGGAAGCACGACTTCCATGCCATAAACAAGAGAAAACGGGTTTGCCCATATTGAAGTACGAATGGTAGTCCTGTAACCATGCAAAGCAAAAGGCAACATCTCATGCCAATCTCGATAGGTTACTACCATCTTCTGCACAATCTTCTTAATGTTCTTATTCGCCGCGGCTCCATTCATCTTGGTGATGCGAGACGAATGTGGTGCTTGGTCTTGAAGGACTCACAAAGCTCCTTCATCATCTTGTTTTTAAGATTCAACCCATTATCTGTGATAATCTTGTCGGGAATCCCGTAACGGCAGATGATGTTGTTCTTGATAAACCGGGCAACCACCTGCTTGGTGACGCTTGCATAGGATGTTGCTTCCACCCATTTAGTGAAATAATCTATCGCAACCAGAATGAAGCGATGTCCTATGGACGCTGTCGGCTCAATCTTTCTGATCATATCGATGCCCCACATAGCAAATGGCCAATGGGAGGTTAAAACATTCAAAGGCGACGGTGGCACATGCACTTTGTCAGCATATACCTGGCACTTGTAACAAACCCGGGCATGATTAAAACAATCAACCTCCATGGTTGACCGAATACCATTTCATAAAATCGTTTTAGCCATAGTGTGCCCATTGGAATGAGTTCCAAATGAGCCCTCATGCATTTCTTCGATGATCTTTCCAGCTTCATCTTTACCAACACACCTGAGCAACAGCCCGTCATGATGTCTATGGTATAGCACACCGTTGTTAAGGAAGAATTTCGCCGAAAATCTTCTCAAGAACTTTTTATCTGTTACGGAAGCTTCCTCAGGATACTCTTGAGTCTCAAGATATCGTTTGACATTGTAGAACCAAGGATTGCCATCTCTTTCTTCTTCAATCTCAAAACAAAAGGCTGGCTCATCCAATCTCTGAACGGTTATCGATGGCGCTTCATTAGCCCATTTGATTTTAAACATGGACGCTAGGGTGGCCAAAGCATCAGCTAAGTTGTTCTCTTCCCGTGAGATGTGATCGAAAGTGATTTCCTCGAAGTAAGGAATCAACTTCATCACATGCTCTATGTAAGGAATCAAATTTGGGTGACGAGTCTCCCAATCTCTGTTAATCTGGAAAATCACAAGTGCAGAGTCTCCATACACTTTCAGATGCTTAATTCTCAAATCAATTGCCGCCTCGATACCAAAGATACAAGCCTCATATTCAACCATGTTATTGGTACAATCAAAGCAGATTCGAGCTGTGAACGGGATATGATGACCGTTCGGAGTAGTGATTACTGCACCAACGCCATTGCCTAATGCATTGGAGGCTCCATCAAAGACCAAAGACCACTTGAATCCTGGTTCGGGTCCCTCGTCTGGACCTGGGATGTTACAATCCCGCACGTACATTATATCCTCATCAGGAAATTCAAACCTCATCGGCTGATAATCGTCCACAGGTTGATGAGCAACATAGTCTGCCAACACACTACTCTTGATAGCTTTCTGAGTAGTATATTGGATGTCATACTCTGTTAAGATCATTTGCCACCTGGCGACCCGGCCTGTCAAAGCTGGCTTCTCAAATATGTACTTGATCGGATCCATCTTGGATATCAACAAGGTTGTGTGGGTCAACATATACTACCTTAGTCGGCGAGCAGCCCACGCTAAAGCACAACAAGTTTTCTCGAGCAATGAATATTTTGTTTCACAGTCGGTAAACTTTTTGCTTAGGTAGTATATTGCATGCTCTTTTCGACCAGACTCGTCGTGTTGGCCCAGCACGCACCCCATCGAGCTTTCAAGCACTGTCAAATACATGATCAATGGCCTACCCTCCACAGGAGGAATAAGAATCGGAGGTTCCTGCAGATACTCTTTTATCTTATCGAATGCGACCTGACAATCGTCATTCCACCTGACCATCTGATCTTTTCTTAGCAACTTGAATATAGGTTCGCACGTGACAGTCATGTGAGAGATAAATCTAGAGATGTAGTTTAACCTCCCTAGAAATCCACGGACTTCTTTCTCAGTTCTTGGTTCAAGCATTTCTTGAATTGCTTTTACTTTAGCAGGATCAACCTCGATACCTCTTTCACTTACAACAAAGCCTAACAGTTTTCCAGATCGTACGCCGAACGTACACTTATTCGGATTCAGCCTCAGTCTGAATTTCCTCAATCTATCAAACAACTTCTGTAGGTGTGTCAGATGCTCTTCCTCATCCTGAGATTTAGCAATCATGTCGTCGACATATACTTCAATCTCCTTGTGGATCATATCATGAAAAAGAGTTACCATTGCACGCTGGTAAGTTGCCCCGGTATTTTTTAATCCGAAAGGTATCACCTTGTAACAAAAAGTTCCCCATGGGGTAATGAAAGTTGTTTTAGCCATGTTTTCTGGTGCCATCTTGATCTGATTATACCCGGAAAAGCCATCCATGAACGAAAACACTTTTGCATGAGCTGTAGTATCCACCAATATGTCAATATGGGGGAGCGGAAAGTCATCCTTCGGACTTGCTCTGTTCAGATCCCTGTAATCCATACACATTCTAACCTTGCCGTCCTTCTTGGGCACAGGAACAATGTTGGCAACCCATGGAGGATAAGAAATAACTTTCATAAAGCCTGCATCAAGTTGTTTCTGGACTTCCTCTTTGATCTTCTTAGACATCTCAGGATGAGTCCTTCGAAGTTTCTGCTTAACAGGAGGACATTCCTCTTTCAAAGGCATCTTGTGCACCACAATATCGGTATCTAACCCAGGCATGTCTTCATAAGACCAGGCAAAGATATCAGAATACTCTCGGAGTAGTTCAATCAATCTTTGCTTCACACTGTCTTCCAAAGTGGCCCCAATTTTAACCTCTCTGATTACATCAGTATTGCCCAGATTCACTTTCTCAATCTCTTCCTGATGCGGTTGGATAACCTTTTCCTCTTGCTCTAACATTCTTGCTACCTCTTTAGGGAGTTCACAATCTTCCTCGCCCTCTTCTTCGGCTTGGTTGATCGGATTATTGAAGTCATAAAGAATGATAGCAGAGTCGTTATCAAAGGGATCCATTAGGAGTGTGGGATTATATCTGCATGATTGATTTTAATGTCTATTTTAGTTTTTTTTAGATGATAAAAGAAAAATAAAGCATTGCCATTTTGCGTTTTAAAATTGTGATGTAAAATTGAAGGAAAAGGAACAAAACATTTGAATGAAAAGACGTTCTTTATTTCATGGTAAAAATGTTGCATATGCAAACAAGGTGGCCCTACATATGATTATTTGTGCCTTGGAGAACACGGAATATTGCATGATAGAAACAAAGAAAATTACTCTTTGACCATCGTGGTAGGACACGGTCTTAGGAGTCGATTGTTGAGCTCCATGCCAGGGACACTAGGACGGATCCACTTATCAATGTCAAACTCGTTGTCAGAATCATCCACGGCGCTTGCTTGCCCGGAACCGTTGCCAGCACTAGAAAACTTTACAGGAGTAGCCAAGTTGGGTGCTTTCAGAATCTGACGGCGCAGGACAGGATCAAAACCTAACCCAAACTTATTGAACTTAGGTGCTACCTCCACCACACGGCCCCAACCTTCAGGGCGTCCAACTTCGACCACAGCTTTTGCATCTTTCAAAGATGCGATAGAAGATTCTGGCTTATCTTTCTTAGTTTCCTTCCGTTGAGGGGTCTTCAGCATGTGCACCGTCTCAAAGCCTTGAAACGGGGTCTCATGAATCTCACCATCGACCTCGATATAGCAAAAGGAAGCAAGATGGCTCACGATATATTCTTCTTCAGCACAGACTGTGATAGTTTTCCCTTCAACGGGGTATTTCAACTTCTGGTGAAGAGTCGATGTGATTGCTCCAGCCTTATGAATCCATGGACGGCCCAAGAGGCAACAATAGGAAGGTTGAATGTCCATAACAAAGAATGTTGTAACGAAAAGCTGAGGGCCAACTTTGATGGGGAGATCCACTTCTTCGAAAATAGATCGTCTTGAACCATCAAATGCTTTTACAATCAAATCACTAAGACGGAGTTCAAGACCACCATAGTCGATCTTCATCAGCGTGGATTTGGGGATCACATTAAGAGAAGAACCAGTATCAACCAATACTCAAGACAAAGTGGTGCCCCGACATTCCATGGAAATGTGAAAGCTTTGTTGTGGTTTCGACCTTCTGGCGGCAAATCACAATCGGTAAAACCCAATCCGTTGTTGGTCGATATACTTGCACACACATTTTCAAACTGTCCAACCGAGATCTCTTGTGGCACAAAAGCGGTGCTCAAAAGCTTTATCAAGGCATTTCTATGCACCTCAGAATCTCGAAGCAGTGAGAGAATAAAAATTTTTGCAGGCGTCTGAGCAAGCTGGTCAATCACCCGAAAATCACTCTTACGGATAAACTTCATGATCTCCTCTATATCCTTCTCCAGATCAGGATTGGCATTCTGCAAATCTGGTTGCTTCATAGGATGCTTGCCCTTGTCTTTGGCAACGACACGCCTTGGTATGTATTCTTGGATCAGAGAAAATTCGCCCGCTTCGGGTCATACCACCACTCCCAGCAATATCATCAGTATTAGCAACATCCAGAACATTGTCTTTCTCTATTGGAGAGGAGACATCTTCCTGTTTCACCCCATGGTAACAAACATCCGATCCGTAATGCCATGGCACAACTTTATCACTCTCATATGGCAAAGGACCAGGCTTGGTAACTGCTAGGGGCATAGGCTTTGTTGGTGCAGATATCACAATTGGAGAATAAGGAATGGTAATCACATATACAGCCCATGTCTCTACCTTCTCATTCTTCCGAATTCGATCAAATTGCAACCGACCATTATCAATCAAACTCTGAATACCAACCTTCAGATCTGCACACCCATTTGAACAATGTTCACACCTGTCACAAGCAGCTTTGCAACTTGGAAAGACACCTCTCTTGATCAAATACTCTTTGAAAAAAGGTAGCGGTGTTTTCACCAGATCAACATTCACGACCAGATTAAGGACCTTCCCATCTTCCATAATAGCTTGAACGACCCCATGTCATGGCATCAGGTTCTATGTAACATTGGGTCAAGCTACCTGTGGTCGAGCCTCTAATTCAATAGTCTTTGAATCGATGAGGTCTTGCACTTTGCACTTGAACGCATAACAATTCTCAATGCTATGCCCCAAGGTTCCAGAATGAAACTCGCAGCTAGCATTGGCATCTTAGTTTCTGGGCCGTTTATCCAGAGGAGGAGGTGCAAATGCAGGCTTGGGGACAACCAGTTTAAGATCGTTCAAACGGACAAACAAATCAGTGTAGCTCATAGGAATAACATCAAACCTCCTAGGAGTACGATTCTCTTGTTGCCTCTGATTCTGTTGATGAGGTGTCTGCTGAGTTTGAGGTTGAGAAGCTAATATAGTCACTGCATTGACCTGAGCCTTGCTTCTACCACCATATATAGCACTGGCTTCTCCCTTTTCCTTCTTGGGATAACCACTGTATGCTTTCTTAACACTGGAAGAACTTCCCTCAACCTGTTGGATTTTACCGGACTTCAACCCACTCTCGATCCGCTCACCGTAACGGACCATCTCAGCAAAGCTTGCAGAAGTACTGCATGCAACATAGTAATGTCCAGACAGAGTACTGGTGAACATATCAATCATTTCCCACTCGACCATGGGTGGTCGAACTCTAGCAGCAAGTTCTCTCCACTTCTGAGCATACTCTTTGAATGTTTGCCCCGATTTCTGAGACAAACCCAACAACTGTGTACGATTGGGAGCCATGTCAATGTTAAACTGATACTTGGAGAAAAGCATTCACAAGATCATGCCATGTCCTGATATGGCCTCGTTCCAGATGCATATACCACTCTAGAGATGCCCCGGTCAAACTCTCTTGAAAGAAGTGCATCAACAACCTTTCATCTTCAGTATAAACTGCCATCTTGCGGAAATATGCGATGATATGAGTTTTGGGACAAGTTGCCCCATTGTACTTGTCAAACACGGCACTTTGAACTTTGGAGGAAGCCTCATCGGTGCCAATCCCAATCGAGACAAATCCAGCCACGACAACCGACCTTCCACCGCCTTCAACGCTCTTCAAGCAAGCGGTATACGTGATCATGCGGGAAGTCAACTTCTGCCATTCACGCGAATAAGCTTCATCAACAACCTTTCATCTTGGTATAAGCGCCATCTTGCGAAATATGCAGTGATATGAGTTTTGGGACAAGTTGCCCCATTGTACTTGTCAAACACTGGCACTTTGAACTTTGGAGGAAGCCTCACTCGAGGTGCCAATCCAAAATCAGACAAATCCAGCCTTGACAACTTCTGACCTTCCACCGCCTTCAACCGCTCTTCAAGCAAACGGTATCTGTGATCATCTGCGGGGAAGTCAACTTCACTGCCATTCACAGAATAAGCTTCATCCTGCTGATCAAAATCTGCACCCTGGGAACGAGGACGACCCCGAACACGATGCCCTTTCATCCCATCATCAAAGAAAAACTGTCCCTGTGGTGGAGTAGGTGGTGGAGGTGGAAACCGACCAGTGACGTGCACACCTGGACCACGAGGGTGGTCGTTGACACCCAAATCAGCATTATTGACTTCAACACGGGGTTTACCCACAGAAGCATCGTCAAACAGATTGCGTCGACCATCCTCTGAACGAGTCCTCTCAACCAAAGCTCTCAGCTCTTGCTGACCCTGATTCATACTGGTGATGACCTCCATGAATTGAGCCATCTGCGCCTCCATCTTCGCTTTCATCGCGGCCACGTCTGCCTGAAGTTGTTCCATCTATCGTTTCTCGTTGCTCCGAGTCGGGTAACGGTGGAAATTTGCAAATTTTCTGCTAAATAAAAGCAGAGGCCGAGGATGAGAACTCCGGACAAAACCTGTTATGCATGGTATGTACATATATGAATGATATGCATGTTATGCATGTAATGACATATTTGAACATTTCCAGGACTCTTAACACTTTGACTCAAGTTTTAGGATTTAGCAAGATAATGAATACTGGAAAGTCTAATATCATTGAATCAAAGAAGATTACAAGCATTTGAACAACTGTTTTTTTTTTAAAATCATAGAAAAAGGAGTAATCCATCAATAAGCTTGATGGTGATTTCCGCACAAGACAAATAAAGCATAAATCTAGACATTAGACACGGAAATCATACGCCTCTAGTGCACCCATACGAATCTTGAGCGTTCCAACTCTCCGACGACCGCGGGATAGTTGAGCTTCTTTCTCTCTGATCTGGTTCATATGCCAACCGATTATGCATTTGTTTCTTCAAGTCTTGATTTGAGCCTTGAACTTCTTTTCCAAGCCGATGACAACCTTTCGGTGTTCCTCCATGGGAATGGAGAAATCTTCAACCCTAGACCTCTTCTTGGTTGAATCAGATGCTTCTCCTTTGAAATACTTGAGCTCATGCGCCAATTGATTCTTTGTTTGAGTTGCAACAAGACAGTTCACTGCTAATGTCTCCTTTTCTTCGATCAAAAGGAGATTATGAGCAAGCACTCGCTCATAATTTCCTTTAGAAACAACATCCGGAATAAGCTCTGGAGGATAAAAATCCGCTGCTCCAGTGATGGAGGGCCACTGGCAGTCACTATCCTTGTCTTTGATCCATTGGATATAAGAAGCATAAGCCGTGGGGTTTTTCTTACCAAAATATTGTCCTCCTTCAAGACGGATGCTTTTCCATGCTTGAACAGCTCTAGCCATCATCCCGGTAACATCAGGCACATTATAATATAGAGTTTCCCGCACAAAACTCGCATCGGGAGGCCCTACCAAAGCATAACCCAACTGTCTCAGAGCAAGAGTCGAATTGTAATTGATACCCCCCTTATGCCCATGAGAGGGACATTAGGAAGGTCTTTGCACCGGATAATAATCTTCTCGCTCTCAGTCTTGGACATCTCGTGTCAAATCCAATTGATATCGTGAGATGTGAGGCCCATCAATCTTGGGACCCACCTCATAGTATGTCGAGTGTCAACAAAAGAACCGTTTCGAGGAAGAAAACCTTGAAACCAATGGTATAACAATGGCGCACAGCAATTTACGACTCCTCCCTTCCCTTTGAAGCTTCTGGATTGAAGAGAGTGATAAACATCTCCTAGAAAAGTCGGAACAGGATTCCGTTGGATGAAAATGGAGATGGCATTCATGTCAACAAATTTTGGCTCATTCGGGAACAAGCACATCCCGTAGATACAGCAAGCTAAAACGGCGTTGAAGCCCTTCCAATCCTTCTTGACAAATTTGGCATTACCCTCCCGAAGAAGAAAACCCAAATGAAAGCCTTTCACGGCACCCTTGCTCGCGACATTGGCGGATACCACAGATTTTTGCGAATGAAGAGCCTCGGCGATCTGATCATCAGTCGGTCTCTCCATAGAGGCATGAAAAGGCACTTGATGCCAAATAGGAATGTCCAGGATACTGGAATACTCTTCCAATGTGGGCATCAACAAATAATCAGGAAATACAAAGCACCTCAACTCACGGTCATAGAACTAGAAAAGGGCCTGGAGCCCATCCTTCTGATAATCAGTCAAAGGAGATCTCAACCATGTCAGAATCCTTCAATAATCCCGGGTAAACGTGACAACATTCTCTGGTGGAGACTTGCTAGCCATCAGAAGGAGATTCTCAAGAGCAGGAGTGGGAAACTTATACACTGGATGACGCCTCTGATTGTTCTTCTTTTCAGTATCCATCTTCCAAAACAACCCGACAACTAGACTCAAAGGTTAGAAATCCTGGAAACAGACAAATATGCATGTTAGAATATGCAAAAATTAAAATTTTCATGAATGCAATGTTTTTTGAATCATGTATCCTGTATATCGGAACCACTGCTGTACTTAAATCTCGGATAGGTATCACAAAGCCTGAAACTTGTCACACAACCAAGATATCAAACAGAACTGGAGCTGAATGTCCCAGGTTCAAAGGTCCGGCATCCCATAGAAAATACCAGAAAATACCAAGTCACCATCAATTACAAAGTCACCGGGAGTAACAAGTCACCAACAGTCACCAACAGTACCTGTAGTAATGATATCTCTCCCCAACTTACAGGGTGATTCTAGACTCAACAGGAGGTCCCTAATGATAGTCAGAGTCGACGATCCTTTATCGAGTACTTCGCTGACTACACAACGGTGTAGAGGCGGCTTGCCGTCAATCGAACTTCATCTGAATTCGGTACTCCATGCCTCCTCACACGCACCACGGGATGCGGGATTCGACATGGACACCCATCTAGCCTATGTGTCACTGGCCGGGGTAGTTGGCCTTTTACCTCAAGTAACACCACCGGATCAATAGATAAACCAGACAAGCGTCCGGATACAAGATATGAAAGCAGGTAAATATGCCACATAGAATGCAATTCAAAGCATACAAAAGGATGATAAGCGATAAAGCATATAAACACCCAATAGACATGAAAAAGCTAGGATCAACTCACGATCGGACCAAAAGAAGTGCATACGATCCCGGCAGATCGCCATTTGAAAACAGGAACCTCCGACATGATAACTAGTATCAAATAGAGTCGCCATCGAGCGTCTTTTATCTCACGAGGAGAAAGGAAAACATCGAGTAAACTTGAGGGAGAAATCGCGGTCCTATGACCAGAAATCAAAGAATCTAGGTAAGGGAGTTAGTTACGAGGGCGATTAGCACCCACGCCGTGGTACTCTACGGTATCCACTTTCTATTTCTAGCTAAAGGGTGTGTTATATCTATGCTTAATCGTTAATCATGCATGCAGGAGAAGAAAAAATAAGAAACCACGGGAAAAGAAGGAAGTATTTACAAAGTTTGCTCGATCGAGCCCGTGACAAGATGCCTACGTATTCCGTGCAATGGAAAGTTAGAGCATCGTAGTTCGCTCACTTGTTTTGGTGGGTTTTGTGTTTTTACATGTGAAAAGGTTTTAAACAAAAAAAGAAAAGCTCAAAGGCGAAAAGAGTTGGTGTTGGTTGGTTGTTTTACCTTAAGAAGGAATTTAAACCATTATTAAATGTTTTGAGTTTGAAAGGAAAAAAGAGAGAGAAAGATTTAGTTTTATTACATGCAGCATGCAAAAGAAACTAGCAAAACAAGGCTGGACCTATGGTTTAGGATGCAAGGGAATCTCTATCTATGTTGACATGCAAAGGATGTGGATCCTAATGTCTAGGCTAGAGAACCAAACCTAACCAAGCTTCTGGGGAAAAACAAGCAAGCAAGCAAATATGTGCAAATCACAAGTAGAATTGCCCTAAACGGGTCTTTAAATAAACCAGAGGGGTTCCTGAACATGCTCCAACTACGGAAACCCCATCATGCATCTCTATTCCTACTTCTCATGGCAAAAGAAAGCGGTAAAGCCCTACTTCTCATGATATCTAGGAAAGCTGTAAGAGAATGCGATAAAAAACGTAGAAACTACTGAACGGATATAGAATTTGAAGAGAACTGCAAGCGGTAGAACTACTCCGGAAAACTTCAAGTACTGCACCATGCAACAAGAGTAAACCGGTGAAAATTGTTCAAAACATCGAAACAAGCGGAATGCATGTCAATACGCATCCGAAGTAATAATGACTGCAAGAACGCGGTTAGAACAAGCAAACACACGCAAAAACACCGCTGCGTGGGTATACGGAGTCCTACAACACCTGCAAGAAAGGAGTTAGACCCAAAAGCAAGTAGAAGAAAAATGCAGTATCGGAGAAACAGTCGCATGTATATCGACGCATGTCCTACGTGAAATGGAGCACAACAGAAGCCAAGCATAGCTTAGGGTGACTCTTGTTCACCTTGAGAATCGAAAAATCAGAAAATAAACGGGGACCGCTAAGTGCGATATACGGCGCTAAAGCGCGACACTTGACAACAAGTCAGAACATTTGGCACTGGCCGCTATAGACCAGCGCTTAAAGCGACTGTCATACCCCAAAATTTGCCCTCCATCTACTCAAGAGATTTCATACATCTATACTCAAGATTCCTCAAGAGTTGATCGGACAAACTCTCTCCTAGACAATCAACCCAAACTAGGGTTTGGTATCTCTCGATTCAAGATGGACTTCCAACATCTCCAATGGTCTTCATGCCTCCTCATATGCTTCAAAGATTCTCCATGTCAAGTTTCAGCCTCACAAGTCAAGTTTCCTCGAGACAATTGCTCGGATGGTTGAAAATTTGTATTGGACAAAAGTCAACTATGGTCAACATACAGTCAAACTTCATAATTTTTGGTCAACATCCTCATTTTGAAGTTACATTCATCATTTGATCAAGGGTTGATCATGATTCATCAAGAAAACTCAAGATTTGCTCAAAAGTCAAACTTTCTAAATTAGGGTTTCTAGGTGAAAAGTCAATGAACTTTGATCATAACTTCTCATACTTTCTCAGAAATTTTCCACCACCTCTTGTTTTGAAGGAAATTCAATTCTCTACAACTTCATGTCTCACAAGAATGTCCAAAAAATGCTTCATTTGAGAGGTATAGCTCAAAACATTACAGGTCATTTTCAAAGTCAACAAAAGTCAACTTTTTGTTTTGAAGATATATTGAGCATGGAAACTCCAATTGAGATGAGACCAAAAGGTTGGTTAGAGGACTCTTAGAGCTTTCCAAAAAGTCCAAGAACACTCAAAAATGTGGAAAATTGAGCAAGATACACTATTCAGAAGTTGGGCGATTTTGACAATTGCACAAAAAGGACATTTTGGTCAAAATGCAAAATTTTCAAATGGGCCTAAAATCTTTTGATCAAACTTGTTCATGACATTATTCTTGACCCATAAATGCTTGCCATGGTAATTTTCTATGTTTATGATTTATATTTGAATTTTATAACATTTAATTCAAAAATAAATTATATAAAATTGAAAATTAAAATTTTTCAAAAGGATTGATTTATATCTTCCTTGAAGTCCAAGAAAGCCCATGATTCATACCAAATTCGTATTAGCCTTTGCATTCATGAGAAAATCAATTTTTCAAAGATTTGATTTATTTTTAATGGAAAATATTTGCACATTGATGGATCAATCTTTTTTTACTCCTTTTGCCATCAAACTTTCTCTATAAATGCTCGGCAAGATCACAAGCCACGAAGAAGGAACCTAGCTCAAGCCAAACCCTTGTTCTTGCAAAATTTTCAAGAACTTGAAAATTCGAGTTTTGTTTTCCAGCCCTTTCAGCCTCTCTCAAGCACTCAACGTGTTCAAAGGGTAAGTATGAGTAAGTTTGCATCAAAAACAATGGTCAAAGCAAGCTGAATCGATGCATATACATCCATCCATATTCGAACTTTTTGATTTTTGCATTCTATTATTACCTTGTTCAATTGATTCTAATGTCTTTTTGTGTTCATGAGATTCCATATACACGATCGGGCAATCGCTATGCAAGGTTGAACGTCAAAACTCATAATGCCATGTTTAGGGTTTAATTTGTTGAATTCGAGCGATATTTAGAGGAACTTTCGGGCAGAGACCACTATCCAACTCGCAGACCCGATTTAGGGGTAGCATTAACCATAGCCTTGAATCGTGTATTTTGCGAGGATAGGAAAATGGGACGGCCGGAGAAGACGACCGGAGCTAGGGCTCCGGCGTCGCTGACCGATTGACTCGGTGGATGCGGGCGTGGCAAAAGAAACACGTGATTCGTTCATTCCTAAGTCCGGGGTCCACATGCGGTGACGTGTTTTGAATATTTCGGGACGTCATCCTTCATATATTGTTTTCAGCTTTCCCAACACAAAGAGCCCTTGTCCTAGTGGTTAAGCGTTTCTGTTCAAGATTCCCTCCATATCACAGATTCGATCCAGCTGGACGGTTCTCTTTTCTTTTACAAACTCAAACTTTTTTCAATTATTTTCATATTTTCTTTTATTTTCAATATTTTGCATATTATTTAATTTCTTTTCACAATTTTATTTCTGCATTAAAAAATCATCAAAAATTAATTTTCTTTTTGCATTATTTTCATAAAACCTTTATTTAATTTATAAAATTAAAAAATACAATTTTGCATGCATATTTATTTTTATTCATATTTTTGCATTTTAATCACTTTTAATTCATTTTAAATTATTAAATTACATCCAAAAAATCCCAAAAATTTATTTTAGCATATTTATATTATTTCCAGCATGTAATAATTTTCTCATATAAAAATTTGCATTTTCTAACATTTTTCTCTTATTCGATTCATCGTATTTTCGATTTCTCATTCCTTTCTGAGTTGATCCGATTCGGACGATTCTTTCTTTATCATTTTATTTTCCATAATGTAACTGCTCATGGGATGTAATAGTTTAAATTAGGTTTTATTTTCCGCAAGTTTAAATTATGTATCTGCCCCAAAGCCATGTAATAGCGTAGGACATTTACCTTTCCGCACTTTTCCTTTCGCATTTTAATTTCCGCACCTATAAATTGCTAGTAACTAGGCGTGTAAGATAATAATGAACATAGCCCACTAATTTTCAAGATAAAATATAAAATCAACACACTTCTTTCACACACCCCCTTAGGGTAATTCTCTCGTTGCCTACAATTCAAAATGGTCATGTCCCTCGAGCGTAGGGTATCTAGCACCGTTGCCTTCAAACAAATCATCATAGTCCCTTGATACAAAGATCATAAGACCCACGATGTCGCCTCGAATACATGATCTTGACCCTCGATTGTTGCCTCACGAAAATGATGATAGTCCCTTGAATGTGCTAGGATACTTCCTACAAGTTCTTGAATGTCCGCTTACATCCAACGAATGGAGCTACCTACTAACTAATGGTATGGCTAGCGCTATTCTAAAGGAACGTAAAATACAACGACCAATTACGAGTGGGTAATAAGACTTTTAGTTGCTTGCTCTATCAAATGCTTTTCACACACACACTCTTTTTCAAAGTTCAAACTCTTTTCAAGCGAAACATTTCGAACACTTTGTATACATTCCTACATGAATCATTACAAAGTCAAAGCGAAATGCCTTTTCAAAACATTTTTGTCAAACACACGAGAAAGCAATTTTAAAAGTGATCTAGAGCAACTAAGAGCCGTAGATAACTACGGATGGAAAGGTGCTAATACCTTCCTTTTCATAACCATTCTCGAACTCAGAATCTAAGCGAAGGTCTTTTTACGTACTTTTACCTTCCCTTAATTGGATAAAAATAAAAGTCGGTGGCGACTCTTGCTATCCGCACATTTGCGATACAAAATCCTAAAGTCGAGTTCACGTATTACAGGCGACTCTGTGAGGAGACACCCTAAGGAGAATTGCCTTAGGGATTTCTAGATAACTTTATTGCTTTTTGTTTAACTTGTATGCTTTATCTTTAAGGGTTGCTTGGGTATTATTGTTGGGGATCCTACACCGGATCCGGGTTTCCTTTTAGGTAAGTAGCAATAAATCATCGCGACCGCTAGACGTATATCTAAGCGGTCAACATGATGGCTACGTTAGCGTGACACTTTGGTTGTCCGATACTCTTCATTCCCAGTTGAAGATAGTATTTGGCTTCTGCGTGGTGTCATCAGCGCTAACTAAACTTTTAGAACCTTAATTGACCCATCTTGGCCATTAGAAGGTAGTGAGATGGCGGCTTTGTGTGAGACCGAGGTTGGTTGATACTCGATGCTACGCTCATTGAGATCGGACTTTTGGGATATTTCGATCGACCACTTGGCGTCATTGAAATAACGCCTAGAAAGATCAATGATGTGAGATTCCTAGAACCCGGTTACTATTATAGGGACAGGATGAACCAACTCAAACTTTTGGTAGGGTAATCACCTATACCTCATGCAAGCCTTAAACCTAGGCTCATTGTGTGAATTGTTTGTGTGTGCTAAACATGACATCATGACATCATTTGCATTGCATATCATTTCTAACTATTTCAAGGACCTAGGGATTTATCTTTGCTCTGTTTTGTAGGGTATATGGCTTCTAGAAAGACTATCGAATCAACTTCATGGGTATACCTTCTCAGCTCAAAGAATTGGTTTGAGAAATTCCGACCATGCTCGGTTCATCAAAGACATGGTTATCTACTTGACTTGGTTATCTCGGTTTTGAAGAAGATATGATGCATGTCCTATTCGGTTCTTGATCCGAAACACCATTGCTTTACATTCCCAGATTATCAGTTGGTTCCTACCTTGGAAGAGTTCTCTAAGCTACTTGGGTACCTATTCTTGACCAAATGCCATTCACGGTTTAGAAAAGGTTCCTAAATGCGAGACATTGCATCCATGCCCATCTTAAGCGCTCGGACATTGAAGCCAATTGGGAAACTAGAAGCGGAGTTAAGGGTTTACTTTCTAAGTTCTTAATTAAGAAAGCCGAGAATTCCTCAAAGTTATGAGTTTCCATGCATTTGAAGACATTGTGGCCTTGCTAATCTATGGTTTGGTTCTATTCCTAACTCGGATCAATTCATAGATGTCAGCGCCATCAAGTTGTTTCTTACTCGTAATCCGATGCCTACTTTACTTGGAGACATCCTACATTCTCTCCACATCGTACTACTAAAAGACAAGGAACTCTCATGTGTTGCATCCGTTACTTTCTAGGTGGTTTATTTCGCACCTTCCTCCATCAGTTTTGAAGAATGAACAAAGGATGAAGTGGTCTCAAGATTAATGTCACTCTCTCATTCCGATATCCGTTGGAGTCTTTTCTCTCAAAGGACTTCACCTTCATTGGCGTTGTGGAGAATTCCTAATGTACCACTCCTTGGTATAAGGAGGTATCACTTACAACCCTTCTCTAGCTCTCGTCGGTTTGGTTTTGCTCGAAGAGATGGTCCACATGATATGCTTCTCCAAGATATTGTGTTCGACTACAATCACGATCTCAAATTACCGACGAAGGTTCATACAGGGGCATGGTAAAGGGGCGATACCAAGACTTTGGGGCACCAGAACTCCATTCCTTGGGAACCTTACCTCAAATGGGTGCGAGCTCGAGCTCAAAACCTCATGATGCCATTCACGCTGTTTTACAGTAATTATGGAACTTTGCTATAGGTGGCGTACCTATACCGTTCTCTATCGACATGCCTAGATTTTGAAGACTTGAAGAGATCCTGGATTCAGCTTAAAGAAGAGGGATACCTTTGAAGCTCGGTGTTATGCAAGTGAGAAGAAAGTGCTAGAGTTGACCAAGCTACTTCACGAGGAGGCGAAACATCACGCTACATCGGCACCAAGAGGAAGCGCCCATGGGAGACTTAGAGCTTTAGGATGTTTATGTTTTCTTTTATTGTTTTGAACTATCTCTTGTACTTAAAAAGAAAAAGAATAATAAGAAGAGTACTAATAAATGTTTGCTCATTGCTTGTTTAACAAATTTAAATCTCTTAGGTCCTTGAAAACATTGCATTGCATTCGCATAAACATTGCATATCATAGCATAACATTGCATCACAGGTACATTGAAGATTGGTTTTCTCATTTGCTCGCTATTTATTTTAGCAGAAATGGCTCTTGAACAGTCTGTCAAAGATCTTCAAGCTCGGAATGCTCGATTTCATGAGATGTTTACCGCTTGGTCCAAGGCCAAGAAGATCTGAAGAAGCTCATCAACAGAAAGAAGAAGGTTGTTGGTCTCCTCAACATGGGCAGACGCTACAAAGGTGGTCCTAAGAGGGTCAGTCGGATAGAGCTCTCAGAAGGAAGTGTCAAGACTGAACAAAGTAACAAGGTAATGGTGAAGCGATCGGCTGAGCTTGAGAGAACTATGATGATGGCCAATACTCGATGAGGATGACAAGTACAAGCAACTTGAAGACGTCTGAATGCCGTGGAAAACCTGAAGATGTCGGGCTGAATTTTGATGATCTGAGTCTTGTCCCTGGTGTTGTGATTCCTCCCAAGTTCAAAGTTCCAACTTTTGCTAAGTATGATGGCATGTCTTGCCCTAAGCTGCATTTGAAGTCCTATGTCAGAAGATCAATCCCCACACTGATGACGAAAGTTGTGGATGCATTATTTTCAAGAGAGTTTGTCCGGAACCCAGTTGGAATGGTACTATCAGCTAGAGAATGACCGTATCCGTACTTGGAGTGACTTGGCAGATGCTTTCTGAGACGATCAGTACAATCTTGAATTGACACCCACTGCATGCAACTACAAAGCATGTCTATGGGTCGTGATGAGAAGTTCAAGGGTATGCTCAAAAGTGGAGAGATCTAGCGAGCAGAGTTCAACCACCCTTGTCAATAGGGAGTTGGTTGATATGTTTATGAGAACAACGAGGCCCATTCTTCAATCATCGATTGGAAACTCTTGACAGGATTCACCGGTGATTGACAATGGCGTATTGAAGGCTGGTATCAAAGTGGAAAGATTCGGTAGAGACATCTTCAAATCTGCGAAGAGATCTTTTGGTGCTAAGAAAGAAGTCAATCTTGTGTATGGTCGGAAAAAGCCGAGCCAAGACCGACCGTGCTCAATTGTAGAGGCGGTTGTGATCTCAATCCTACATCAGCACAACCTCGGCGAGACAGCGTAACGAGAAGCATAGCGAAGCAGTTCTGGATCAACATGCCTTTGTCATGAAGCCTTGCAACACATGTTGAAAGCAGTGATTACTTTGAGGATCCTCCTCGAATGTAAACACTTCCTCTCCAGTACAATCCTAATGCTAAGTGTGCACCACTCCAATAGCCACGGACATAACGATGATTGTTGGGCTCGAAGAACAAAATTCAAGATATGATTGAAGCTAAGCAGATTGAGTTTGATCCTCTGTTGAGACTCGAATGTGATCAGCCTATATGCCCATGACAAGGGTTCCAATCTTTGTTGGTGGCGATACTTATGTTTTCAACATAGATGACTTGACCATTCCTCGATGGTATTAAGAAGAATTTCTTAAGCCGTGTCAACCAGGATGCCCGGAATTGCCGTTGGTGACCATCGCACGATGGTTGTGCTTGGTTGAGAAGGCGTGTTCAATGCATGATGGACAGCCGTGAGATACTATTCGAAACCACACATGAAGGCGTGTGAAGAAATGTCTAAGTTGAAGATTGACAATGCGAATGAAACAGTACCATCTGTGTGGGATACCTTGGGGAAGCCAAGTGGAAAGTATGATTACATGGTGAAGTACATTGTTCCTGATAGTTACAAGATTCCTATTGAAGATGTTAAGGCGACCGGTTGGGGTGACGATTTCCCAGAAGACTATGCCGATGTTAACACTATAAGGATTTCCTCTGCTGATCATGTGCCTAGAGTGGCACCTCTCATTATCACTTCTCCCAGACCAGTTCCATATTCCTCCGACAAAGCTATTCCTTGGAATTATGGAGCTGATGTCTACTATCATGGCGTCAAGCAAGCCCCCCTGACCATTGAAGATCTCACAATCGAAGCTACCATTCCTGACATTGACAACATCACCGGATCAAGTAAGGTGACTCGAACCGGAAGGGTATTCTCTCCAGATATCTCTCCTCCAAAAAGACAACTGCGACTCCGGCTACGCATTCAGGCTATTCATCAATTTCCCAAGCTAGAGGAAAGAACCCGTTGAAAACCGTGCAACTCGATCGAAGTACCAAAGGAAGTTCTTGAAGAAGATACCTCCAAACAAGAAATGGAGGGAAGTGCGAAAGATAATAATCAAGAAAAGAAGTGACTACAATGTTGTGGAACAATAATGGGCCAGAACTACATCCAAGATCTCCATGTCTTGCTACGCTCTTGTGCTCCAGGCTCATGCTAATGCCTTGGTGAAGTTTGAAGAATGCTCACGGCGCAAGTGTGATACGGTGAAGACCCGACTTTGTAGGATTTTGTATCCAAATGCGGATAGCAAGAGTCGCCACCGACTTTTATTTTATCCAATTAAGGGAAGGTAAAAGTAACGAGAAAAAGACCTTCGTTAGATTACGAGTTGGGAGAATGGTTATGAAAAGGGAAGGTATTAGCACCCTTTCCATCCGTAGTTATCTGGGCTCTTAGTTGCTCTAGATCACTTTTTAAAACTTTCGTGTTTGACAAAATGTTTTGAAAAAGGCATTTCGCTTTGACTTTGTAATGACTCATGTAGGAGTGTATACAAAGTGTTCGGAAATTTTTGTTTTGAAAAGAATTTGAACTTTGAAAAAGTGTGTGGTGTGAAAAGCATTTGGTGAGCAAGCAACTAAGAGACTTATTACCCACTCGAATTGGTCGTTTGTTGTACTACATTCCTTTAGAATAAGCTAGCCATACCATTAGTTAGTAGGTAGCTCCATTCGTTGGATGTAAGCGGGACATTCGAAGGACATCGGATGGTCATTGAAAGCAACTTGGGAAGTATCCTAGCACATTCGAAGGACTATCATCATTTTAAGTAGGCGACAATCGAGGGTCAAGATCATGTATTCGGGAATCGTGGGTCTTATGATCTTTGTCGAAGGGACTATGATGATTTGTTTGGAAGGCAGCGGTGCTAGAATACCTCGTTCGAGGACATGACCATTTGAATCGAAAGGCATCGAGAGAATTACCTAAGGGGTGCGTGTGTGAAAGAAGTGTGTTGAATTCGAATATATTATCTTGAAATTAGTGTGAGCTATGTCCAATTATTATCTTGCCATACGCCCTAATTACTAGCAATTGATAAGGGTGCGGAAAGTAAAATGCGGAATGTAAAGTGCGGAAAGGTAAATCCTACGCTATTACATGGCTTTAGGGCGGATACATAATTTAACGGAAAATAAAACCCTAATTAAACTATTACATCCATGAGCAATTACATTATTGGAAAAAATAGAATGATAAAAGAAAACGTCCGAATCGGGCAACACGTGAAAGAATAAGAAATCGGAAAATATGATAAATCGAAATAAGAGAAATGTTAGAAAAATGCAATTTTAATATGAAAAATTAACATATGCTGGAAATAAGATAAATAAATTAAAATAATTTTTTGGGATTTTTGGAAAGTTTAATAATTAAAATGCAATTTATAATGATTTAAATGCTAAAATAAAATAAAATAAATATGCATGCAAAAATTATATTTTTAATTTATTAAATTAAATAAAGATTTTATGAAAATAATGTAAAAGAAAAATATTTTTGGTAATTTTTAATGCAGAATAAAAATTATGAAAATTAAAATAATGCAAAATATGAAAATATAATAAAAATATGAAAATATGAAAAATATGAGATTTGCAAACTTGTAAGAAATGTCATGGCCGGATCGAAGGCGAAGGTCATTGGCCTCAAACTGAGAACCCGCTTACCCAATGAGCTAGGCATTATTATTTGTTTGAAGCAGATGGTGGAATACTGCGCGTTGCTTCCCCATTGCCTCGTCCTTGGCGCCTCGATCGATCTTCTCGATTCAAATATTTGAAAAATCCGGCGTCGGCCATTGCTCGGCCTTCTATGTTCACAACAGGCGAAAATCAACACGCAATATAAATACATTCTAAAGCCATGGTTGATTGGCTTGGCATCATTCCGAATCAATGGTACTGGTCTCATGGTCCAATTTTCTGTATAGAGAAACCTAATTCGATGCCGGAACCTAACAATAATGAAGCGATTCCGGCCATAGAAATCCAATTGGCTTGCCTAGAAAGCTTGCAAACAACTCACTAAACACAAATATAACAACAAATCGTTAATAATGCATGAATATGAAATCGAAATTTGAAAAGAACAAACGAATTCGGTTTACGATTCTGAATGGTTTTGTGCAAAGTAAAGATGCGGATCGATTCGGGAGATGTCAAGCAATGTGTTGGACACCTCAAAAGCGATTGGCAATTTTGAGTAGGGTTACCACTTGCTTGAGAACCCGGTTTTGAGCTTTGGAATAGGGTTTGTAGAGCAATTTTTCCGTTTTCTTGATGGTGCATCATATATTTATCTTGGATGGATTTGGAATGGTTTGGAAAATTGATCAACATTCAATGGAAATCAAATTTGATATTCTCATGAAATCAAATTTTCAAATTTGTCAATTTCAATCCAATCTTGCCAAATTTGATCCAATTTCGAAAATTCTTTGGCATTTGTGGAGTTAATTGGACAAGGAAAGAATAAAATCAATCTTTATTAATTTTCAATTTTATAATTTATTTTAAGATTTAATTTGCATTTAAATGAATAAATACAATTAAATAGAAAATAAATCAAAATTCGTGGCTGGGCTTGGACACTCTAATTGCTTGAGGAACAAGTTTGGATGAAGAAAAGTAGGCCCATTTGCAAAAGATTTGATTTTGAGTATCTCTCTTTGTGCATTCTTCAAAATTGCCCAACTTGTAGATGGTGTAACTTGCTCAATTTTCCACATTTTGAGTGTTCTTGGACTTTTGGAAGCTCTAAGAGTCCTCTAACCAATGTCTTTGGTCTCATCTCAATTGGAGTTACCATGCTCAAAATATCTTCAAAACAAAAAGTTGACTTTTGTTGACTTTGAAAATGACTGTAATGTTTTGAGCTATACCTCTCAAATGAAGCATTTTTGGACATTCTTGTGAGACATGAAGTTGTAGAGAATTGAATTTCCTTCAAAACAAGAGGTGGTGGAAAAATTTAGAAAGTATGAGAAAGTTATGATGAGTCAAAGTTCGATTGACTTTTCATCTAGAAACCTAATTTAGAAAGTTTGACTTTTGAGCAAATCTTGAGTTTTCTTGATGAATCATGATCAACCCTTGATCAAATGATGAATGTAACTTCAAAATGAGGATGTTGACCAAAATCAAGTTTGGTATGTTGACCACGGTTGACTTTTGTCAATACACAGATTTTCAAACCATCATGGAATTATGCGAAGGAGCTTGAAACTTGACATGGAGAATCTTTGAAGCATATGAGGCATGCATGAAGACCATTGGAGATGTTGGAAATCCATCTTGACTTGAGAGATACCAAACCCTAGTTTGGGTTGATTGTCTAGGAGAGTTTGTCGATCGACTCTTGAGGAATCCTTAGTATGGATGTATGAAATCTCTTGAGAAGATGGAGGGCAAATTTTGGGGTTATGACAGCTGCCCTGTTCAATCTTCTTGTCTTGGAGGTTAGATTGACACGCTTGTCTTCGTGACACGGGTAGAAGATGATTGAACACTTTCGATACTATTTGCACTCATTGTTGGTGGATGATGCGGGAATGGGCTTCTGAGATGCCATTTGGAGAGTTGGAACTTATTTGAGGGCAAGTCAAATGCAGCTAGACTCGGGGTTGTCGATGGAGGCGGCGAGATGGGCTTAAGATGCCATCCGAGGGGAGTCGTCGTTAGACTTCGTGTTCTTGAATGAGTTATTGGTTTGTATTGATTTTTAACCATATATGCGGCATTGAGATGTTGACAAATAGTGGGAGGGCTTGATGCCATCCAGGCAAGTAAAGGTCGTCTGCTGAACTTGATTATTGATAATCGAGAATAAATCTTGGTTACTACGGGAGAGATTGTAGTTGGCAAAAATGTGGATAGCTTCTTCACATTGTGCATCGGTGTTGATCCATTGCACATTATCGGAGGATAACTAGAGTGGTCTTCGGATAGTTTTCCGTCGGTTGGGAAGCATCTGGACTGTCGTCGGTGGTCTTCGAGGATAGTTTTCCCGTCGGCTCGGGGCAATCCACGGACTGTTTCGAAGGCGGTCTTTGGGATAGTTTTCCGGTCGGGGCTTAATCCTGGGACTGTTTGCGTCAAAGTGGCTATTACTGTTTTGGAGAAAACAAGAACTTTGATAGAATATTTGTTAGTCTTATGCAAAGTATGATGCATGAATATATGAATGACATATGCATGAATTATGACTTTATGAGAAATGTATGAATGATAGAATGTTGTGATATTTCAAAACATATCCATCTTGAAGAAGATGCGGATACGTTTGAAGATGACTTACTTTTGAGGTGAGTAGGTGAGAACCGCTTTTGAAGGAGAAGAAAGATATCCTGGATTCCTCCGATGCACTATCGACCAAGTCTTGGGCCTAGATATTGTTGAGGAAGGTAGAGATTGAGAGGCTCGTTGTTGGAGATCTCATAGACCTGCTTGAGGAGAGTGGGAGAACGTTGAGGGACCTTGTATGTAGATCTGGCGAGATTTAGGGAGCTCTCTCAGGGGATTTCGGTGTAGATGGAGAGCATTTGATGGTTCTTTGAGAGACGGGCTTGAAGAGTGGAGTCGTTGTAATCTCTTTTGGGGAATAAAGGTGTATGTTTCCTCCGATGCACTATCGACCAAGTTTTGAGTGCGGATACTGCTGCAGGGAGAGGGAGGATTGAGAAATATCGGCGGGGATGAAGTATTCTTGCGGAGGCTGATGTAACGTTGCTCGGTTGAGTGGAATCTTGCTTGTGGATTCCTTATACTCATTGTGGGGAAGGTGTGTTGTGGGTGACACCTATGCTCTGTGGGGAACTATTTGTTGACTTTAGTCGTCATCCCAATTCCGGAACACATAGTAAGTACTTTTGTATGTTCACTTTTAGTATGTTTGTGATTAGATTTTATTGTCAAATGCGTATAATCATTCAAAGCAAGCGTTGGACTTATTGCAAATAACAACAATGAAATTGTAAAGAGAAAGAAGGCATTTATTTGAAAGGTGGCGTATGGCCAAGTGGTTTGTACACAAGAAGGTAAAAGCTATGCGGAAACAATCTCGTTAAGTTCAACTATGCTAGTACTCATATATTCAACTATCTCATCTCCTTTGTCGTTAGAAAGTGAGTAGTGATCTTCGCCATTTGAATCTTGAATCTTGGTAGTCTGGAAGCGGTGATCGGAAGAGACATAGTCGTGCGCTTAAATCCTAACTTTGCCTAGACCGCCCTTTGGGTTTTCAGTCTACGGGATACCCTTTTTGCCCAAGCCGCCTTTTCGGGTTTCGACTTGCGGGTGTACATGTTTTGTATATATCCTTAATTTTGCGAACCTTTTGGTTCGCGGGATGCTTATTTTGCCTAGGTCGGTCGACCTAGCGGGTCTCTTTATCGTAGTATTTTTGACTATGTCTGCGTTCAGGGTGTGGGAAGTCTTCACCATCCATGGTGCTAAGTATCATAGCTCCGGAAAAATCTGTCTTGACTACAAATGGTCCCTCATGGGTGGGAGTCCATTTGCCCTGAGAGTCTTGTGGAAGAATGATGCGCTTGACTACTAGATCCGACTTGGTAGACTCGGTGCTTGACCTTCTTGTTAAATGCTCGATCATTCGTTTGATAAATCATCCATGGCGGATGGATGCGAGTCGTTTCTCATCAATCAAATTAATGCGAGTCGATGCAGACGATCGATCTCTTAACTTCGCCTCTGGAGGACTACGGTTGAGGGTATCTCGAACCTCGATGGGTAAGAGCGGCTTCATACCGTATCAAGAGAAGGGTTGCCCTGTTGATGTTCGTGTTGAAGTCGATAACCATGAAGAGCAAATGGTAACATCTCATGCCAATCTTTGTAAGCTTGTCATCTTACGTATAATCTTCTTAATGTTCTTGTTGGCGGCTTCTTCTCGCCATTCATCTTAGGCCGATGGAGATGAATTGTGATGCTTGATCTTGAACTGCGTGCAGTTCGGTGATCATCTTGTTGTTGAGATTGGAACCGTTATCTGATAATCCTTTCGGAGTGCCATACCGTGAGATAAGATTATGTTTGATGAATCGAGCCACACATTCTTGGTATGAGATGCATCGAGGCTGCTTCTACCCACTTGGTGAAATAGTCAATTGCCACAAGGATGAAGCGATGTCCATTGGAAGGCTGGGCAGAATCTCAATCATGTCAATGCCCACATTGCAAAGGCCACGGAGTTAAAACATTCGGAGGACGGAGGTGCGTGCACTTTGTCGGCATAAATCGGCATTTGTGACAAGATCGAGCATAAGCGGTGACAATCGACTTCCATGGTGGACCAATAGTAACATTCTCAAAATCTTCTTAGCCATGGTGTGTCCTTGGAGTGGGTACCAAATCCGTGTAACTCTTCCATGATACGCATTGCTTTCATTTGGTCTACACAGTAGATGGCTGAAGTCGTGGTTTAGCTTGTATAAGATGCGTTCTTGAGAAAGAATTTGGATCAGAATCTTCTCATGAACTATCATTAACAAATGCCCTGCGGGATATTCACGAGTCTCAAGATACCTCTTCACGTCATAGTACCAAGGTTTCTCTTACCGTCAAGCTCTAACAATCTGTTGGTTCGTCGAACTTCTCAATGATGATCGGGGAGCCTCGTTGTCCCATCTAACCTTGAACATAGGCGACATAGTAGCAATGATCGCCAGCCGATTCTCTTCTCGTGGAATGTGATCAAAGTAATCTCTTAGTAGGGATCAAACTCGAACATGCTCTCGATATGGAATGAGATTCGGATGCTTCGTATCCCTCGCCCTTAATCGTGATCACTAAAGTTGAGTCTCCATACACTTGTAAGAACTTGATTCTTAAGTCAATAGCGACTTTGATACCCATGATGCACGCTTAGTACTCGGCCATGTTGTTAGTGCTGCTGAAACATAATCTGGCGGTGAAAGGCGTGTGCACTGCGAGAGGATGTAATGATGGCGCCAATGCCATTGCCAAGTGCGTTTGAGGCTCCATCAAAGACCATGGTCCATCGGGATCCTTGTTGAGTCCTTAAATGCGGGCACAGGTTCTTCGTGTCTGTAACTAGTAAAACATCTTCATCGGAAATTGAAGCATAGGCGATAGTCATCTACGGCTTGATGAGCCAAATGATCGGCTACTACACTTCCTTTGATCGCTTTACGAGATGTCTTTGGATGTCATATTCGGTCAAGATCATTTGCCATCTTGCTATTCTTCGGAGAGCTGGTTTCTCAAAGATGTATTTTATCGGATCCATCTTGGAAATCAACAAGGTAGTGTGAGTCAACATATCTTGTCTTAGTCGTGACAGCGAAACCAAAGCGTTGCAAGTTTTCTCATTTGTGAGTATCTTGTTTCTGATCGGTAAACTTTTGCTAAGGTAGTATATTGCATGCTCTTTTCGACCAGACTCGTCATGTTGCTAACACACACCCATTGGTTCTCTAACACTGTCAGTACATGATAAGAGGTCTTCCTTGACGGCAGCATCGGGATGGGAGGATTACGGAGGTACTCCTTGATTTTGTCAAAAGCGATCGGCAATCGTCGTTCCATTCCACTACTTGATCTTTCTTAAGTAACTTGAAGATTGGCTCACAAGTAGCGATTAGGTGTGCAATGAATCGCGGCAATGTAGTTCGGCCAGAAACCTCGACCTCCTTCTCGGTTGGAGATGGCATCTCTTGAATAGCTTTAACCTTGGCGGGATCAACTTCAATACCTTTTCGACAACAAACCCTAGGGTTTTCGGATCGACTCCAAAGTGCACTTGTTAGGATTAAGTCTGTACGTACTTCTTCAACCTATCAAACAGTTTACGCAAATGATCAATGTTCTTCTTGATTTGTGGATCGAGCTATCGTATAAATCGTAGACCTCTATCTCGTGATGAATCATGTCATGAAATAATGTTACCATAACGATAAGTGGCGCTGCGCGTTCTTCGATCGAGCGGCATAACAGCGAAAGTGCCCCAGTAACAAAGTAGTCTTTCCATGTCTTGGGAGCCATTTGATCGATTATGCAGGAGAAACCATCCATGAAGGAGAAAACCTTATGTTTGGTGTTGTCAACAAAACATCAATATGAGGAAGTGGAAATCATCTTTCGGACTCGCTTTGTTCGGATCTACGTAATCCACACACATTCGTACCTTACCATCCTTCTTAGCACGGGTACCACATTTGCAACCTTTGGGGATAAGAGGTGACAATGAGAAACCAGCGTTGAGCTGCTTCATAACTTGACTTTGATTTTCTCGACATCTCGGGACATGTCACGACGAACATACATTTCAGGGAGAAAACCTTCTTTTGTCGGCAATCGGTGTACCACAATATCAATGTCTAAACCGGCATGTCTTCGTATGACCAAGCAAAAACCTCAATATAGTCTCGTAGCATCGAACCAACCTTTCTTTAACATACTTCTCAAGACCCGCTCCTATCTTGATCTCTTTTACTCTTCGTCGATACCCAATTCACAACCTCGACTTGCTCTTCGTGTGGTGTATAACTCGCTCTTCTTCTGTAGTAGTCATGGCATTCTCACGGCACTTCACAATCTTCCTCACTTCGTCTTGACTTGGTAGATCGGATTATCGAAGTCATATTTAGCACTAGCATAAATTTGTTATTAGATTCGGAGGATTCGCGGTGTATCACGTGGGTGTGTAAGAAACACATAGCTTTTGAAGGGGTGATAAAGTAAAAGAAAGAAAAACACAATTGAATGCAAAAGTCAACGAATTTATTGAATGAAAAATCATGACGACGGATAATAACCCTCATAAGCGAGCCATGATGCCCGGGCAGGCACTAGGCTTTCAAAGTTTATTGTTCGAAACATAAAGAAATCGAAAAGCAAAACAAAACAAGGCAATTACGACTAAAGGAGATTGGTATGGCGTCTTGATCTTCCAATTCTTGAGCCCATGATGCAGGTTGGGAAGATCCACTTGCGATGTCGAAGTCGTTGTAAATCGTCTTCATAGCATGGATTCCACTCGGGCGATGCGGAAAGGAAGTTGGCCGCGCGTTCGCGTATCATCTTGACCCTTGATGGTGAAGCCCTAAACCAGGTCTTGTCAAATTTGAAGGGAAGATCGAGGATCGTCCCAAATAACACTACCTCCTTGTTCAGCAGTGGCTTGAGCATCTTGAGGCCATTCTAGATGGAGCTTGTGTAACCGAGTGGCGAGGAGAGTCGGCAGGCATGACTACGGGTATTGTTTCAAAAGCTTGGAGGGGTCTGAAGAATTCACCCTCCATCTCGAGGTATCGGAATGATGGAGATGGTGACCATATCTCTTCTTCACCACATCTTGACACAACTTTCCCTTTCACGGGTATTTGAACCGATGTAGGTAGAGGTAACGCCTGCCCGTGTATCAAGCGTCCAAGAAATAAGTTGGGCCGGATGTCCATGACAAAGGTGGAATCAAAGTGCAGGAACCGACTTTAGCAGGCAGTGAGCTCTCCAAGCACCGTTAGTTTAGAACCATCAAAGCTCTCACGATAATGTCCTGGGTCTCGGAACCAACCCCGACATCAAGTCGATCAAAGCGGTCTTGAAGGGATATTGAGCAGAACGGTGTCCAGCAAAACATGAGACAGGTAGTACCCTTGCATTCAGCAGAGATGTGCAAGGCTTTGTTATGTTTCTTTCGGAAGGTCAAATCGACATCGAGCCTAGGCCGTTGTTGGCGGCCGGGCTAGCAATACAAACTTGAGGCGATCGGTGGTAGTGTCTTGCGGCACATGAGCATTCTTGAAACTTCACCAAGGCATTAGCATGAGCCTCGGAGCACAGAGCGAGCAAGCATGGATATCTTGGGCGAGTGCATCTGTTCCACAACATTGTAATCACTCTTCTTGATGATCTTGAAATTTCCTCCATTTCTTGTTTGGAGTGTCTTGACAACTTCCTTTGGTATACGGTTGGCGGGATGAGTCATTGGTTCTTTCCTCTAGGGGATATTGATTGAGTAGTTGGAATGCGAGTGGGTCATGATGTCTTTGGAGGAGAGATCTACGGAGAATACCCTTCCAGGTTACGGTCACCTTCTTGGATCAGGTGATGTTGTCAATGTCGGGAATAAAACTTCGATAAGATCTTCAATAGTCGGATCTTGCTTGACACCATGATAGTAAACATGACTCCCATAATTCAAGGGATAGCTTTGTCGGAGGAATATGGGCCGGTCTTGGAGAAGTGATAATGAGAGGTGCCACTCTAGGCGCAGGGATCGTGAGAGGAAATTCTTATTGTGTTAACATCGGCATAGGAAATCGTCACCCGTCCGACCATGTAACATCTTCAATAGGAATCTTGTAACTACTCGAGGACGATGTACTTCACCATGTAATCATACTTTCCTTGGCTGCCCCAAGGTATCCCACGAGATAGTGCAGTTTCATTCGCATTGTCGATCTTCAACTTAGACATTTCTTCACCGCGACACATTGGTTTGAGAAATAGTATCTCACGGTTATCCATCATACCTTGAACCGTCTTCTCAACCAAGCACAACCATCGGCATGGATGGGCACCAGCGACAATTCTCGGGCATCACGGTTGACAGGCTTGCAACAAATTCTTCTTAACGGTCATAGAGGAATGGTCGAGTCATCTATGTTGAAAACATAAGTATCATCCTGTGACATTGGAACTCTTGTCATGATTAGGCATAGGCGTTGATCACATTGGTCTCAGGGGAGGATCAAACTCAATCTGCTTAGCTTGATCATATCACGAATCTTGTTCTTGAGCCCAACAATTGTCGATTACTATGTCACAGGGCTGGAATGGTAGCACTTAGCATTAGGATTGTACTTTCGGAGAGGAAGTGTTGACATTCGAGGAGGATCCCTCAGGTAATCAGCTCTGCTTTCAACATGTGTTGCAAGGCTTGCGACAAAGGCATGTTGATCTTCGTGGCCCATCTTGGTGGCGTTAAGCGTTGTCTCGTGAGGTTGTCTTTGATGTAGGATTGGAGATCAAGCGCCCCCTGAGTTATTGTGATCGGTTTGGCTCGGCTTTTACGACCATACGGCATTAGCTTCTTTCTTACCCAAATTTCTTGTGGCGTTTGAAGATGACTACATGAATCTTCCCACTCTTGATACCGGCTTGATCGCTGCTTTGTTAATATCAACTCGGTGAATCCGGATGAGGAATTTCAATCGGATGATTGAAGAATGGGCTGTCGGTGTTCCCATAAACATATCAACCAACTCCACATTGGACAAGGGTGGTTGAACTACTGCTTCTAGATCTCTCACTTACGAGCATACTCCTTGAACTTCTCGTCCACGACCCATAGACATGCTTTGTAGTTGCATGCAGTGGGTGTCAATTCGACATTGTACTCATATGCACGTGAAAGCATCGGCTAAGTCACTCCAGTACGGATCACGGTCATTCTCAGGCGATAGTACCATTCCAGCGTTCGGGACAAACTCTCTTGAAAATAGTGCATCCTGACTTTACGTCATCGATGTGGGGATTGATCTTACGGACATAGGACTTCAAATGCAGCTTAGGGAAGACATGCCATCATATTTGGAAAAGTAGAACTTTGAACTTGGGAGGAATCACAACACGGGAACAAGACTCGAGATCATCAAAGTTCGCCGGACATTTTCAAGTTTTCCTGACATTGGGAAGATCTTCAAGTTGTTTGTATTTGTCATCTTCATGGTGTTGGCTATAATCGAGTGATCCTCTCCTCCTTTCTTTGGCTCATATTGCTCACCTTCATCACCCTTGGTACTCCCTCGGTATGGACACTTCCTTGAGAGAGCTCAATCGGTGACCACTTTTGGACCTCCTTTGAAGCGTCTACCCATGTTGAGGACCAACACCTTCTTCTTCTTGTTGATAAGCTTCTTCAAATCTTCTTGGCCTTGGACCAGGTTGGTGAACATCTCTAAAGGCGAGCATTACGGGCTTGGAGATCTTTGGCGGTGATCGTTCGAGAGCCATTTACGCTAAAATAAATAGCGAGCAAATGGAAAACCAATCTCAATGTACACCGTGATGCAATGTTATGCTATGATATGCAATGTTTATCACGAATGCGATGCAATGTTTTCAAGGACCTAAAGTTTAAATTTGTTAAACAAACAATGAACAAACATTTATTAGTACTTCTCATTATTATTTTTTTCTTTTTAAGTACAAAGATAGTTCAAAGCAATAAAAGAAAACAAATAAATCCTAAAGCTCTAAGTCTCCCATGGTAGCTTCCTCTTGGTGCCGATGTGGCGTTGATGTTTAGCTCCTCATGGTAAGCAGTCGACTCTAGAACTTTCTTCTAGCTTGCATATGCTTGAGCTTCAAAGGTATCCCTTTCTTCTGGTTGAATCAGGGATCTCTTGAGTCTTCAAAATCGGTAGGCATGTCGGGATGGAGAGACATGTAAGATCGTCACCTATGTAACAGGTTCCATTTCTTGGTAGAGCAGGCGTGAATGGCATCATGAGGTTTGAGCTCGAGCTCGCACCATTTGAGTAAGGTTCCCAAGGAATGGAGTTGGGTGCCCCAAAGTCTTAGTGTCGATCTTCTTTACCATGCCCCAGCATGTATAAACCTTAAATCGATGATTACGGAGATCGTGATTGTAGTCGAACCACCTGATATCTTGGAGAAGCATATCATGTGGACCATCTTTCGAGCAAAACCAAAGTACGTAGAGCTAGAAGGGTTGTAAGTAATTCCCCTTATACCAAGTAGTGGTACATTAGGGAATTCTCCACTGGCAGCTCGATGAATGTGAAATCCTTTTGAGGAGAAAAGATTCCAACGGATATCGAATGAAGGTGACATCAATCTTTGAGACCATCTCGACCTTTGTTCGTTCTTCAAAAGCGATGGAGGAAGGTCTTGCGAAATAAACCACACGGAAATAACGGTGATACAACACATGAGGAGTTCCTTGTCGCTTAGTAGTGCGAGTGTGGAGAATGTAGGATGTCTCAGTAAAGTGGCCTTTGGATTGCGGGTGGAAACAACTTGATGGCATTGACATCTATGAATTGATCCGGATTGGGGAATAGAACCAAACCATAAATTAACAGGAGCAACAATGTTCTCAAATGCATGGCATAACTTTGAGGAATTCTCAAGAGCTTTCTTGATTAAGAACTTGGAAAGTAAACCATAACTCCAACTCTGGTTCCCAATTGGCTGATGTCGGCTTAAGATGTAAAGTAGGATGCAATGTCTTGAACTTAGGAACCTTTTCGAGCGGT